>JARHVA010008509.1:157500-462500 GCA_037957365.1 Torreya grandis | reverse complement strand
AGAAATGATTTTTAGAATAGTACAATAGGCCCTGAACTTTGAGATCCACGTTAGCACCCTCCAAAGGGACTGACTAATAGAGTTATCCTTCCAATATGGCTGACTCATCCTTAACAAGTCATTTCCTTTTGGATAAGATCCCTAATATTTAAAGGGATACGTTCTATTTGGTGCCAACATTGCCAATTTGAAAATTGTTGGCCAAGATTGGCAAAGGCATTAGCAACACTATTCCCCTCTCTATAAATATGTGAAATATCAACTCTGGTAAGCTTCTATAAAAGAAATTGAATATCCCTAATGATATATTTTAACTTAATTCCCACATTTGATGCTTCGTTAACTACATCGATAAACATTTTAGAGTCCCCCTAGATAGTCAAATTCCTTATACGTAGGGATATAGCCAATTTTAACCGCCATAGGAGAGTAGTTGCTTTAGCATAGTTATTACTTTGGTAGCCTATTTCATCAACATAGACAACAATCATCCACCCTTTGTTATTTCTAATAATCCCTCCCCCACTGGCTTTACCATCAGACTTGGAGGCCTCATCAAAGTTAAGTTTCATCTTGTTAGGCTTCGAGGGATTCCATTTAGTATTAAGTCTCTATAGAATTTTGGAATTAATATAAGCAGGAATATGATTTAGTACCTTCCATTTAGCCACAATTTTTTCTTCTTCTTGACTTAGGGGTTTCTCCATAGTACAAATATGAGAAATGGCGACACTTTCCCAAAGAGTCTTAAGAAAAGAATGAAACACCTGAGAGGCATTTCTAGTAGTATCCCTAAAAAAATTTGGTTGCGCTCTTTCCATAAGATCCAACTAAAATAGGGTAGAGTTTGATTCCACAATTCAATGAGCTAGGGATGAGAAAAGGTAGGATTCGAGATGATAATGACTTCCTTAAGGTCAGAGTTACAGACCCACTCAATACCAAAATTATTTAAGATTATGCCCCAAAGTTCCAAGGCAAAATCATAGTGTATGAAAAGGTGAGAAACTATTTACTCTTTTGAATAACACAAATAACATCTATTGACTAGGGTAAACCCTCTCTTCTAAAGTTTGTCTTGGGTTAATATTTTGTTATGAGCAACAATCCACCAAAACATGTTGATTTTTGGTATAATTTTATAGTTCCAAACTTTTTTCCATATCTCTTTATTCTGAGCCTCAAGAATCAACAATTGGTAAGAAAAATTGATAGAGAACCATCCATTCTTATCTGGCCACTAGTAATGTCCATTTTCTCATGGGAAGAGAGGGATTCTAATCCCTTTAATCAACTATTGGATATCTAGAACTCTAGGGAAGAGCTCAAGCTGATGAGCACAATAATCTGATAGATTTTTCCAACTCCTTATGCCATTTTTATTATCCACGTGATTGCTTACTTTATCTCCAAAAAATTGAGTAGCAATGTCAACAATTTCTCTGTAGTTTCCTAGTGTGATAATAGCCTTATCCTTTACCCAAATTTCATTCTAGAATTAAATATCCCAGCCATTTCCCAATTTCCATCTAATTCCTTGCTTAAGAAGGCTTCTACTTTTTATCATTTTATTCCATATCACAAATCCCTAGGGTAACCCTACCTATTGAAGAAAGTTGGAACCATCAGTACAATATTATATCTAGCCTAATTGGGGGATATTATATCACATTTTGGACATCTTATTTGTTCCCATCTTGATTGGGAATCATACCATTTTTAATTATGCTTGATATTATAATATATTTCCTATGTTATGTGACATTTTAAATAATAGTATGAGACATGACTAGATAACTCTTTCATTCTAACTATGTAACTTTTCAAATAATTTAATGGTAAAGGTTAATTTCAAATTTATTATATGTCTTTCAAAATATTAATATTATAACTATATTATTTTTATAACATATGAGGAAGTAAACATTATATTTTGAGATGATTGATTGAATCATGTGCTTTCATACCTCACTTTGAAATGGAGGCATATATCATGGAAATTTTTGAAAAAAACATCAAACTTGAGTGAAATTCAACAAAATTTATCTACATCCTTGACTAAGAAGCACATTGGGCCCTAGTGACTCCTAAAGAATTGTTAGATATTTTTTGACACTTATCAAAATTATAGTACTAAAATTAATTTTAATTATTATTTGGGATATACAATATATAGATGTATTCATTCTTATGCCTTCTTTTAAAATTACAAATTTTAAATTTTTTGTTTTAAATATATATCATGAACATTGACTAGATGTAAAAATTATCACTTTGTACATCGAAGAGCTTATGTGAATGAAACATTATCTTGAGTATACATAAAAGCAATCCAATATTCCCTAGGAAAGTTAAGGTATATTTATAAAATTATTCATATTTATACTTAAAAACATGTATACCTCGGCTTAAAAGCATATACCCACTTAAAAGTGAAGTAATTACATTGACACCTAAATTTAGTAAAAGACTATTTTCCATAGTGTGTTATCATCAATTATACTTGTGTATATTTTTATATTTATAAGACTTATCTAAACCCACATTGGTCATCATTTACCCCTTGATCATTAAAATAACATTTAATGCTTATAAAAGTCTATTTATTGGCATCCTTAAACTAAATCTAATATATTATTATACTCCACATCAAGTTATGAGCCTCTATTCATCACAATTCAAATTCATAGCATACATGAATTTTTCTTGCTTAAAATTATGGGTCCTTTTTCCCATTGTCATTGATCATGAACCTTTAACTTATCTCATTATCATTCCTAAAGTTGGCCTATGTGCACAAATTATCTTAGAGTATCCTATATATAAAATCCATTCCAAAACATTTAAAGGGAGGGAATGAACATAAAGGGATATTGAAAAGAATATAATTTTTTTTATTGAGGATCAAGACCTCAATCAAATCCAACTATTAAACTTAATCGTTCCTCCTAATTCAAGTTTATATTTATTGATTCATATTTTACACACTTGTACCAAGGTTTTTGAGATTTGTCTCTCATCATCCCTTTATACCAAATTAAGGTTTTATATTGCATGTAGTTACATGATCACTCCTAGGTAAGAGAATGTGTAAAACCCTTAATAAATATGGGATATGTAGTTTGAAACATAAATTTATGGTTACCTGACTCCATAACCTACATTCTGTTTTGGGTACCAAAATAAGTCAAGGATAAAGAATCATAAATTCAACACATTTTGATTATCCAAATAGTGAAGTGAGCATATAGAAATATTAGATATCAGTCATTGAATCAATCATAAAAATAAGATTTTTGATAAAAAAGTATAGATAGTAAGCACTGTCACATTCTAAATCAATATTTTATCTATAGAAACCATATTATCCTTTGTACATAATTTTCATCACCAATTTAATTTATCATTATTTTTTCACAGTATTATTAGACATATTTTGGGGGTATATGGATTTGATTAAAGGAATCCAAGAAGGGAGGTTAGCAACATGTTAGTTTAAGTAATAAACTCAATAAAAACACACTAACACTTACACTCCAAGACTATAACATAGGGGGAGATCAGTACAAAATACAAATGAAAGCACAACTAAAATGCAAAAGACAACAAATCCTTTACCTTCCTTTGGAGCTCCAAATGCATTGTTGAGTGGCTTTATTGACTTGTTATTCAAAGATTCTTTGGAAAATTTAGGTATGTAGCTCTTTATCTCATTATCACCATGGATTTCACGTGGCTTTATGTAGGTTGGCTCAATATTTTAGCATTATAACCTTAATTTCTAGGCATTTTTTCATTATAATACTACTCTTATCAAATCTTTGAAGTCATTTGTGCATGACAACTTTGCACTAAAATAGATTAAATTTCAATAGGCAAGGCATTATATTTATAAGATTAATAACAAACCCCAATCCAAGGTGAGTCAAGGTGGAGTTCAAACATGGAATGAGTTCAAACCTAACTTTGGTGAGTCAAATATAACCTAGTAGAGTTAATAGTTGTCAATTAATCATGATTTTGAATTAATAAGAATGGGTCTCCAAAATGAGATATCTTATGATATTTACAAAGAACTTGAAAAACCATAAAGGTCATGATGAAAGGCTAGGATATTTCTATTTTTTATTTCCTTTTTTATTTATTCATTAATTGCACATGAAAAATTCAACTAGCATTTAAATTTGGTTTAGCTTATTAATTAATTTTGAATAACCATTTATCTCTTTCTATTAGAGGTAAAATACACTAAGAGGTAGGGTGAATCAATGGTGGAAAAAAATCTAATTCAATTTTTTAAACCATTAAAAATACTTAAGCATTCAATATAATCATTCATGAAGAATACAGATTATTCATATCAGTGAATAATAAGCATAATGTAAGATCACATACAAAACACAAGATCTACATAGAAAACCCTCTTGGGGGAAAAAATTCACTCTCAAGCCTACAAATACATAGACTATTATCCTATAAGATGATAAAAAATAAGAGACTGATCAAGTCCTTCTGATCAAGAACCTTCGGTCAAGTCCTTCTAACCTAAAACTTTGATCAAGTCCTTCTAAGAAAAGGTCTTTAGTGAAACCCTATTTCACAAGAATCAACTGACCCTAAGGAATATCAAGTCCTTTAGACCATCCTTAAAAAGAAAAATTCCAAATTATATCAAATGTATTCAAAACCTGATAATGGATCTCTATTTTCTAACACCTACAGAAACTCTATCTAAAAGAAGCCTCTCACATATGCATGCCACAATATCTCTCCTTCATCACTCAAACTATCTTCATATGCATATTCATACCTCTTTGAATATTCTAAAATTAAAACAAAACTATTATGACATTAATAAAATGACCTATAGGTCATTCACATAGTCAAAAAATTGGTTTGCATATTAACTCTACCAACAAGCACACTACCTATCCTTCGTCCCAAAAACCACAAACATATGCCTCTCACAAATCTCTCCAAAGTCTCTTGCTACAAAAATATAGAAACCAACACATTTGGTTTCACTATATATATATATATATATATATATATATATATATATATATATATATATATATATATATATATATATATATATAAAATTTAATATGTTGGATACCATGATATTAGATATGTAGATTACTATTTTGTATATTATTTTAGTTGGATCCCATATTTCCATGGTCCTCACCATGAATCTATTGGAGCATGGTAATATTATTTATCTACCCCACTATGGTGACATTATAATATCATGGTATCCAACATATTAAATTTATTATTATTATTATTATTATTATTATATATATACATACATATATATATATATATATATATATATATATATATATATATATATATATATATATATAATCTCATGGAAACAATCATATAATATTACATAGCATGCCACATATATCACACACAAATATGTATCAATATATAAAAACATCACAAAAGGAAATATGGCTCTCAATACATGATGTAATGAGAACATGACAATTATAATATCTTATATGTACAAGGATGAAATAATAAAACACATTTTAAATATGCACATAGACACATATGTAAGAAAAAAACTAACACAAGGATGAATAGAAACCAAGAATACATCAATTGAAATGTAACTAGGAAAATCATGTAACCACATAATATAGATATCAATGTAACATGAAAGATTTATATGCTACCAATATATAAAAAATATAAGATATATATATGATAAATGGAAATAAATAAATGTATCAACATAAAATCCACTATATAGAGATTCCCCAAGGTTGGGCATATAACCAATGTGATCATGCTTCTTAAGGTTTGGACATAATTGTATCTATTCATAATCTGATATGTCATAATCATGTATAACTTGAACATCCTGCATATCATCCATTCAAAGAGATATCATGAGACATATGTGTGTAAAACATGGATGTGAAAAACCTATAACATACATATTTAAACATAATATGTGTGTGTGTGTGTGTGTGTGTGTGTGTGTGTGTGTGTGTGTGTGTGTGTGTGTGTGTGTGTGTGTGTGTGTGTGTGTGTGTGTGTGTGTGTGTATTAATGTTTATGAATTTTATATTTTTCATAAGAAACAACAAAGGAATCCAAAGGGAACAAGCAATAATGATAAATAAAATCTCAATAAAAAATATAATCTAAAGGTAAAAAATAAGAAATAATAAAAAATATGTAGGCCAAGGGGTAGAAAAAAACATAAGTATAAGAGGAATATTCCAAAGAACCTAATTCTTCCCTTAGAACTCAATGTATTCTAGGATGGAAGGTATTGATATATATGTTTTTATTATGAGGAAATATACAAATATTTGGATTGGGATAAATAATAAAATTACAAGTGTCAATACAACAAATAAATCAACAAAAAAATAAATGGCTTAAGGAATATCAAGACAAAGTAGAAGTTAAAATCCAAAGGTATTAAATCTATTAGAATATAAGGCATGAAACCAAAATCAAGAGAGGAAAGCACATGAAAGGTATGCAGCATAGAGGAAAATAAGATATGTATAATAATAAGGATATCTTATAATAAATTTATCTTAGTGAAGCTTAAAATGCAAGTCATCATGGATGATCAATGATCTAATCTTTAATGTCATAATTTTTAAAATCCAAGCCATATGTGCTACTTGAAATATTAGAAATATAGTCATGGGTGGTGTAATAAATGAAATCATACCCCCTAGGAGATATATACAAAGAGTTTGCTAGGGAACTCTAGAGAAACATGCATATAAATATGTCATGATAAATTATATGTTTGGATATGATCCATAGCAAAAGGTTTAAAATCATCTTTGGATAGGCACAAGTACTTAATGGTGAAATTATAGATGACAAATCTTTCACTAGAGATAACAATGGTGCTGTATATAAAGATGATGGATAAAATATAAATATTTGAGGTGATGATTTAGACTCAAATTTATTATGAACAATAACTAAATTAGGTGGACTAATATCAAGTATCACATGAGGTTGAATTATTCACTCCTTTCAAACCTCACTAGATTGTTTCATGTGTGATCTTAGAGGTAGTATAGGTAACTTACAAGGTTTTCCATAGACAATATGTACTTTATTATAATGAAAACACTCGATATAGTTATGTAATTTAGAATTTATTTCTCTAATTTAGTTAAGCTATAGATTTCCAATCATTAAGTTATATTCATAATCGAGAATGACATAAAATTGAACTAGAGGTATTTGAGGAACAATTGTAACTAAGAGTGTAATACCACCAAGTGGTATGTACGTAATGCCATCATAACCATGGAGTGTCATATTAGTCTTAATTACATCATGATTAACATATCCTTTATTTGATAATAATAACATACTTTTATCAATAAAAAATACCTTATGTACTCAAAAGGTAATGAAAAACATTTGTGTGAATATACAAAGCATAATTATTTTATTCATTGTTAGGTATCTCATGGTAATATAACGTAATATAATTTTTTGGTTTTGGAGAAATGAAAACAACTCCAATGATGTTATCAATCTCATAGTCATTAAATATTTATATTTTTTATAGATTTTTTCATATACACATTTTCTTTCTTTGTATTATTATAATTTGGAAATGGATTGTTAAATAATTTAAAGTGTTTATTGGGAATTACCACATATTCATTCAATATAGAATTATGACCCTAAATCTGAATAGTGTTGTTATCAATGAGATATTTAATCTTATGACATAATTTGAACATTGACTTGTAGAATTCTTGGAGACTCAATGATAGTCACAAAATAAGTTGGTGTAATACCTTTTAATAAATGATCAATATATATATAATTGACATGGATCAAATAAATTAATACCATTAACTAAAGAAATAATTTAAGCACTTTGTGAGGTGGGTCTAGTAATGTCATCAAATTTTGAGTGTTCTTATAATAAATAAAGATAATATTATCATTGGTTTGTGGAAGTGTGTTAATATTTTTCACATCCTTTTTGTTTTGAAATTTATGCACGTCATTATTACTATGTTCGAACATTGTATTTACTCTATACTCGGAGCATTGGATGTAGAAATAAAATATGTATACTTTAACATATTGGTATCCATAAGTTTAATCTCAATTTTTGTGTAATACATGACAATGATTGTTAAAAATTCCATATGCATTAAAAATTACTTTATCCTTAAGTAGAGAAAACAAAACATCTGAGAATATACTTTGAATATCCCTTTTAGTAATTTAGTGTGACATTTTTCTAAGCATTATTTTTAATTCATGCATATAGTCAATTAAACATTCATTAGGTCCTTATTTTTTTTGAGAAATTTGAATAATAGGACCTTGTGACCTTCTGAATAATGTTTTCCAAATCAATGAATATACACACAAAACCCACAAGTAGAGCATTATTGACACTAAAATTTAGTTTTAGACACTTAGCAATGTCATTATTGACATATCCTTACCCTACATGACTTATGTATACATGTATGTATCTTGTATAAATTTCTCTCCTATATGTTTCCTTTATATGTAACTATCCTTCATGATTGGCTTTTAGTCACCTACATGAAATCGTTAGTCTATGCCTAACCCATAGATTATCACACTCATGTTGAATCTTGATCAACAAATCATTGTTATTGATATTTTTATAGATTTATAAAAATATCCAACTCTATCAGACTCATTTGTGATCTAAACAATGGCGATTTTATAAAATTTAAATCATCTATATGGGTTGGCACATATGTTTCACATGTTGGTGGCATGATATGTTGCCCAAAAATTCTTCTATTTATACACAATAAATAAAATCCTATTACATATCTAAAATATATCAATGAATTAATAATAAATCTTATTCTATCACTTTAACATTGAAAGGGACTATCCTAAATATCCAAATTATATATCATTCACAAGCAGTAAAACCTAGCCATGTTTGAATCACCTAAGACAAGTCAAGTTTTTCACTATCAATCAACAAAATATATATCATAGGTTTCATTCATAAAAGGATCACCATTACACACACAAACATAAAGGGAAGAACTATGTGTTGGTTTATTTCCCTTGTTAGAGTATTCTATATGTAGGTAGTTATTAACCATTCATTGGGGAGTTGTTGGGGTCAACTGAAACCATTACTCTTACATATTTATTACAACTTAACCTAATGTCAAAATTGGAATTATGGTTTTAAAGATAAGGATACATTTTCTTATACTTTCACACATAATGAGCTCTTGATATTAGATAGAGAATAAGTAGACAAACATGTGCCAAAATAGTGAGTAACATTCCGCAAAGATGAATCTAGAATAGATTAGATGCTTATGTGTGACACATGTATCCACAAAATAATGGACTCATTGAAATAAATCTAGATCTTAATTTTTTTGATCTTAGTAATTTTTGATTCATTTCCATCCCTTATTATCACCTCATAGTCTCAAATTAGAAAAAAATAGTAATAAGCTAAGTACCCTAGTACTCTTATTAATTTATATATCCAAAAATATTGTTCACCATTATCATTTACTGACACTTTCTCTTACAGTGGCTTGTCATCACATCAATATTCCTAAGTTCATGCCTTAAATGTGCATAAAGAATGGGGTGTGATCTACTTATGGTACTTTTAAATATATTTTGGCAGTCTATATTATTATCCCATCAATATTATACACACATTAAATGTGCATAAAGAATGGGGTGGGATCTACTTGTGGTACTTTTCAAAATATTTTTGCATTCTATCTTATTATCACATCACTACTATGAGTTTAACCTCCTCTAAGTATTTATCCCCCTTTCCTTTCCATCTAATTATTATCCAAATTTGATTGTTTTCCTATATCCTATGGTATTGGTCTAGATGATACTTATTATTTCACACTTTTATCTTTATTTTATTATATTACCATTCTTGATATAATTATAAGTCTATCTTTTAGCATTGGTATTATATCAGCCTAGCTAATATTATAATGTACCAACTCACACCTTCCAATAATATCACCCTAGTTGACATTATTGTCTTAGATTTAGGGTTTGTTTTATGTATTAGAATAATATATAGGGTTCATATTTAATTATTGATAAATATATATCACATTCATACACTCTGCTTCTACTCACATTTATTCCTTAAGGAAGTATTTGAGATAATTATTGGTTGAGAATCTTATATGTCATTTCTTGTAATGTCATTGAATCTCAATATGAAAGGTCATTAGGAGTTCCTATCTAATTATATTTATGTCTTCATCTATAAATTTGAGGTGTTTAACCTAAAACATATATTGAAAGGTTCTACTTGACCCAAAGGGGGAGATTGAAGAACCAATGTGTCTACCCTAAGGTAATTATGTATATTCATACACTCAATCCTTTATTATGTCAAACTAGATGATATAGTTTAGTTTACCATCTTCCTTATAATTATATCAACTAGCCTAGTATAACTATTTTATGTGACCATACTATACTATCCAACCCAAAATCTTTTTTATTTATTTTCCCAACTGCATCACCTAGCCTAATATAGTCTAGTTTTACAATCTTCCTTCTAATTTTATTGACCAACTTGTTATAATTATTTTTTATGACCATATTGTACTAGATAGACCAATATAATATGTTTTTCCACTTTTTAAATTCCCAACTATATTAGCTAAGAAAATTCATTCTATTTTTAGCATTCCTATGTAATTAATTACACAAACCAAATTAGTATAGTTAATATTTTCTCTTACACTATGGAATACATTTTTTACCAATCTTTAAAATGACCTCAAAAAAACATTTTGAGCATTTCCTCATTCAAATTATAAGAAAATTTATGAATATGGCTCACTATACATAGTTGGGATATGTGTAATGCACCCACAACCCATAATGAGAGTTACACATGTAAAATTCCCTTAATTAGGGTGATTACTGCTAGAAGATTCTATGAGGAAGATTATTTCTCTAATAAATGCATGTATTTCAAGGTGCATAATCATGAAATACATAACTATAAGCCCTAAAATTAATAGGAGCAGACATCATCCCAATAGGACCATCTATATGTCCTTACCCTATGTAAGATACTCACACCTATGTAAATCAAGGTATTGATTTAGATACAATAATTCTTTCCTCATTTGAGATAATTAAAAGGAGCATTATGTATTAGCAATTAAACCATATGAACACTATTAAATATGAAGATAACACAAACAATTTTTCAATTTCCTTTATACACTATTTTTTTATTCAAGTAATCAAAACATATAATATTGTATTTAAAATCTAAGACAAATAATGAAAAAGAATCATTGCACCAATAAATTTAGGTTTTAAATATAATTGGATCAACCAAAATAAGGCATGATTACATCAATATATAATAATATATAAGATTTTAAGGATGTCCTTTCTAATTAAAATTCATATATATAAAATGTATGCAATGTTACTATCCTATATGGATCTTTATACCAAGATATCATAAATTTAACAATCATTGCACCATATTTGATCTTTACACTTAATGTTAGACACAAGTTAGAATATGATTTAATTATATTCTCATGCATTAATAAATTTAAGGAAATATAAACTTGAAAGATCTATATGCATGACTAAAACATCAAGTTCTTTAACATAACTTAAAAGAAATAATTAATTATGTAACCATTTCCTTTAAACTTCATTAATGTCAATCACTTGATTGAAGAATGCATAGTTTCAAAATCACACACTCCTTTATACTTTTAGTGAAATGAGTTAAACTTGACTCTATATTAACAACCTTCCTATGAAAAGTTAAAAATCATTTATTATGCATAACCCATAGTCAAGAAACTCATGCAATGACATTACACTATATCTACCCAACATGGCCACTTGCTAACACCAACGAAAATGTAATTGAATCTAATAATAACTTGTTACAACCATACAGATTTATAAATACTTTTAAAAAAGCCATACAAATAACAAAATCAACTGATTACATAGCTTAAGAATTAAATTTCAACACACTAGAAATTCATAAATCTAACTGATAACTAGATCAAGTTCATTTTAACTTGGTTGTAGCTTACTAGATTTTTGTTTAACCATACCACTAATTTTATCAAGCCAATAATAAGATTTTTTTTACATTCATCAAATAGATTATAAATAAGATATGATTATCATCAAATAATGCCACAACAATAAGATAATGATGATCTGAAAATGATTCAGTCATGACAATCGAGGACACTAAACATATACCCATATATTTCCATTAGCATAAGTATGTAAGTATACCAATATTTAATAACTTTTTACATTTCAAATGGATGCTATAGTATTTTAAAATTTAAAAAAAAAAATCCTGAGATCATGCTAGAAGAACATTTAATAACCATAGCATATTTCTCCTTTTAAACAACAAAATATAGTCATATTAAAACTCAATTTTAATTATTAATACTCAATAAAAAAAATACTTTAGATATGAATTTATAAGGTTAAACAAAGGAGAATAAAACCTAATTTTTTTTAATATCACTCTATGCGTTATGGGAAGCAACTATTTCAATTTTAGGTTTATATGAAGAATGCAACATATTCTTTTACATTTGCAAGAGGTTGTTATATGAATAATAAATAGAACGAGTATGTTTTAAACATGTTACAAGAAAGCACTTAATCACTAAAACTAAATAAGAATAGTTTCAAAAACATCATGAAACTCCATAATGAAATATAATCCACTGAATGATCTACACACCACCTTGACCCATCTTATGAGCCCCCCAATTGTGGTCCTCACCACCCCAACCATCACCTGGGTGGTGGATTTAGACATTAGGGATTTGAGAAAATATGTGAGAAATATATTTATATCCATCATTGAGAAATTTAAAATAGTTATATAACATCATTAAATAGGATAAACTCAACATTATGTACTAATAGAGAGAATAACACTACAACAAAACATTACAAGTTGTATTTACAAAATGGGCCTGCCAAATCTTTAAAGCATCCAATATAAATAGAAAACTCAAATCTGTATTTTTTATTGAGAGAAAATGAATGATATCAATCACATTTTAACCTAATAAATTAAAATACAAGAGGTAAAATAATACCAAATAACATTTTTACACCAATACTTTAAAATACACCAAAATCTAGGCAAAATAAGACAAACTATAAACATTCAATCTTGACCATCATGTCATATTTTCATAGACTACCAATAAAGACCAGTAGGGTTAAATAAAAATATAATAAAAACTAAATATCTATAAAGATAATTAAAATATAAAATAAACACCCATGTGGCCATTAAATGATTATAGCATAGAAAAAACACCTAGCATGTCATTTTAAGACAACACTTCCAGCCATGGATAAAATAAATAGATAGGGATTTAATACCTTTTTCCCAAATTTATTTTAATAATAAATATTATTTTTAAACCCTATATACATAGTATAATATTAACCCTCTAGGTATGAAACCCCAACATTAAACTCATTTTAAACAAAATTAGAATAGTTTTACGAGATTTTAACTAGTTTTTGAGAGACTTACAGGTTCATGGGGAAGTCTCATGACTTCCTCTTCAACTAGAAAGTATTATATAAAATTTAAACTAGTATAAATAATAAATATAACCCTAAAAAACCATAAAAATACAAAACTCTAGTAAGAATAAAAAAATCACTTACTTGACACAAATCTATCGTATGAAGAAGAAAATAAAATTCTCCTCAGTTACCCTTCAAAAAAATGAAACTCTTGCATATATCCATCCATTTATTCCATGTACTACTCTCTTTTTATCCCTTCACCCAAGGAATGAAATTTACCAAGCCATTAAAGCCTATTGGGATGCATTTTGAGTCTCCATTACTCTCCATGACCACCATTTTCTCTCTAGGGTTTCTCCATAAGCCAACACATCAAAATGATATTTTTCCCAATTAAAACCATCGATTAATTTTTTTTAGGTAAATATTCAAACCCTAAGGCCATAATTTTACCTAATCATTAAAATTTTATTTTTGATTTACTTTATCTATTTTTTATGAATAGATATGCTTTATTTTTTATTTTTTATTTAAATTCAATGCAAGAAAAAAGTCCACAACCCCTTTAAGGTCATCATGGCCTAACAAGAATTTATTTAACCATGGATTACTTCTTTCCCATAGAATTATTAAATCAAGACTATTATGGAGTCATGATCCATTATAATGTGTGGCATTAACTTTCTTGAGGCCTCTGGTAATAAAACCAAGATAAAAAAGACTTATATTAAATAATTTTAATCGCAATATGATCCATGGTGTGAGACAAGTTAATGAGCCCCATATGAAATTAAAGTATTGAGCCCCTTGATATTCAAAATAAAGAAGATTGATAGATGAGACAAAAGGTAGGTTATCATTATGTCAACACACAAAAGACACCAATCAAAGAAAATAATAAAAACTAAATGTGGACACATTTATTATCTAGTGAAATAAAAAGACAAAAATATCAATTA
This sequence comes from Torreya grandis, assembly GCA_037957365.1. Taxonomy (NCBI): domain Eukaryota; kingdom Viridiplantae; phylum Streptophyta; class Pinopsida; order Cupressales; family Taxaceae; genus Torreya; species Torreya grandis. The sequence continues at coordinate 447,942 of JARHVA010008509.1, read as the reverse complement.
ATATTAAACAAATAAAAAAATACAAAAAGAGAAATATTAGGCATTATGAAATTGCTCAAGTATTAGATGGATCTTTATGATTATATTTATTATCTAGTGTTAGTATTACCCATCTTCTCACTACTTCCACTGTTATTACCCCAACTACTAAAATACATCGCTAGCCTAGTTCATGTACATGTGAACCCTTCAGCCACCAAAAAATGAAATAAACATTATCTACTCTACATGAAAAACATATATACATTTAAATATAAACTAAACAATCATCAAAATATAAGACTATATTGATTACATCATTAATATTCAATATAAAATTATGTTTCTATAATATAACATCAAATCAACATTTATATGTAAGCTTTAGATGATCAGTATTCAAAAATATGCTAATACATATAATAATTTATTTCAAATAGTAGGTTATGACATCCTCTTCCCCTTAATGAGGATCCATCTTAGTGATAAATTAAAATAGCCATGGATAGTGTTTCTTGAATAGCTACATATCTTTGTATGTATCACTTCTTTCACTCAATAGATCCCATTGTATTAGGACTTGTTGAATCTCTCTATTCATTAGTTTAATGTTATGATGACCTAGAATTTTTATTAGATCTAGTTGCATATTTTCCTTTTCTATAACCTATAGATTTTTCCAATCCAACACATGAGATTTATTAGACACATATTTTATTAGTAATGCAATGTGAAATAAATCATGGATTATGGATAGAAATGGTGGTAAAGTTAGCCAATAGGCAATAGGATTGATCTCTTCCACAATGTCAAATTGTCCGAAAAAAAGTGGAGCCAACTTAGAGGTTTTTATAAACTTAATCAAACCTTTATGTGGTCTTACTCATAAAAATACCTTATCACCAAAAACTATAGTGTTTTATTTTGATCCACAATATTTTTTCAATTAGAATCAAATTTCAAATTTTGGCATATTATAGCCATCTACTTATCATATTCTTGCATAATTTTAGGCCCAACAATAGCCCTATTGTCTAAACCATCCTATCCAAGTGGTTTTTGACATTTCTACCCATATAAGGCTTCAAAAGGAGCCATTTTCAAAACAAAATGGTATGAGTTATTGTATTCAAACTCAATAAAATGGAGGTATTCCTTCCACTTGGATTATTGGTCCATAACATGAATATGCATCATGTCCTCAACTAATTGATTCAACCACTTAGTTTGACCATCCATTTTGGGATTATATGATGAGAAAAAATTTAGTCAAGTACCAAAGGTTGTAGTCGATTATCACCAAAACCTTAAAGTGAATAATTTGTCATGAACTCAAATAATTACTTTTGGTATTCCATGTAGTTGTACCACATATTTAATTAATCACTATACAAATACAAAAGCATCATTCATTAAGTTGTCATCTATGAAATGACCAAATTTTGTTGCTTTATTAATCATCACCAAAATGGTGTCATGCCTAATATTGGATTTAGGTAACCCTACAATAAAATCAAATGACAATACTTCTTATTTATCCTTAAGTGTATCATGGACGTATAATAGACCTCCGAGGTGGAAGCGTTTAGCCTTCACACATTGACATTCTAAGAATTTTGCTATAAAATTAGAAACATCTAGCCTTAACCCAAGCCAAAAATAGTTATTTTTTATCTCATGTGTCATCTTTGTGACACCCAAATAGGAAACATGGGGTATTGTATGCACTTGATTCAACACAACATTATGCAAATTACCTATGTTAGGTATAATTTATTTGTCTTTATATCTTATAAGGCAATTTATTTTAGTATAAAAATTAATAAATGCTTTTGATATAGGATTAAAAACTAATTATTTACTTATTTTATTACAATATTTCTCCTTGTGATGTTTTTTTAATACAATATTTCTAAAATTTCCTTACAATATTGATAAGATAGAAAGGTAAACACATCAACCACTATATTTTCCTTGACTTTCACATATGATACGTCTATGTCAAAATTTCTAATAAATTCCTAACACCTACATTGGTGGGCATTCAAATCATCTTATGAAAATAGATGTTCTAAACTATGATGATCTGATTTCAACTTATAAGGTTTTCCTAATAAGAAATGTTTCCATTGTTTAAGTGTGTGTATTATGATAGAAGGTTTTGAGTCATGCATAGGATATTTATTTTTGGCTTCTTTCAACTTGCATCAATCATAGGCTACTATCTTCCCATCTTGGGTCAATATGCCACCAAGAAATTATTTAGAGGCATCACCCCACACTTCAAAGTTTCAATTCAGGTTAGGTATGATCAAAATAGGTACTATAGTCAACAATTTTTTAACCTTAATGAAGGCTTCTTTCACATTCAGATATCCACATAAATTTCTTAACTTTTTATTGTAAGGATGTAATGGGGTTGGATATGTGGGAGAAAATTTTAACAAATTATCGATAGTACCTGGCCAAGCCCATAAAATTATGCACTTCATGTATATTAAAAGGAGCAAGCCACTCTTGAATAACTTGAATTTTAGTTAGGCCCACTGCAATACCTTTCTTAGAGACTACATGTCCTAAATAATGAATTTTAGTTTGATAAAAGGAACATTTAGACAAATTTCCATATATTTTGTGTTCTCTCAACATTTGTATAACTAACCTAAAGTGTTGATCATGCTCATATACATTATTGGAATAGACAAGAATGTCATCAGGGAACACTAGAATAAATTTATCCAATAAATCCCTAAACACATTATTCATTAGATTCATGAACACAAATCATACACTTTTTAGGCCAAAAGGTAAAATAATAAACTAATTATGAAAATATATAGTTTGGAAGGAAGTTTTATGAATGTATTCCTCTTTGATCCTTAGTTGATGATAGCTAGATTTTAGATCAATTTTTGAAAATACTGCTACACCATTCATTTGATCAAATAAATCTTCAATCCATGGTAGAAAATACTAAACTTTTATCATTACCTTGTTGTTCATTTGGAAATAAAATCATAGCCTTAAGTTACCATCTTTATTCCTTACAAAGACTAATGGTGCACCCTAGGGTGACACACTAGGTCTGATACTTCCATTATTCAAAAGTTATTGTAATTAGACTTTTAATTCTGGTAAATATACCACATTCATCCTATAAAGAGATTTTTATGTAGGGTAAGCCCATAGAATAAGGTCAATATATAATTCAAACTCATGTTTAGGGGGTAAGCCAGGCAAATTTTTAGAAAAAACATCGATAAATTCTTTTATAATAGAAAAATCTTAGCAAATTTTCTCTTTTTTAGGGATTATTTTCTACAATCAGATTGTATAAATATTTAGCATTTTATTATATCCCTATTAAATTAAAATGTTGAAAACAACTTCAATGTTTTATAACCTTGTAGGCCTTGAATTTCCATGAGTTTTTTATGCTCATCAGTACATTGCATTCTTTTTCTAAAACAATCAAGGGTTGTATGGTGGTGTTGCAACTAATACATGCCTAGTATCAAATCATAAGACTTGAAAGGGCCCATAAATAAGTTCACCTTGGTTCAAAACACACCAAGATCAAGTTTAGTTTGCTCCAAATACTCTTGGATAACCACCCTTTTATTAGTACCAATCTCAACTTCCTAACCTTCTCTTAAATGAATAAGTTTATGATTTAAAAAATTTACTATAGTAGGTGAAATAAAGTAATTTGTTACACCAAAATTAATTAAAATAGTCACAAGATGTCTAGATAAAATACCTCTAATCTCAATTGAAGTAAATTGAAAATTAGTGTTGTGATTTTTCACTATTGCATACACTAGATGCTTAGCTAGCTATCCATATTTCAATTTTGGGAAGTCCTTACAACAGTGATTATCACTGTAATCAACACATTATTGTTTTATATGAGGCTATAGGAATAGTATTAGCCCCTATGGCTAGCCCATGTTAGATGTTTTGATTTTGTTCCTTCTTGAAAGACCTTGATTTTGTAGCATTTATAGGTTTAGAAATTTTACTTTTCCCTTAAAACTAACTCTAATATTTATTGGTCCCTTGGAACTTATGTTTCTAATCTAGTCTTTCGATGTTTTTAGGTGTAGGATATAGGTTTTTGATTTAGCTTTCTACCTATTTAACTTGAATTCTTATCTCACTTTCTGATGAGACTATTTTTTTCCTACCCTATGGGTAGATTCTATAACAGCTTCCAGCATCTTAGGTTTGGTCATATTGATGTCATGCATCAATACTTATCATAGCCCCAATTTAAATTTTGTCACTTTTGTTTATTCATCATGCATGTACTTAACATGATGTAATTAGTTTAAGAACTTGTTTTCATATTTTTAAATAGTCACATTTTCATATTTTCGTAGCTAAAAATTTATTATTTTTTGCTCATTATAATTTGCATCTAAGTATCTCTTCTGAAACTAGATTTCAAAAGTATACCAGGTAAGGGTCATAGGATAATACCCTTACAAATCACACATGTGGTTATACCATAGGGAAATAGGCCTAGTCAAATAATAAAATACCACTCTAGCCTTCACATTTGAAGACATGTTTTACAAATTAGAATATTTTTATAGCTTTATAATCCATGCATGAACCTCATATCTAGATTCCTCACTTGTGAATATAGGTGGTGAAATATTCTTGAGTTCTATTATGATAGGGTTTACCACTCTTAATGGTACTTCTTGGAGTGCTTTCTCTTAATAGGTTTTATTTCAAGATGGAGACATTATTTAGGAGAATTACCCTCAATATATATCATCCTACATTTTTTAATTATCTATCTTTCCCTGAATGGAATTCAATACTATTAAAATCCTATTTGATACTTTCGCATTTTTATTAGAGGGGTTTTAACAAATTGCATTCATATTTGGTGCCTCTTGGGGATTTTTAGCATTTTTTATAAGAGGTTCATCTCTATTTTGATTCTAAGTTTTGTTTCCATGGCCTATACCTCAACCTCAACCTCTACTTCTTAGGACTGGCCTACCCTCACCTTAGCCATCAACACGTAGATTACCACTAGATCTAGTTCTAACCATTATCTTGGTAAGTCATAGAATGGATTTTAGACATGCCATTTATGGAATCATAAATTCTTCCAAATTTTTTATAAGAGTTGTAACAAACTTGCTAGTTTAACCATATGCTCTAATACCAAGTGAAATGACCCCAAAAAAATTTGATTGTCTCTTCATTTAGAGTACAAGTAGAGTTATGATTATAGTTCACTATGTGTAGTTGGGATTTGTGTAATGGACCCATAACCCATAACTATATTTACACATGTAGAGTTACCTTAATTAGGGTGATTAACCCTAGAGGATTATATGAGGAAGATTATTTCTTTAAAAAATACATGAAGATTAAGGTGTAGTCCTTAAATCCATAACTTTAAGACCTAAAATGAATAGTAGTATAAATCATCCCAATAGGACCATCTAGATGTCCTTACCATATATAAGAGGCATACACCTATGTCCATATGGTTATTGATTTAGATACAACAATTCTTGCCTCATTCAAGATAATTAGAAGGAAAATTATGTATCGGTCATTAAACCATGTGAACACTATTAAAGGTGAAGATAATTATAAAATGATTTTCTAATTTCATTAATACATTATTCCATTATTCAAGTAGTCATATAATATAATATTTCATTTAAAAGCCAAGACTCATAATGCAAAAGAATCATTGCACCCACAATGTCAGGGCTTAACCATAATTTGATCAGCCAAGACAAGGCATGTTTACATCAATATATAAGAATATATAATCTTATAAGGATGTCCTTGCTCATTAAAATTAATATATATAAGAGATATGCAATGGTACTATCTTATACAAATATTTATACTAGGATCTCATAAATGTAAGGATCATTACACCATATTTGATCTTTACACTTAATGTTAGACACAAGTTGGAATATGATTTAATTATATTCTCATTCCTTAATAAATTTAAGGAAATCCAAACTTGAAAGATCTATATTCATGACTACAACATCAATTTATTTAACACAACTTAAAATAATTAATTAATTATGTAACCATTTCCTTTAAATTTCATGATTATCAATCACTTGATTCAAGAATGCATAGTTTCAAAATCACACACTCCTTTATAATTGTATTAGAATGAATTAAAATTGATACTATATTTAACCATATTTATATTCAAAATTAAAAATTAAAAATTATTTATTATGCATAACCCATGCTAGATAAACTCATGCAATAACATTACTCTATATCTACCCCATAGGGCCACATACCAACACCAACAATAATATAATTAACTCTAATAATTACTTGTTACAATGATACAAAGTAACAAAAAATCTTACTAGAACCATAAAAATAACAAAATCAACCTATTATGTAGCTCAAAAAATAAATTTCAACACACAAAAAATTCATATATCTAGCTAATAACCAGCTCAAGTTCATTTTAACTTGGTTATAGCTTAATATATTTTTGTTTAACCATACCACAAATTTTCTCAATCCAATAATAAGAATTTGTTATAGTAATGAACCTAATTAGAATCAAGATAATATTATCATTGAATAATGCCATAATAATAAGATAATGATGAGCTAAAAATGACTTAGTCATGACAATCAAGGATGCTTGAATCATACCCATATATTGCCATTGGAATAAGTATTGAAGTATATCAAGATTTAATAACATTTTATATTCCAAGTGGATGATATATTATTAACAAGTAAAAAAATATCTCCCAAGATCATGCTACAAGATGAATATTTAATTACTACAACATATTTGTCCTTTTAAATAACAAAATACTATCATATTAAAACTCGATTTTCTTTCTTAATACTCAATAAAAAAAATTTAGATATGCATTTTGAATGTTAAATAGAGGATAATAAAACCCAAAAAATATTTTTGATACCACTATAGGATTTATGAGCAATAACTACTTCAATTTTAGGTTTATATAAAGGATACAACATATTATTTTACATTTGCAAGAGGTTTTTGGAAGAATAATAAATAAAAAGAGTAGTTTTTAAACATGTTAAAGGAAAATATTTAATCACTAAAACCAAGTAATAATATTTCTAGACATAATATACAAATCAAAAATGAAATCAAATCCACCAAATGATCCTCACACCACCCCAACCCATCCTATGAGCCCCCCAATTGGTAGCCATCACCACCCAAACCATCAACTTGGTGGTGGAGTAAGGCATTTGGTTTTTCGACAAAAGTGTGAGAAATATATTTATATCCATCATTGAGAAATTTACCATAGTTAAAAAACATCATCAAATAGGGTAACCTCAACATTATGTACCAATAGAGCCAACAATACTATAGAAAAACTTCACAAGTTGCACTTACAAAAATGAGCCTGCCAAATCTATCAAGCATCCAACATAAAATAGAAGACCCAGACTTCTATTTTTTTATCAAGAGAAAGTTAACAATCTCAATCATGTTTTAACCTAATCAAGTAAAATGTAAGAGGTAAAATAAGGTAAACAACACCTTTACATTAATAATTCAAAATGTACCAAAATCTAGGAAAAATAAGCCAAAATATAAACATACAAGCTTGACTATCATGCCATATTTTTATAGACCATTAATAAAAAAATCAAGGTCAAATAAAAATAGTATTGATAAATACTTAATAGCTATAAAAATAATTACAATAGAAAATAACCACCCATATGGCCATTAAATAATTTAAACACAAACAAGAAAACACCCAACACGCCATTTTAAGACAACACTTCTAGCCATGGATAAAATAGATAGCTAGGGTTTTAATACACTTTCTCTAAAAATGTTTCAATAATAAATCTGATTTTAAACCATGTACACTTGGTGTAATATTAACCCATAGCCATGTATGAAACCCCAACATTAAAATGACTTTAAACTAAAAAAGAATAGTTTTGTAACATTTTAATCAGTTTTTGAGAGACTTAAAAGTTCATGGGGAAGTATCATGTCTTCCTCTTCAACTAGTAAGTTATTTATAAAATTTAAACCAGTATAAAGAATCAATCCAAACCTACATAACCATAAAAATAAAAAACTCTAACAATAATAAAAAAAACATCATTTACTTAGAAAAAATCTAACCTATGAAGAAAAAAATAAAATTCTCCTTGGTTACCCTTCACAAAAATGAAACTCTTATTTGAATCCATCAATTTATTCCCTGCATTGCTCTCTTTTTCTTCCTTCACCCTAGTCACAAATTTTACCAAGCCATTAAATCCTACTAGGATGAATTTTGAGCCTCCATTAATCTTCATGACCATCATTCTCCCTCTAGGGTTTCTCCATAGGCCAACACAACAAAATGACATTTTCCCAAGTAAAACAATGAATTAATTTTTTTCTTAGGTGAATAATCAACCTTTAAGGCCATAACTTAATCTAATCATTAAAATTTTTTTCTTTCCTTTATCTATTTATTTATGAATATATATACTTTATTTTATTTTTTATTTTTTTATTTAACTATAATGTAAGACCAAAGTTCACAACTCCTTTATGGCCATAATGGCCTAACAAGAATTTATTTAAACATAGGTTACTTCTTTCCCATAGAATTATTAAATCAAGACCATTATGGAGTCCTGATCCATTATAATGTGTTACATTAGCTTTCTCGAGGCCTCTTGGTAATAAGACCAAGACAAAAAGACTTATAATTTTAATTACAATATGATGTATGGTGGGTAATGAGTTAATATACCTGATATGATATTAAATTATTGATCCCCTTAGTGTCTATAATAAATAAAATTGATAGCTAAGACAAAAGGTAGCTTATCACTAAGCCAACATACAAAAGACACCAATCAAAGAAAATAATAAAAATAAATGCAGACATAGCCATTATCAAGTGAAATAAAAAGACCAAAATATCAATTAAGATTAAACAAATAAAACTAGAAAAAAATAGAAACATTAGGCATGTTGCAATTGATTAAGGTCTAGATGACTCTTTACCATTATATTTATTATCTAGTGCTAGTGTTACCTATTTTCTCATTGCCTCCACCAATATTACCCTAACTACCAAAATCCACTACCAGCCTAGCTCATGTACATATGACCCCTAAAACCACAAAAATATGGCATCAACCATATCTTTTCTATATGAAAAACACATATACATTTAAATGTAAACTGAATAATAATCATAATATAAGACCATATTGATGTCATCATTCATATGTAATATCAAAGTATGTTGTTATAATATAACATAAAATCATTATCTATATGTAAGCATTAGATTATCAGTACTCAAAAATATGCTAATACATCTAATAGTGTCTGTCAAAAAGACTCAAATAGTAGATTATGACACCTTGAAGAGAAAACCCACTAGGAATTCTAAGTATTTTTATCAATCCTAATTGGAAATAATTATATGCATCCAAAATTTACATAATGAAACATTTTCACAAATATTTGATATGAGGCATTTTTTTAATCTTATGAAATTATTATTTATATGTCACTTTTATATCATGAAAGTTTCATCCTAGTTTTTGCAGACTCTAATTTTAGAATTTGATACTTGAGTTATCATAAGTTTTGCATGTTTTTATTCATTATTATTCTTTATTTACCTTATGTTTCCCTTCATTAAAATCAAATTCATTCCTACTCTTGTTTTGATCACTCCCCATCCTTCTTAAGTTTAGCTTTCCATTGATTAGTGGTTAAACCCTCCTTTGAAACATCCTTATTTATTTTACAAGTATCTCAGTTTTAGATAAATTTTAGATCTAGATTTTGCATTGAAGACTAGTTTTTTAAAGCTATATATAACCTAAACACACTTTATTTCAGTATTGGAAAATATTTTCTCCATCTTTGGTCATCTTTGTGGTCATTATACATAGTTTAGGAAGAGGGATTCCACTAGATTAGTTACACAATCTTTTTTATCGATGGATTAGCCAAGAAAAATATAGTTACACTATTTTTAGGTTCGTGTCTTCCTTTTTATCCTTATTTTTATACCATATTTTTTAAATATTTATTATGTATATGTTAATTACAATATATAACTTATAGAGGATGTTTTACATAAAATTGTCTCACCTTCGATTGGTTAAAACCATGAACCATTTTGGAGGATTTATTTCAGTATTATTTTCATTTATTATCTTAGAATAGTTTACTTTCATTTATTCATCATATTATATTCATATTCCAAAAATCAAAAGAAAATTAAAAAAAAATAAATCTCTCATCATTTCCTTTATTACATCAGAAACATTGTCTACATCTCTTGCTTTGTAGTTGCCTATTAGTTTTCCTAAAAGAACATAGTTTTTTCACATCTTGAAGGGTGAATAAATTTAAAAAAATACTAGTTAAAACCATCATAAAATATTTTTTTATTAATTTTATATATCTTTCCTTTCAAAATAACTCCAACACACTCACATACAAGAAACCTAGGCAATCTAGACAATCAAAACCTATCATGTTAGTTTGCATATGTGGAGACAAATTTTTAGAATTATCAAAAGTTTTAATTGATAGGGTTTTATATTTTATTTTCCATTTTCATGTTAGGAAAACATATATTTCATATTATAATATCACCTTATTTTCATAATATAATAATCAAAATGATAGAATAGTTCATTTTAACTTTCATTAGATAAATCATTTCACAACATAGGAAAATCTAGGAAATCGACACTTGCATACTTCTCAAATTTCAATTCTAACCTTGCATGTATTTAAAACATTAAAAATATTAAAAATAATAATTTTCCCTCATTTCATTTTAGTTATTTATTTTAGTATTTAATTTTTAGCAAGTAGAGTATTTCACTTTCTTTTATCAAATGTTGTCAAGATAAAATTTAAACATCTATAAAAGCCTTGTTAGCATGAGAATAATCATTAAAACATTGATTTAAACACACATAACATAAATTAAATCATTTCAAAAAAATCATCCAAATAAGTTCATATTATTCATTACACATAGGAAACTTATCTTTTCTCTTTCATGACACTTATAAAGTGTCCTTATCTAATTAGAGTTAGTCTTTTCCCTAGGGTTAAATCTCCTATTATTAGAATAAATATCAAATTGACATTAGTCTATAACTCAAAATTACAATTAAAGTGTTTCATATCCATCCCAAATCTCATATTTAACTCCCTTAATTCTCTTGTTGAGCAAAAATGGATCCTTGATCCTCCCATAGTGATTTTACCCCAAAACCAAGGTCATTGGTACAACATCATCCAAGCCTAGTCATCCACATCCTCTTTCCTTGTATCATATTTAATATCCTCATAAAATTTGCATTAATTTTTGTATGACATTTAATAGACATATCTATCTTGATAGAATTAATAAAATTCCCTAAGTCGTCCAACCTAACCACTCCCACTTCATTGTTCCTAGCATTGATTATGAGCTTTGTTATGTCATCATTATCAACACAAAAGAATATTAGAGTTATATATACTCGCAAATCAATTCCCTTAATGAAAACCATGTCATGTAATAGATATTATGGTACTATCATGAGCATCCACTACCACCTATCATCCAAAACCATGTTCCCCAAAACATCCACCCATTATTAAGTTTTGCCCATCCATCTATCCATTATGTTAGTTGTTTTAGATAAACATAAAGTAGTGAAGTGCATATGTTAGCATGTTTCTCTCTCCACATGCACATAAATTGGTGAGCATGGTGTGAAAGGCTTATAATTTTATGTTTCCATTGTTCTTATATTATGTATATTTATTCTCCATATTTCTCCCTGCTTGCATTTATTTTTTGGGTATTACTATACTCCTATAATATGTTTGTATAATATTTAGGAGGATATATTAGCCTATAAGTTTATAGGAGAAATAAAAAATTCCTTAGTAAATCTTATTTAGTCAGTTAGAATAATAATGCTTCAAATAAAAACATAGAATACTCGTTTCACGACTATCCCAAACCTAACACACATAGGGGTGGGATATCAAACCACAAAGTGAGGAACATATGAGAAATCAGTAGTAATGATCATGATTCTAACAACATGATTTTTACTGGAGGGAATGGATTAACTCTTGACATGAAAACTAGGCCCTCAATTATTTTTCAAAATCTATATGTGGAAAGTTCTTCTTTATTTGAACAATATATTGGAAGAATCCATTATTTATAGGATAAATTAAATAGAATGAAAATAATTATGAACCCATATAAAAACAACCAAAACACCTCCAAACCACAAAAGTAATATTTAATATTTCATCCTAAATATTCTACCACAAATCAATCCTTCATAGTTACCAATCACTTCCTTCTAAAACTCCCACAAAATCAATTCCTAACTATAATAACATTTCTGTTTAGAATGAACTCATATGTACCTTGGTGGGTTGCACTCATTATCTAGATAATATACAACTCTCTCTAAATCAAGGAGAAAAATCCAACCCTCCTAACTAAGTTTATTCTTCCTTCATACCCATCACAATAATGGCTTACCAACCATTATAACAACAAATATCCACACTTACGCCATAACAATAAACCTACACACTTCCTCCCAAATATGTTTCTAACCAACACATAGGGGATATTATTTCTCGTCTATTTACTAACATAATCCATTAAAACATCATTCCACCCTATCAACCTATAAACCAAGTCCCAATTTCAATTTTTTTCATGTATATCCTTTCCAACAGCTTAGTGGCCAACAATCTACCACCCTATATTTATCTAAGTTTTATGCCACCCATATACAATCCTCCTTTGCAATCACCTAACCCTTATCCATATAAGTGATTTATTCCTTATTATCACATGTTTTCTAGGTCTACCTATCTATATAATTATATTTGGGCCTCTTATACACCACCTTATTAATCACCTTTTTTCCCTCCTAGTGGTCATGTAAACAATCCTTATCCAGATCCACCCATTTAATTTTATCCTATTGTGCCTTTGACAAACTTCAATTCTATGGGGAATTATGTTAAATATATAAATAATCCCATTGATCATAATTTATTATGATTTATTATACCTTGTCCCATACCTAATATTCCTAAATTTAATGGGGAAGGAGATCCTAATACACATGTCAAAGCATATGTTACTACCATTAAGGAAATCCTACCTTGGGATGGGGTTATTATGAAAATATTTCCCAAAATGTTAGAAGGAATTTCCATTAACTGGTACTATTACCTTACATATGCCTCTATACATCCATTTAGACAATTCATGGTAGAATTTGTTAAAGCCTTGATAGGAATAAGTTATTGAAAAATGACATTTGAAAATTCTTACACATTTAACAATACAATAATGAATATACTACTTATTTCATAATAATATGGAAATAAGTTATATATTCATCTAAATGTGCATCAAACATGGATCAATGAGAGATATGTGATCTCTTTCTTCACTTCCTTAACAATGAAATAAGGGAATATGTCAAAAAATCCCCTTATTGATCCTATAAAAAAACCACTTGAGATTACTTTACAAATTTACCAATCATCCATTGATAATAGTCATAAAACATATAGATCTAATATACATATTATTACCCCAAACAAAAATAATGGGGGTTTTAAAAATGAGAACCAAAACAATTCTAACAAAAAATAAGGCACCAAAGTTCTCAATCAAAACCAGAGTGCCACTACTGATGGCATGACCAATAAAAAATAAGAAACCAAACCTTGGAAACTACAACCAACTAAAACCTATGATAAATAATTTAGGTATGAGGAACCATAATCCTCCACCTATAGTTCATGTAGTTGATTTAAATTTCCCTCTATCATGTAGCATGTAATTCTAAAACTAAAACCAAAACCAATTTTAGAATATTGACCATTATGCATATTTCCACAACAAACCCTTTTTCTAAAATAACAATCAATAAGGGTTTTATCAATATGGACAAGTTTAAAGGCCTAGGGAATATGATCCCAATGTATATTTCCTCTTTTAATCTTTAGTTGGACATGATACTCATGTCTATCAAGAGTACAATTTCATTCAAAGACTCCCTAAAAAATAGATGTATAATTACCCAAAACCAACCACATGATAACCTATAAAATAAACCAATTAAACAAAAACAACCTATAAAAACATGCACTAATGATGCCAAGGATTATACTTCTAGTAAAACCTACCTTGATGCAGTTCCTCAATTATGGGATTAATGGAAGGCCAAAATGATAGGGGTGGTGGAGTTAGAAACTAAGTAATAATTAAATATCATCACTCACACACATGTATATCATCCCATAACTCCTCACCCTTATAACATCTTGGATTATGATTTCATCCCAAAACCTATGGGAAACTACTATAGTTTCATACCTTAAAAATACATTCTCCCACTTATTATTTCTTGTATTGCTCAAAAGTTATCCTACCCATCATTTAACATTTCTTGTTGCCCTAGGGTTGGGGCACTTAACCAATGTAAATCCTCCACCTCAAGCCTAAATCAACCATATTAATTTTGGCATGTTTATTCTAGGGTAGATTTAGAAGTATGTTGGTTATTTATTTAATCTCAAGAGTCTTCATCCTGACTCTAATATGTATATGAGTGCAATTTAACTTTGTTTATGTAATTATGAATTTATAGCATCTATATAAAATGAGAAATGCTTGACGATGGAACACCTATGAACATATTCTACTTTTCCTTCCTAAAAAATCTTGGTTATGTGGAGAATAACTATTTAACTATCTATAACACCCTTCAAGGCTATAATATTCTCAATTATAGGTCAATATGAAATATTTTGATTCTAGTTACCCTAGGTATCAATACCATATTGACATAATTATACGTAATTTATAAAGACACCAATTACAACATGATATTCGGTAGACCTTGGATTCACAATATGAAGATGATCCCCTATACCCTTTTCCAACACATAAGGTTCCTCTATCTTGGAAACATTATTTTCACTCAAGGGGACCTTGAACCCTTTGATGTTCTTCAAAAAACCATGCGCAATCAACTAGGGTTACACATTGATTATCACTTTTCTACCAATAGTGTGGAAAAACCCCCATAATTGGTTTAGGTCAAAGATACCCCTAATCCCAAAGTGTTTAGTTTCATTAAATAGACAAGACTTCCTAAATCTCTTTCAAAACACAATCCCAAAGAAAAGGAAATATAGTAACAAAAATAAGTTAAAAAAAAGGATATTGTGATAACACTATTCATCTTGACTATGCCTATGGTTGAAATCATTAGCATCTTAGAAAATTAAAAATGAATATGGTTCCATTTTGACCCATATCAAATTTAGACTTATAGTCATCATAGGCATTTTGGTCTAGAGGTTCTCAATCCCATTATCAATGTTGGAAAGATAGAATTTTTGGGGCATGAGGATAATACACCGAAAGAGTCTAATATATATATATATATATATATATATATATATTCATCATAATAACCCAATACCCCATCACACAAATGAAAGTTATATTTTATCTTGTAGTTTAGAATTTATATTAACAAAACAAAAATATGCATCCTTCCCCAACCATGCCAACACTTGAGGAAAAGATTCATACACCAACCATATGCACTATAGAAATAAAAATTATTTCTGATAAAAACCAAAAATTTATCACTAATGGGTATTACCTACCTCTTAAAAAAGAATAAGACTAGAGAGAGAGAGAGAGAGAGTTAATGAATGTTCAAAATCTTTTGTCCTTCCTTCTTTAATCACTATGACAAGAATAATAGAGCTAATATTTCTTTATTAATCATATTTTGAGATTAACAAGGATGTGTGTAAACATACTATATGATTAGGAGACCTTTTCCTAAGAATATATAATAAAATAGATCAAAACTAAAAGATATGGTTAAAAGTTTTGACCTAACTTGTTAGGTCCTTATTTAGTGACTGGAGATTTTAATAATGTAGCTTATCAATTATTCACTCTAGAGGGCAAGGAGTTTGGTGAGTCTATGAGCTATTTTCACCTTAAAAAATCTTATATATTTAGCTATATGCATTTCATATTTACCTTATTACATTACATTTTCCATTGTCTACATGTTTTATTTGCATATTAGATGTCATGTTTGGTGATTATTTCATTTTTAGTTTGCATAATAGAAAATTTCAAAGTGAAATTTTACATCTAATTTTATTTTCACATTACCCTATTATCCTATGGAAAACATTCTAAAAATTAGTATTATATTTATTCTTGCCTTAGTTATTATGAGTAGAGTGTGCCTCTCTTTTATTACACCTTCCTATGAAACACCATAAATGCTAGTCTATGGTCTAGTCTAGAAGCTTGTTCATGGTAGAGTCTCCTCCTATAGTCCCTCTAGGTAGACAATAGTATCATTCTCAAAAATATGTAGCATTTATTGCCTATCTTGGCCTTAGGTAAGAAGCTCTTGCATCTTACTAGTTACCTAGGGCCAATATTTTGGTTAAGGGCCTTACAAAAATTATGGGATAAATATAAATAAAGACACTCCTATGAAAATAAAAATCTTATGAAAATAAAAATCAAATTATTCATCTCTAATCCTTCATTAATTTTTAGTTTTGATCCCTCACATCTTACTAGTTTCATTGTGATTTATTATTATTGGGAAATTAGATGTTTAATTTCTAAATAAAAAATAAGTCTAAGTAGATAAAATAAGTAAATAATATAAAATAATTAGGAAACTAAGTTATGTAATTTGAATATAGTTGGGGTTTTTATAAAAATATTAGTGAGGGAGATAAAATTAAACTTATATAATTTTATGTTGTTCTGATAAAGACAAGGTCTAGAAATCTATGTGTAGGCATGGGAGACAATAAAAAATAGGAATCTAGAGTTTATTTCTTGATTGGATAGGAGCATTGAATGTGAGACACCATAGGTTTTAGTGTTATAGTCCTATCCAAATGTTGTTGTCCTGACGATCTAAGCTTTTTAAGTTTTGTGTGTTAGGTCTATGTGACCCTACCTGTGAAATATTAATGCCTAAAAGTCCATGAAGCTCAATGTGTACCTAATTTATTCTTCAATACCCTAGGTCCTATTTATAATTAAAATTGGATGTAAAATTTGGAGAAAGGATAAGAGGGGTTAGTGTGTAAAGGTTATGTTAGATGCACTTCACACCCCATATATGGGCATGCTACCTATATACCAATACTTTAAGGAGGGATCAAGCTATACGTAGTTATCCCATTGAAGTGCTTGGTGTAATAATATGATGAAAATGTAAGTAAATGTAGAATTAGGTATACTTGGAATGACTAGGGACTAGTATAAAGGTTTGAATAAGATTGAAATGTTATTAGATGGATGCATGAAGAGAATAGGGAAAAGTGTTTGGGTAGTCTTTCTTGTATTCTTGCTTCTTTTGTAAATGAGTGTCAATCCTTCTAAATGGACTTTGAATGTATTTTTATATGGGATTTAATGATCATGGGTTAAATGAATTCATGTTAGGCTGACATGAATTAGGAAAAGGATTTGAAATAATATGACCATTAGAAGCCAAAATCCATTGGGACAATAGTGCTAGAAATAAGACACTCTAGGTTTCAGCACTGTAGTCTAATTTTAAATGCTATTATCCATGGTTGATTGGACCTAGGGGGATGGATTAAGAATGGAAATAGTAATTTAGGTCTACAAGGGTTAATTAAAGGAGGCTATAGATGACTGGGAATTAGTGGAAATGTGCATATGAAGGTCATGAGAGCAAACAAGATGGGCTTATAGATTAAGTCTCATAAGCCACACTCAAGTTACCAAATTTTGCATTTTATATGACTACATTACCCCCTTTTATTCTAGTGATACAAAAAAGTGTAATACTAGGATAAGGGGAAAAAAAAGGCATACCTAAACTTACATGTAAAGGTGAAGCTCATGAAGCTATGTGAAGTTGGATGTGTGTATAGAGATCATAGTGTGAAGTGTGAATCTATAGTGAAAAACATAGAGTATATCAATCCTTACTAGATACATTTTATCTAACATAAGAATGTATAAAAAATGGGTAAGAGAGAGAAAGAGAAAGGAATGAATACACCTCACTGGGTATGCAAATTAATACAAAACTTATTGTGATGATGGATTGTGTTAGGTATGTGTTGTACCAAAAATAATATCATGAACAAAGTTGAGTGCTCAATTCCTCAAACATGGCTCAAGAATGCAAAGGCATGACCTTTATCTCCATTTTCACCTACTAATTGAAGATAATGAATCATTCATGTGTTAATCTATGTTTGGACTATGTGTCCAATCCCTCTAAATAGATGGCTAAAAAATACAAAAGCTAGCTACTCCTTTAGCTCCATTATTTCCCCATGAATTGAAGATATGAAGTAATATCAGTATGGAGTAGATGCCATATGAAGTGGATCTTGAATCCTATGAATATACTATGATATGATAATTTTAACATGGATAGCCTAATGTATGCTAAAAACTAGGCCACTCTTGGCCATTTTGAATTATGGAGATTACGCTTGTATAAAAGCCACTCCAAAACTAGTGCAATAGGCTTATGCGAAAGCCAACTAAGGAGCTCAGGTACTCAAGAAGTTAAGATTGTATGAAATATAAACATAAAAAAGGATGCTAAACACCTATAGATAGAGCAAGGAACACAACTACTAAGAAATGCTTGGAAAAATAAACTAAACTTAGAAAAAAGGGAGGATTAATGTGTCATGCACATTAACCCCAATCATTAGTGTCTAGACCATGGGTTATGATCTAGAATTTATATCAACTACCTAATCTAAGACTAGAAATGTGATCCATCATGTCACACATGATGCCCCTATATCTAGATTCTATGTGAAAAAACTATACTAAATCATGTTAAATGTAGACTGTACTAGGATGACAAACCTATGACTAAACTCACTCTTCTATCTATTTCTAGAAAAACTAATTTTTATATTATCTTGATAGGAGCACTAAAAATAAGACACCCTGATATCCAGTGTTGTATTCATCTAGTAACTATTCTAGATACTTTGAAGTAGAAAATAAATATGGGGTCCCTCTATAAATCTAAAAAGTGGATGCAATTATATGGCTCTTAGGGACCCATTTAAAAGTAGGATAATCTCTTTGAACATGTGCTCTATATGTAGATGCATGAGATCTCAATAAAACTACTCTGGGTGTGATTACTATAGGTAGAAGTTTTCTATAATCCTAAAGTTGTGGAGGTGTATGAATGCTCTATACTAGTGATGGATTCCTCAACTATGTCTAAATGTGTACAAGATGAAGAACTATAACTGGTAGGGAAATTAAAATTGGTGGAGAAGCTAGAATTCATGACTTCAAAGGAGATGGCTCTAAAGTGGGTAGTGGAAACTCATATGGAACTCCACCAACTATAATAAAATGATTATCATGAATGAATTTCATGCATGTTTGAACTGAAGATGGTATTACTCAAATTTTTAGAATCCATGGGTGACCAAGTAACATATCAAAAACTCTTACACTAGGAACTATGGTAAAATGTATGGTCATATGTGTTGGAATAGTCTATAAAGAAATTAAAATATCACCCAATAAAATTTTAATGTGCCCATTAAATTCATTAATAACTATATCTGTCAAAGTGATATCCTACTCTGAATAGCCCAAATGCTACAATAATGTAATGGTGCACATGTTGACATTAGAACCATTATCAATGAAAACACTATGAATGCATTGATTATGAATATGTGATTTGATAAAGAGTTCACTATAATATAAATTATCCTCAACAATATCCTAATATAAGAAGGATATCAAAGGTATAGTTGGAACCCTTGACTCATACACACCTATCATACTCCTCAAAATATGTGACTTGACTAAAGGCACCTGATATATAACTAGTAGAAGATGTGTATGGTATGTGTGGTGAAAATGTGATGTGTCACCTTTCTCTTATTTAGAATGTTGTGAAAATGGACTTGAGAATATTTTCAAATCTTTATCTTATTATGTCTTTGTTTGTGGAGGCTCAACTAAAGTGCCAAGATCAAGTAGGTTGTCATCTATTAAGTCATGTATCTCATACCTTAAATTGATTCATATGTTCGTAGTGTGGGTTGGTGCCTTATGAAAATCACAAAATTTATGATGATCATATTCCCATGGAAGGGGATTTATTATTCCAACTTCCTAAATAGGAGGGAGAGTGATTATGTTACATTCTAATAACTACTATAAAACTTTGGTTAGAGAAACTGGTAGATTGATAAATGTATGCCGATGAGGTGCTGATAAAACCACATGTTGAGGGGGCTCTGAAGCCACATTGACTATTGGTTAATTTTGATTCAGGTTATAATTAACTTTGACCTTGTATGGTACTTTGTTATTACTCTTGTTTTTTATGTCTAAAATGCTTGTGTACTTGAGTTTCCCCATTGAAATGAGTTTCACTTCTCTTTCCTTTAGTGTATGATATAATTCAGTGAAGGAAGAGAATCTTTTGAACATAATAGATTCATGCAATGCTAAAAGAAGGCTCCATTTGAAGAGATCTTGTAACTCCTGATCTACCTTGGGGCTAGTCATCTTAGCCAAGATGGTCTTATATCAAATCATATAGTATGTGAGATGCTCATTTGATTTATGTTTCTATTGTGCAATTTGTGCATAACAAACCTTATCACCAATGTTGATACTAAAATGTGCTAATAAAATGTCAACTAAAGGATTAAATGCATTGATCAACTGATTTGGTAGACTATAGAACCATTATAAATCATAATCCTTTAGACTCCATGGATATAGCTTGGTAAGTAGCCAGTCATTTGGTATTTAATCCAAGCACGCTTCATACAAATCTCTCAAATATGTCATTAGATCACCCTTAACATCATAAAGAGTAATCTTAGGTCGAATAAAATCTTGAGACAATGGTGTAGAAGCAATGTGACATGCCAATGGTCTATGTAGAAGAGAAAAAGAATCCAAATCCTATGTAGGTCTAGTGGCACCTTGTAGCACCTTTGATTGAAGACATATTATCTCTTACACAAGGGTTGCCACATCAATAGATAGGGATGTACTAGTTATAATTAGTGGCATAGAGGTAGGCTAGGCTACTATAGGGGGTTGTTGAGACATAATTGCCCCTATGGTGTCATTTTCAACTAGTTGCTCTCTAAGAACAAAAAACTCAACTTATTTTAGCCTTTCTAAATTCTATGAGAGATTGTAATATAAGAGTATGATATTGACACTATTACCTAAGTATTTCTATAAATATTTGAAGAATCAAATCCTTGTTGAGTACAACTTCATTATCAACAATGGGTAGAACTAGATCAATAATCCAATGTGGTGGAGCATGAGCATTAGTCTATACATTATCATTGGTATTTTCATATTGCTCATTGCTTGAATCATTCTGATTAAAATTGCTATAATTTGGATGTGTAGAATCTATAGATAGAGTCTGAACTAGTTGTTTATCCATAATAGATGGTTGAGTTGAAGTAATTTGGGTGAATTTAGGAGCATTTCCACTAAGACTTGCACTTCATCTTAAAGGAAGAGATGCAAGGAACTTAGGTGGCATAAGGAAAATAACATGGATAATAGTAGAAAAGATTAAACTGAGATAATCTAAACAAAAAACTAGAATATTCATAGAAAGGATATGAATCTCCCAAACATGTAAGGTGATACCTCAGGAAGTAAAATAGGAGATAGTATATACAACTAGGTATTTTTCAAAAGTATTTTTGAAAAATACTATGATTTTTTAAAATTGAAATTGAATTTTTGAATTAAGTATTCAAGAAAAAAATTCAAAAATTTATGGGAAAGTGCATGATTTAATCAGACCTTATAAATGCAATTAGGGTTTGAGAAAAATATTTTTTTTGAAAATTAGTTTGAATTTTTGAAATTTAAAGTGATTTTTTAATTTTAATATGCAACTAAAAATTTAGTAAATAATTGGAAAAATTTTGGAAATTATTGGGAGGTAGTTGATGCAACTAGGGTTTGAAATAAATTTATTTTAAATTTTACTACAAAATTTTAAAATATGAGAGGAATTTATGATTTTAATATTCAAGAAAAAAATCAAAAATTAATAGGAAAAATCAGCTAGGAATTTACCCTAGGATTTTTATGTAAAATTCAAAGTAAGTTAGGTTCAACAAATGATTTATTATTTTTGGGAAATTAGATGTTTAATTCCTAAATAAAAAAATAGATCTGAGTAGATAGAATGAATAAATAATATACAATAATTAGAATACTAATCTATGAAATTTGATTGTAGTTAGGGATTTTATAAAAATAGTAATGAGAGAAAAAATTAAACTTATCTGATTTTATGATGTTTTGATTGAGACAAGGTTTGAAAATCTATGTGCAAGCTTGGGAGACTGTCACAAATAATAATCTAGAGTTTGTTTCTTGATTGGATAAGAACACTAAATGTGGGACACTATAGGTTCTATTGTTGTAGTCCTATCTTAGTGTTATTATCTTAGTAATCTATTCTTTTTGGGTTTTGTGCATCAGGTCTATGTGACCCTACATATGAAATATCAAAGATTGAAAGTCCATGGAGCTCATTGTGTACTTGATTTAGTTTTTAATACCATATATCCTTTTTATAATTGAACTTGAATACAACATTTATGGAAAGGATAATATGGGTTAGTGTGTAAAGGATACATTGGATGCACATCACACCCCATGTGTGGGCATGCTACCTACATACCAATACTCTAAGGAGGGATCAAGCTATATGTAGTTCTCCCATTAAAGTGATTGGTACAATAGTGTGATGAAAATGTAAGAAAATGAAAAATTGGGTATACTTGGAATGACTAGGGACTGTTATAAAGGTTTAAATAAGCTTGAAATGCTATTGGAGGGCTGTATGCAGAGAATAGGGAAAAGTGCTTGAGTAGTCTTTCTTGTATTCTTGCTTCTCTCTTGTAAATGAGTGTCAACCCTTATAAATGGAAT
This sequence comes from Torreya grandis, assembly GCA_037957365.1. NCBI lineage: Eukaryota > Viridiplantae > Streptophyta > Pinopsida > Cupressales > Taxaceae > Torreya > Torreya grandis. The sequence continues at coordinate 424,873 of JARHVA010008509.1, read as the reverse complement.
TTTAATGGCCTATTATAGATGATTTAATTATCATGGGTTAAATTAATTTGCCTTGGGATGAAATTAATTAAGATAAGGATTCAGAATAATATGATCATTAGAAGCCAAAAAGCACTTAGATAATAGCACCATAAATAGGACACCATAGGTTTTAGTGTTGTAGTCTAAGTTTGGGTACTATTGTCCATAGATAATGGGACTTGGGGGGATGGATTAAGCATATAAATAACAATCTAGGTCTGCAAGGGTTTAGTCAAGAAGGCCATGGATGATTGGGAATTAGTGAAAACATGCTTATGAGGGTCATGAGAGAAAGCAAGATGGACCTATAGATTGAGTGTCATTGGCCACACTCAAGTTACCAAAATTTTCATTTTATATTATTACATTATTAACATTAAGGGGAGATTCTATTACTCACATATTTATAGTCTTTGGTGGTCAACCCATGTGTTTTACTAGTCGCATGAAATTAAGATTAGGGGATCACAAAGAAAAATAAAAATCAAATGAAAAAGTAATATAAATTATAAAGTGTCAACCAAGAATTATTTAAAAGGTTTATTTACATGTATATGCTAAAAATGGTAACTTATCCCATTTACTATTTCTATTATGGATAATTACCTCTGGGTAAATCCAATAAAGTTATTGATTTATAGGTTTAGTAAGAAGTTAATTTTCCCTCTTTACTCGTAAGGATTAGGTCATCCTCCATTTTTCAAGAAATTTATTGATGTATATTTTTCATTTTTCCATCACATCCATTTCATACTTTTCATTTCATTCCATTATTATAAATTTAAAGTTATATTTTGTGTAAATAATAACTTGGTAATCACCTAAAAAATGGTTTTGAGTGCATTTAGTTTTATGTGTATCCATCATATTATGTCATTTTCATACATTTTTATCTCTTATTTAGATATAATTATTTTCCATAGTATTATCACAAAAAAAAAGAGATACATGGTATATCATCACATGCTTAGTTATCTAAAGTGCATAAACTAGAAAACATACATGAAACTTAAACACGTAATAGTTTATGGTAAGGCACTAAAATGGATAAGAATGTATACATATATATCATAATAATTTCATTTTTTATAATCATATATCTAGGTACAATCCAACTCATATAGGGCAATTTGTCTCTAAATATTAATAAAAAAATATGTGTATACATATATAATAAGTGGTCAAAATACTTTATCCTCTTCTTCTAGGAGGGGCCTGATGCGAATAATTTCATCGATTATGGTTCTTGGGTTGTGTCCTATTATTCACTCCCTAAGAGGCTATATATCCCCATATCTATTAGCTCAAGGAAGCCCAACCCCCTATCCTAGATAAAGCATCAATAAGAACCTACAATTGAGCCTATACCATTAAGTCTTTAGCCTCCAAACTATTATTCTCTATCCTCAAATTTGATAGCCCAAAAGAGACATGATAAATTAGGGTGAAAATTTTTATATGCCTATCTATCCAAAATAGTAATACTATGCCTTATATTAATTTATCCCTAGTCTAGTTGGTGGCCATATAAAATAGATTAATCAGGATATCCATCATTTTAATCTACCACATTAAGGATATTTAAATAATCACAAAGAAAAATATGGACACTAGATCCAATCATATTAAAACCAAATTAGTAAATCAACTATGTAATCATTATAAAAATAGATACATAAAGAGATGAAATTAAAAAAATGAATTATTTTACTAGATCATCCTCATATTAGTTAGGGTTGATTCATCATCATACTCTTCCTCATCCTTGTCTCCATCCTCATCTAGGTTAACAAAATTTGAATCCTCTCCACCACTACCCATTGCTACTATAGGGGATCTTATTTTTATTGTTGTTATGGTGGTGGTGGTTATGAAATGTAATTTTATTGGCCTACCATTAGTAGTGCCATAGGAATGGACACAGGTACCTAACCTCCCCCTACTTTTCTATGTTATTTTCATGGTCCTCCTTATGCCCCTCTCATCCTAACCACCCTAATAATTGGAACTCATTTTGCTAATGGATGCCAATCTAGTCTCCCCAATCTCCTAGCCCTAACCTCTTTCATACCTTTTTACAAAAATGAAGGCATGGGGAGGTTTTTTGTGAAAGGTAACCAAAATTTTTGTGGAACCCTATTAACGGGGTGTACCTCAATTTGGAGTCTCTTGTCTCTAACTTATTTCACTCTATTATTTTTCATAAGATACGCTCTCTCACAAGTGCACTGATTGACCATCCCCGTATAAGGAAAGGCCACTATATCAACCACTATCAAAGTGTCAACACCTAAAGGTAGTGATTTTAAGGATGTCACATAGGTCTAGTGTGAGACTCTAATAACCCAAACATACCCAACTATAACCTTTATCTATTATGGGAGCATCATCTCATATACCCATATCATGATGATCATGGGGTGGTTGACTAAGAGAGTATCCAATATCATGATCCTATATAGGTCTGTGTATATGTGAGCAAGGACCTCTAGACCATAAGCATAATGTATAACTCTCTCCTCGATATGATGCATGATGTGTGATCAAATTTATAATAACATATATGTTCCCTTATCTTCAAAAATATGAGAGGTAAATATTTTAATAATGACCTTTTATAGGTTTGGGATATCATATCCCTCAACCCCTAAAAGCCTAATTCTACACTTCATGCCCATATTCGGTGTGTCCATATCCCCAAAGTGATTTACCAAATTAGAAAATTTTGACCTATTGGTCATCTCTTGTAGGTATGGTAGTAGACCTAAATTTAATAAACATGTGATCTAATATACATCAATGAGAATGATGGTCCACTCTCCATTAATTTATGAAAACTTTAAGGTGTTCTAGTCTACGCCCCATTGTATAAATATATCACATAGTAATATGGTCAATGAGGGTATATCCCAACCTGATAAATCCATACAATCCCAAATAATTTAAGGATAGACATCTCATCATCCATCAAGAACACTAAAATCCTTGGGAGCCATTCCTTCTTCCTAGCCTAGATGCATCATATGTAGTCTCCATAATGTAAATTCACCCTAAATGTGTTCTTAACCTTTTTTAAGGATTAGAATTTGACTAAAAAATTCTATTTTTATCCTTGAGATGAAAATTTCACCTTTTATACATTATGATTGTGACACTTACTCAGTGGTTATGAAACTAACCCAATGGTTCTATCTTCACCGGTGACAATTTCACACTCATGGCTATTTTTAAACCACTACATTTATGGTAGTTACAACACCACTTTTCATATGGTAAGTGGAACCCACATAACTATCACATTGAATATGTAACCATTGGTCTACATAGATTTATGGTTTCATCCCAATGTAGTGGTTTTGACCACCAATCATGCCCAAAATGGTGGTTACATCTTTGATGTGGTCATTTTGATTTCCAATTGTGCCTTACCCATAATACCTTTAAAATTTCCAAAAATTAAGCTTAAACAATAAAATTTTAACATTGTATAGAGATACCCAACTCCCCAATCACATCATATGGAAAAACTAATAGATCTAAATGCATTTTTAATAAAAAATTAGAATTGGGGCAAAAGCACAAAAATAGTCAGAACCAACCTAAACCTAACCTATTGCTCCTCCCACTGGTATTTTCTCTATACTCTCATTGTGTTCATCAAAATAGATGATTCTTGGAGCAATTATTTCACTATAATTATAGAGATCAAAACTATCTAAAATCCATTTGCACAAAAGTATCTCTATTCTTGATAACTTTTTTAATATATAGGCCTTTTAACTAGCCATTGTGTTTAAAAATCTTCCATTTTTGGTAATTTTCCTTTGAAAACTCATATTTCATGTTTTTATATATTATTATTATTATTATTATTATTATTATTATTATTATTATTATTATTATTATTATTATTATTATTTGTTATTATTATTATTATTATTATTATTCAATTAATGTGGTTCATGTCCAAAAACTAATGAATTTAATGGTATTACTTTCTTATGGCATGTTTGTAAATTATTTTAGATTTGTAGGTACACAACACTTGGCACTAGATTTAGTTTCCTGATGGGACATGTTTAGTAGTATACCCACCCTCATGTATATGGTAGTTATTATAACCCATGTTTCTATGATTTAGTACCTTTTCTATTTTTTCATTAAACTTCATTTTATTATAGTCTTTTTTCTACAAGTTGCAATAGAGTGTCAACTTGCTTCATTGCACCACAAAGATAATTAATATATGTTTTATAACCCTCTTTTTCCATTTAGTGCACCATAAATTAGGACCATACCCCATTAAATTAATTATGAGGCATCATCACAAGGGTGAAATATGTATCACCCAAAATTTACATGGTGAAACATTTCTAAAATATCTAATGATGATGAAATGATCTAAATATTATGCTTAGACCCAAATCTCTCTGACATCCTTGCCCCCTATTCTCTTCCTAGCCACTCTTTTAAACTTGAAATTTATATATTAAGTAATTTTTGGAATTATTATTTGATTGGATTTATTGGTTATTAAAATACCCATCTATGTGATGAAACTGCCTCTTCTCAGCATGAATTATTTTAATCGTTACATATGTGATAGTTACATAAGTTTTAAGGTTAGTTTTATCATGATATGAGGTAATTTTAAAACCTTATTAAGATATTATATCCTAGTTTTACCATCTCCTAATTTTATAATTTTAGACTTGACTTTTCCTACTCATGATTTAATCACTCCCCATCCTTCCTATGTTTAGCTTCTAATTAAGTAGTAGTTAAACTCACCCTTGCAACCTCTGTTATTCTTCTACGAGTATCTCAATTTTATATAGATTTTAGATCCTAATTTTGCATTGAATACTAGTGTTTCAAAATCTACAGAACCTAATCCCACCTTATTTAAGTTTTGGAAATTTGTTTCTCCATCTTTGCTTATGTTTCTAGTCATTCTACATAGTTTTGGAGCAGGCAGTCCATTAGATCAACAACACAATCTTTCCTATTAATGGATAAACCATCTAAAATATAGATACACTCTTTTCGAAGGTTGTGTATTCCTTATTATTATTATTATTATTTTTCTAACATCATTTTTAAAACATTTTTTATGTCTATGTTCCTTAGAGAAGCTAGCTTACTAAGGCTATTCTACATAAAAAATCTCTTACCTTCGCTTAGTTAAAACCATTTATTACATTGAAGGATTTATTTTAGTATTATTTTAATTTATTATATTTTAATAGTTTACTTTCATTTATTCATTAAATTAGATTCATATTATAAAATTCACAATAAAATGAAAATAAAATAAATCTCTTGCTATTTCCATTATTACATCAAGAACATAGTTTATATCTCTTGCTTTGTAGTTACATATTAATTTTATTAATAGAATGTATTTTTTACACATATTTTATGTTAAATTAAAAAAATAGGTGAAACCATCAAATAATATTTTGTAGACAAATTTCCTTTCAAAACAACTCTCACACACTCATACATAAGAAACCTAGGGAATATATTCAATCAAAACCTAGCATATTGAGATCTAGAATTTAATTTTTGCATAGTGATAAAATGTTGTTTTGAAACACTAAAATTAAAAAATAATAAAATTATATTTACATTATTTCATTCATATATCACTTCATTTCTTAAGTAAACTCTAAAATACATTTAAAACTAGTTTGTACTCGCTTGCATATGTGGAGATGAATTTTTTGAATTCTCAATAATCTTGCTTGCTATGGTTTTAGATTTTATTTTAAATTTTAGTGTTAAGAAATGATAAAATTCATAGTGTCATTTCACCTTATTTTATTAATTAAATAAATAAAATTATAGTCTAGTTCATTTTAACTTACATTAGATAAATCATTTCACAACCTAAGAAAAATTAGGAAATTAGTAGTTGTATACTTATAAGATTTTAGATTTAAATTCACATGAATATAAAATGTTGGAAAAAATGAAAAAGTAAGAATTATTCCCTCATTTAATTTGAGTTACTTATTTTATTTATTTCAATATTTCATTTTCATCAAGTGGATTATTTCACTTTTTTTTATTATCAAACATTGTTAAAATAAAACTCAAACATCCAAAAAAGCCTTTTTAACCCAAGCACAAGCCTTAAAAACTTGATTCAAACACATATAACATCAAGTAATTAATACCAAAAACATCATCCAAAAATATAATACACTATTTTACACACATACCAAACTTTTATTTTATCTTTCATGACACTTCTAGAGCATCCTTATCTAATTAAATTTAGTCCTTTCTCTAGCGTTAAATATCTTATTCTTGGAATAAATTTAAAAAATGATATTAGTTCAAAAATAATAGTAAAAATATTTATTCCAAACCCATCTCACATCTCATTTTTAACTCCCTTAACACTTTTTATGAATTAAAAATATATCTTGATTTTTCCCATTGTCATTTTACCTTAAAATCAATGTCATCGGTACAACATCATCCAAGCCTAGTCATCCACCTCACCTTTCCTTTTATCCTTATGACTAGCCTCATCTCATTTTCATTCATTTTGTGTATGACATTGACTAGGATTAAAAAAAATTGTAATATTGATCAAATATACCAAGTCATCTGACCTAATCACTCCCACTTCATTTTTCATAGAATTGATTAGGAACTTTGTTATCTCATCATTACTAACATAGATGGACATTACAATTTTGTATTTTCACAACTCAATAATATAAAAAAAATTAAGACAATGAATATATATTCTAGTAACATCATGATCATCCACTACCACCTATCTTTCAAAACCCCTTTCCTTAAAAAAATCCACCCATTCTATAGATTCACTCACATATCTATCAATTATAATAGTTATCTTGGTTAAACTTCAAGAAGTCAAGTACATGGGTTAGCATTTTTTTATACATGGAAACTAACCAATCCCCATAAATTATCCATTAATACCTACATGCCTTATAATTTTCTCATGACTCAATACCAAATTCTAATAAATTGACATGTGTTGTGCACTAGATATAAGAAATATGAGCTATAAAATAATCGTATGACCACTAGATGAGGCCATCCTAAACATTGAACTAAGTATCCTATAGTTGTATATCATCTCATGATATCACCTTATATATAACATTCTCCTTTTGTTTATGAATTTTATACGAGACATGGGACAAATCAATTCAAATCTTCTTCATTCCTTCTTCATCACCATACCCAGTAATTATAATAACATGGTAGGCCTCTCCTTTAGCTGGCTTACCCAACATTTCCATTTTAATTATAATGTAAATACCACATATATTACATAATAATAATATAATCAAACCTCCACTTCTAACCAGAGTGATCCCAATCCAAATCAAATCATCATACAAACAATAAGCCAAATGGATAAGATTAAATCCAAAAATAGTTATCATTCAAGATCATTATTTTGATTAATAATGTTACATTAAGTATATAAATGAAATGATTATATATATTGATGTAAATCCTAAACATTGAATAAAGGGTCCTAATTTTGTCTATCATCTCATGATGGCATCTTATGTAGAATGTTCTCCTTCATTTGTTTATGAATTTTCTATAGGACATGGGACAAATAAATTTGAATCTTCTTCATTTCATTCTTCATCCACCATACCCAGTGATTATACTAACATGACAAGCCTCTCCTTTATTTGGCTTACCCATATTTTCCATGTTAATGATAATGCAAATACCACATTGGGTACATACCAATAAGCTAATCAATCTTTCACTTCTAACTAGAGTGATCCCAATGGAAATCAAATCATAATATGATAAATAATCCAAATTTATAAGATTAAATCAAAAAATAGTTATCATATGATGTAAATGCAAAAAAGCCTTTTAAAATTAAAAAGCATCCTCAATAACTTTAATGAGAAGTAAAAAAATATCAATACACCCTACACCATAGATATGTTTGTGTTAATCTTATTATGTAACCACCACTTTGAAATAAAGTCATCAAACATATCCAAAATGAGACCTTAACCCATAAAATTGTAAACATTTAAATAAGTTCCATCACTCCTTTTATCACCTATAATGGATCCACTAATCCCACTTTTCACATAAAAACCTTTATCAACCTTAATAAAGAATGGTTTATGATCAATATTTTTGCCACTACCAAGATACTATCCAAAACCTTCTCTAGTGGTGTCCTAAATTGGTATAATAATATAAATCCTAAATCCATATCTAGTTTGTAAGATGTATCTATTACATTGGTTCAATATTTTCAGTCTAGTGATCTACGTAAAAATAACTTGGATCATTTTATCAATTACAAGTGGAAAATGAGACTTCCCAACCCTTCATCAAGTGTTGTAAATATTTAGCCAACAAAGTTATGAATAACATGTCATAATATAATATCTCCCACATTATTATGAATTCACTTAATCCAAAATTACAATATGTCATCAGGGATATTTATCCAAAATCATTGGAGGAAACCCTCAATCAAGATATAAGTAGATATTTTCCTATAAGATAATTCAATCCTTCCTAACCTAAGATTGGGACTCAAATAATTATGAGAGATAAAAAAATTCTATAATGATTATGGTGTTTCAAACACTTTTTATTTGAATATAACCTATATGCATGTGAATAATCCATGTTAAATTGTGCACTCAACTCCTTGAGTCTTGCCAAGGTAGTTGACATAATGGATAGACTAGGGGGTTGGTTGGTTATTCAGTGGAATGGGATTTAGGATAGGTGGTAGTAAGAGATCCTAATGATGAAATAAAAAGACCTCAATGACATCTTAGTGTTCTTTAATATTTTTGAGATAAGTCTAAATAGAGTTTCAAGGTATTTCAAATTTTAATATGACCAAATGGTGAAGTTCATGGTCAATACTAGTACCAAATAAATGGGGGATATCATGTTTGATGACTGATGGAAAAATGTGTACTCTATTGGTATGACTTTGCCTAGTTAATGTCATCCACTAAGTGTGAATGAGATAAGATGAGGCTAGACCTGAGGAGAAGAAGGAAAGGTGGATGAGATTCTAAACTTGGATGACATTATGTTGATTTCCTTTGTAACATAGGGGATAAATTATATATTGATTAGGGATGAATTATTGTTCTTCTAAGGTGGATAAGGAATCTAAAATGAGATAAAGAATGAGATTGGAGCATAAGAACCCACATATTAACTTGGTGCTAATATTGAATTATGTGAAAATGGTGGAACTAATTGGTATAATATTAGGTAATAGACTATGCCATAAAATATGTTGTGTCTTGGTAAGTGTCATCTAAAAGAGACTAGGTAGAAGCCAAGGAAAAGAGTATTAGTTTATTTAGCCAATGGATTTTAATGTGTGCTTGTCAGAATGTTGAAGCAAGGCTTTATAATATATTCTTATTTTAATGTTGAAGAAAATATTTATACTAGGTAAATGTATGAATGAACAAGGATTTATGTGGGATATTTTTATAAATGGACAAGCTTGGATGAAATGTGTTTTCTTGCATGTGTAGGAAAGGTTTTTTTGCACTGATTTTGTTTATTTTTATTATTTTTGGATTTTCTTGGTTCTATGGAAATAAATACTTTTCTTGATGAAAATGAAATGATAAAATAAAAATAATAACAAAGAGTAAATTAATTAAAATCAAAAATCCTTTTTTAAAAAATCTTTTTCCAATTTGTATTGCATGCAAAGAGGGATTGAGGGAGGGAGGGATGGAGATATACCTCCCTCCCTCATATATATATATATATATATATATATATATATATATATATATATATATATATATATATAGAGAGAGAGAGAGAGAGTACTACTTGTAGAATGTAGAATTTTCCTAGATTTTGCTTATATGTAAATTAGATGACAATGTTTTTATCTATTTTTATTTTTTTATGAGTGAAATAAATGTGTAAATTTAATATAAATATGTAATAATTCAGTAATAAATATGATATAAAACATAAATAACACAACACTTTCTTTTGGTTTTGTTTGTTCACAAGCAAACTAGACTAGCTTTTCAACTTCCTTAGTTTGCTAAGAATAATATTTTTGAATGAATTACTAAAATTGAAACAAGAGATGTAAGTTATAATTAACTGATTTAAATATTATAATTATAATAATTTTAACTTATTATAGAAAATAATATCATCAATGTACAACTCTTGTGTATGCACCTATGGTTGTCTATGTTTTTATGATTGCCTAGATGACTGCTTGGAGTTTAAGATACTTGTTTAGATATTGAAAAGTAAAATTTTCCTTGGATGGAAGTAAATTGGATATTTACTAATATATTTACATAAATGATTTATTATATGTATTAATAATTTAAAGAAAACTAATCTACATATATGTAAACATAAATCAAAGCTAACTATTTTTCTAGCAAAGACAAAGAAAAGAAATAGATCTCTCTTCATATCATATTTTCTCTTTTTATGATTATGGAAAATAATATATCACAACAAAAATATATAGTAAATACAATTTAATAATGAAAATAAATATTGAAAATTAGGAAAACTCCAACCTAATTCTATCATAAATCAGTTGAAATACATGTGATGTATTGGTAGAAGAATTGTTAGTATGATAGTTCCATATGATATTGTATAAATTATGGAAATTATTTAGTCAGAGGATGCACAAGATTTATAAAAAATGGGGAAAAGAGAAGATATGACCATAAATGGAAGGCATTTGAATTGAGGCTGGATAATGTCTTGGTTTACAAATTCTAAGTTGTTTTCACTAAGAGCACTTATTCACTTTTAGCTATGTATTCGAGTCAAAAAAGAAAGAAATTTTATATTTAGGGAATTATAATAAGGTCATGGATGTAAAAAATTCATAATAAAAAAATTTATTGTCAATTTTTGGATCTATAATCAAGTCAAAATTAACCTTCTTGTAGAAAGAGATGAGAGCTTGCATGGAGGAGTTAAACTAAGTCTAATGGCTAGTTCAACTTAATAAGAACTAAAGTGGACCAAGAATATATGAGTGAGTGAATTGGGCCAGATTAAACACACTATTAATTTTTTTTTTTTTTCAAATTTATAATTAAAAGAGTTGAATTTGTATGACATTTGAACTATGAAAAAATCATAGCTTTATGTAGGGGTAGTTATGCAAACACAACTTAAGATGATAAAGCATCTTTTTAAAATCACATAAAAACCAAGATTTTAATTAAAAAAATACACTTATTATCAAAACCATTTCTTAAGTTACAAAATTGTTGTGATGGTTATGCAATAGAAGGGGAAATTTTATAATTTAGGGTGGTAGTTTTGTTACGTAGAATGGTAGTTCTATAATTTACAGTAAATTTTTGAAAAAAAGTGAAAGAAGCCATGAAATTCAACATCAAGGGGTAAAAATTGGGTCAACATATGAGTAGGAAGGTAGAGATATGAGAAAGAGCAAGCAAGTTCCATGTGGAATACAAAATAAGAGATCACTACATCATCATCGGGTTTCTATCATAAGTGTTACACCCTATAAATTATGGGTGTATATATATTGAACCATAAAGACAGTTTTATTCCATTATTATACAAGGTTTATTATTAATTAAGATGTGTGAGAGATTAAAAATGCTTACCGTACTCACCTAAGTAGTGGAGCAAAGCCAGTTAGGACTCCATGTAACCTACAGATAGAAAATGTGATTGAAGTGCAATTTTATCAAAATGTAGAAAAATGTAATATGTAATAAAAACATAGAAATAATATGTACCATACACATGGGGGATATCATTCTACCTATATTGTCCCATTAGGGGACTAATCCTAGTGTTGAGTTGTGTTTACCTATAAAATAATAAAACATGCTACAAGAAAATAGAGAAACTCATTAAAATGTTAGTTTTGAAGTGTTAATCTTGGAATATATGAAAACTATGACTTATAAACATGAAAATAAACATTAAACAAAGAAATTAGTCTAATTTGGAAAAAATTGAATTAAAACATCTAGTCTAAGGCCTAATATATTAAAAACTTGATAAAAATAGTTTATTTGTGCCATTTGTCTTGTGATAATTTTGAGCTTTGGGTTGATTTTGAGATTAAAAGTAGTCGATGGGATGATAATGATGAGAGGATTGTTAATTTACAATTGGGAGGAATTTATAGGCACAATTAGGCTAGTTTGGTTAAATTTTTCATTTTTTCCCTTATTTTGAAATTGTGATAAAAACTTGGTTAAATTCTAATGAATTTAAAAAAATTAGTTTTATAGTAATTATCTGGGGGTGGGTTATGGATTTAAAAAATTTATTGGGTTTTATGTGAATTTTATAGGATTTTTAGGAGTTTTTAAAGAGATGTGAGTAGTGGACAAAACTTTTGTTCATGTTACAAAATTGATGCCCTTTATAGGGTGGCTATTAGATAACCACCATAATGATAACACAATTGCCTAAATATAGTTACATCACATGAACCAAGGGATACTAAAAAAACACACAGGGTGATTATGTAACTTCCATGTGGTAGTTTTATAACCATTAGAGGGTGCTTTTATAGCTACCACCTTCAAACTATGATAATTCTATTATTTAGAAAAGTGTGTAAAATTTGACTTATTTCAAAGGTAGAATTGGATTTTTTATCTAACTTAGTGTTTCTTTTATTTATTTTAGGGTTATTGCATTCAATACAATAGAGCCCAAGATCAGGAGTGTCTCCCTCAAGTGTTTACATTATGTATGGCTAATGAGTTGGGCCTTCTTGATTGAGCAAGGATACTTCAAATTACATTGGAAAAGATTATTTTTTCTTCTAGTTGGCTATTGTGTGATTTATTAACTTAATAGGACCCTAACCAGAACTGATCCGGACAACAATCTAGATGACAATTCGGGTGATGGGTCTACCCCAATTGATGGCGAAACTTCTAGGAGCCATAACTTTTGCACCGTAGCTCTAATTGACTCACCGTTTGAACTGTTGGAAAGCTAATAATGAGAGAAATGTCATAATATGGCATAAATATTTAATAAATGAAGTTTGACCCCTAAAACCCAATGGAAGTGTCCCAAATTTCAATTTTAGTAGTGCAGTCTAAAAATAGTAATTCCTTGAATTTTGTATTGTTGTAAATCATGGAAGTCAAACCAATTCATCTCCCTAGAGATTGGTGACCTTCCACATCCTCCCCACACCTTCAAAACATGTATAAATGAAGATGTAACCTGAAATGGAAATTAGACATCTCTTCTCAGAGATAAGAATATGTTTGGGTCTGCAATTTTGATAAATAAAACATCTCTTTTCAGAGATAGCATTATTAGAATTGTGTTGTTCTTATTTATAAATTATATTTCAACCAAATCTTTTCAAGTTTTAGATCAATAAAACTTTCATGTTTCCCTAATCCCTAGGAGAGTGTATGATAACTCTCATGAACTTATATCATATTATTGGTCTCCCTATGACTAGATAATTGTTGTTTATTTAGAACAATGATGGTCACTATCCATAGTTGGGTAAATCATTTTATAGATTTTGATGCACCTGATGTGGGTGTAAAGTGTGGAGTGATAATTTATAATGTTGAGTCATTATCAATCCCTAATATAATAAATTATATCATTGTAATCCTTTAATCTATATTAGTGGGAGATAGGGGCACAAATATGCTTTTGTATAGCTTGTCACTGATCATAAGATGTATTGAGGGGTGCACTACACATGAATCTATGAGATGATAGTGAGCACTTATATGGACTTGTATCAAGTGTATTACCTTAAATCTAGTTATATTATCCATCTAAACATTGTCATGGGTTAGGTGTATGAAAATATTATCCCTTACTATAGGGGGTGATGATTGGGGCTCCAATAGAAATTAAGGACACTAGATGGATAGATGTGTCACCATTTCATTGTTTACCCCAGGTTGTGGGGACACTAATAAAATCATACTTTATTTCCATGCCCTAAGATGACATGGTTGGGTAATTAAAAAATGAGGAATTATATCTTGTGTTAGTTTTTGTATGCACGTAGGTTTGAGATAGGTTGTTATAGATTAATGTGAACCTCATGGATTATGTACCCATTAGTTTGGTATACCTTATGTAGGCAACCTCCCTATCCCTAGAGTCATGTATATGTTGATTTATGAAAAAGGGCCATGAGGTTTGGTGGTTGGTATGGTACCCACTCATGATAGTGGTTCCCATCATTTAGTTATTTGATATTTAACTATAGGAGGAAGAGGATAGGTTGGATTCATACAAAAACAACATATGAGCCCACCATCACCACTAGTACTATAGGGGCCTATATAGTAGAAATAGATATGGGATGGGGATGGTGAGGATCATGTACATGAAAATCTAGAGGAGGACCTTAGCATATATTACGAGGAGTCTATAGAGGATGACTCTAATATAGAGTGGCATGAGTGGGATCCAAGTAAAATATTAATCCTTTTCATTTATGGGTATAACTTCCATTTTAATTATTTTTTATTACTTGGCTAATTTTACATGTATTTTATTTCTATATCAACTAGATATGATTTATATTTTATATTATGTGATTATAGATAGTGTGGGAGGATGGAGGTAGATGATTAGGGACACCCTAATCAACCTTTTTTAGTTGAGCATTAGTTAGACTCAATACCAAATTTTGGTACATCCCAAGCTTCCTACAAGGATCAAGCACCATACATGTGTATTTTCCCAATTGTACAATGATTTTATGATGGTGATAGGATTAATGGAAGATAAAAACACCTTGTTATCCAAGACAAAGAGAGCATAGGACTTAATAGACACCATGGTGGATGGGGGAGGTAGTAGAGCATCTAACCATAGGATAGGGTGATAAATTTGAAGAGGTACTAACAAGAGATGTCACCAGAGATAGATCCCTAGGTACTCTCCTACAAAAAAAAAACCCCTAGAAGAGGAGGACAAACTCCTACGGTTTGTTGTATACATTTTTGATATGCCATTATATACATTGATAATTTTTGAGATGCCTTGAGGTACATCAACCCTCTACATAAATTTTTGTATCAGACATTTTCATTGTATAAAATTGACAATTTACATTTTGTGTGTGTGTGTGTGTGTGTGTGTGTGTGTGTGTGTGTGTGTGTGTGTGTGTGTGTGTGTGTGTGTGTGTGTGTGTGTGTGTGTGTGTGTGTGTGTGTGTGTGTGTGTGTGTGTGTGTGTGTGTGTGTTTTAAATATCTCTCATTTATTTTATATCATTATATAATGTGACTTTAATTTCCTTGTCATTTTCTTAGTTTACGTACTCTAGATTATTAGACATATGATAGTGTAGATGTATATGTATCTCTTTAATTTTGATATACTATTGTGTGGAATGTATATGTGGAAATAAATTATATGTAAATGATCTAATGTGATGGATGTATTATATGTGACTAAAGTAATTTTAATACTTGTTTATTAGGTGGTTAATTAATTTATGCATTCACACAAGATATGACTTTCAATTTGTATCAAGGAATAAAAATGTGAAAATAGGGTAAATGTAAGATGGTAGATAATGAAGACTATAAATCATTATTTCATAGGATAATAAAAGATAACATAATTATTATGAGTAGAGGCAAATATGTACTTATTTATAAATTTATAAAATACTAACTTTATTGTCTTCACCTAGAGAGAACTAGTCCTGATAGAACTAGTTAATGGGGAAAGGTCACCTTCTCTAAAAGTAGGCATGTAGCAAAGACTTTTGAAAAACTATTTATTTACACACTTCTTCATTTATATATAGGTGAGTAAGTGGGTCTCTTTATCCATTTCCAACCCCACACAACTATTATTATGTGAGGGCTCAACACTGAGGGATGAAAAATGGTGAGAGATGTATACCTTTGAATTTTTCATTTTCATAAGCTTTTAATTCTCATAAGAGCATATAATTTTATATTTTTAAGGCCTTATCCCCAATCCATGGCCTTAGGCAAATATGAAGATGCAAGAGCTCACCACCAAGTATCAATATGGGTTGGTAAAGTTACCTTATATGAGGCATGCTAACATTTAATTTTTTCTTCAAATGAGCTATAAAGAGGCACTCTACCATGGACATGATTCTAGAATACAATGTAGGATAAAATTATTATAAGTCATAAAAAATGATGTAGGGAAATATGTGTACTCTACTCACAATAACTAAGAAAAAGACCAATGTGACATGCTAATTTTGAAAATGTCTACTATAGGGTGATAGCATAATGTGAGAATGAGGCAAATCTGATATGATACATTTTGAATGTTTTTGTATTGTATAACCTAACCAATAAAATATTCATGAAACAACACCTCTACTATGTTGGTAAACTTGTAACATATGGAAATGCAATATAGGTGAAAATAGGGTGATATGTAAGAATTAGATATAGAAACATTTTAGGTGTAAATATTTCACATATTCACCAAACTCTTTTCCTTATAGAGTGGCTATCCGATATGCTCCACTGTTAAAGTCTTATGTCACTAGGTAGGGGCCTAACTAGTTGGGTCTAAAATTTTAACCTTCTCTTTTCTTCTTATTAATTTTACTATCGAGTCTAATGATAAGGTACCTCACATGGATTTATAACTCATGATTTTTTTTGTTTTATTGAATACATATGGTTAACTTAAGTAATGTAATTATTTGTGGTAGTGATTTGATGTTTGTCTAAGAGATCCAAATTAGCCAGGCACCCCTCTCTATATTATTATTCATCAAGAAGGCCTCAGAGGGAAACAAAAATACTAGATATTGATAAATCTAAATGTAAAATAAATTTAGTAATAAACATGATTGATTTTAAGGTTACCCTTATAGGTAGCTTGGTGTTTATCCTATAATACCATAACATTGAATAAAGCTACAGATGTCAACACCACTTAGAATCTCTAATGATTTTGACTAGAATCAACTTTAAGGTTTTATTGGTGGCTTTAGCTTGGATGTTGGATTTTGGATAGTGTATATAAATGGAAATGTAATTGATCTATTAATCAATCCTAGTCTAGAGAAGATAAATCATACTTATAGTTTTAATTGTTGATAAATTAAATATTTAAGGTCATGACCAATATATATCTGTTAGAACCTAGCAAAGGGATATATCACCATAATAAAATCATTAGGGAGGGTTAAAAAGCCTCTATTCAAGCAAAACTATGTCATAACCCTAGATAGGTTCTGTATTTTCATATTCACAAATGTAAATAATAATTAATGTAAAGTCTAATCTAGTGCTCACCAAATATTGTGGCATAAAGTGGGGGTAATAAAATTAAATACTAAACATGCATATGAGATATATATACTCATGTAAATGTATAAAAAATCCTAGTGCATGGGCGAGAAGTATAAATGATAATCTATTTACTCTTAAAAAAGAGGAGAAAATTTAGGAATACTTACCTTTGAAGATGAACACACTAAAAATCAATCTCTCCCTTGGAAAAGGTGCTTCAAAAGAGGTTGTTTTGGTATGTAAGGATGACAAGGATAAATTAGATATAAGATACATAGCCTATTAATACATCCAAAAGACTTCTCCATAAGATAAGATCCATATCTCCAAATAAATTATTAAAACCCTAAGATATGATCCTTAATTAGTATAGTGGATAAGTAGATGCATAATATAATATTCATCTTCTTCTTTTCCTTAATAAATGATGAAATGATTGTTTATATATAACTAGATCCAACCCTAAACATTTTCAAAACTTTATCCAACAATGTTATCCCAATAGACTCTATATCATTATTTACAAAATCAAATTAGGTCATAGCCTAGGTCAGCCAAGGGCTTACCTAGACCCTAAATGAGTTTTATCAATTAGATTATGAGGTTGATGGGGTTGATAGTGTATTGAAAGCCATTTAAAATATTTTTTAGGCTAGGAAAGGACTAACAAAGGCATAAAATGACTAGATGAATGTGAAAAGGAGTAGGAAAATCTTAGGGGAGTGTTTTTAAGATATGGTTGTGTAGATATCAATTGGTAGTATAGGGATAATAGTCTTAGAAAACACCAATGGTCTACCCAACCCTTTCCTAATGCACCCCTTGAGGTGTACACTTAGAGAGATTGAGTCTCAATAGGTTACTTCAAGATAGAAGGAATTGATAATTAATAAAGTTTGAAAATATTATGTGTAAGCATATTCCCCACTCTAATCTCATCACATGTCACTCATGTGCAATATGAGATGGTGATTTACGAAAAGAACATAACAATGCACAACATTGAAGCTAAATAAATTTTATTAAGGATAAAATAAGATAAATTAAAGGACAAAATTGAAAAACACATACATTTATTTACCTTAGTAATCTAGATAAATAATGATATAAAAGAAATGTGAAGGTGTCTAATATAGAGAACATTTGGTAAACCTATGAAAATTTATTAAAAAAAATTGAAAAATTGAATTTTTTACAACATATATATGTAATATGTGAAAATAATATCTATGATGTCAAGATTCTAGAATAGTTTATGGTTTGGAAAAAGAACTAGTAGAAATAAAGATATGTTTAAAAGATACAATCTAACATGAAATATTTAGAAGTTAAATAATTTTGAATAGTAAATATAAATAGGGTGAAAAATAATTCATTTTTAATTTTTACTATTATGATAAAATAGAGATATGAGAGATCTAGTTGGAAACAAGAGAGCCATCATGATGAGGAGATCATAGCTAAGATGGGGAGAATGGATAGCAGCCATAATGAGTGCAACATAAGTAAGCATTCATGATTTTCAAATTTTTGAGTTTTTTAATTTGAAATTGAGATAGATATAAAATTAATTGGTGGAAAAATCTAGGCACTAGAATGAATGCTATGAAATTTTAATGTAAACTAGGGGTAGCATAGGATACTAGGTATGAAGATGTTGAAGTAATAAATGCTTAAGTCACTTTTCGTAAATGGTCAAAAATTCATCACTATGAAATAATAGAGTTACCCTAGTCAATTGAGTCTATAAATCAATCCAAAAACATAGATATAACTACATATCAATGGGTTATTTAGTATTCTAATGTATGGTCAACTACGTAGCAGTAAGTTGACTTAATTGGCAATGAGGATAATACCAAATATGTACTAAAGGGTTGACTCAATTTGAAAAATGAGGCTGATATAGTTTTAAAAATGAGGTTGACTATGTATGACATGGTTAATTTATTATGTTGAAGCTAGAGGATGTCAAATTTAGTATTGAATGGGATGGTCTAGTTAAAAATTATAAAGTTTGATTTAGTATCCTAGATAATATATAAGGCTAGTTTGTTATTAAATGGGCTGATACTGTAGGAAAATTAGGAACATGAGAAACTAAATAAAATCAATTGATTTAAGTAGTTAATTTTTAAATTTTCAAGAATGTATTTCAATTATTTACGACATTGAGATCCAATACATCCTTTATTGTTTGCTATTTTTTAGAGATGCTAGATGTATTGGCACCTAATAGATGCGTTGTGTTTATTAAATTTATTGGATTGGTTGAGTGATGTAGATAGAACATGATTCATCACACTAGGCTTCATAAGCATCATGGATTCGAGGTATATCCCTCTTAGTGTTGATCTTATTTCATGTTCCTTAAAGCATTA
This sequence comes from Torreya grandis, assembly GCA_037957365.1. NCBI lineage: Eukaryota > Viridiplantae > Streptophyta > Pinopsida > Cupressales > Taxaceae > Torreya > Torreya grandis. The sequence continues at coordinate 405,160 of JARHVA010008509.1, read as the reverse complement.
GAATGGTTGACCAACACTTTTTGATGGGTGGTAGATGTAGATACCGTTGAGGTGGGTATCACACTAGAGGATGTTCACACATTATTGATACTACATATAAGAGGGGCACATTGATTACAAGCACATAGAAGGATCTAGAGGGGAGACAAGCACTAGCCAAGTGGAAAACATGCTTAGATATGATATACCCTAAATTGAGGGTGAGTTTGTTTGATGTCTATACTACAAACATTATGAACATCCAAAATATCATGATAAGACTTATGATAACATTAATGTTGTGTCACAAATTAGATGATGAGGTACTATTATATGTGATAGCCTTATGATAGTTGATATTGGATTAGAGAACACTCTATTATTTTGGGGTTGTCATCTAAGTCCAAGTCATGTATGATATGTATGGGATGTAATATAGAGGGTAGAAGACCATGGGGCCTATTATTTTACTAAGTGTATGGATAAATGATAGGTTTCCCATATATTAACTATTTGGGTTACCCCATGTGGTCAATGATAGGTTACCTCAGGTCATAAGATGGAGACATGACCATGTAGCTTAGGCCATCTCCACATGCTATCTCTACAAACTGTTACATGAATATATGTCATATAGTAGTCATATATGCATATTGCTATTATATGGCCTAGTTGGATGACCATTACTATAGGGTTATCACAAGTGCATATCATAGGCCACTACACCTCATGGGTAGAGCCACATATAATGACATACTTACTAGGATAGTTCAAACTCCCACATCTAGTAACCCCTTTAGTAATGCCTACTTATTGGGAAAGATATTCTAAAGAGATAAGGGGGAGAAGAAGAGGGGTACTATTATAGATACCCATGATCAAGCCTTGACATAATAGACTATGGATTGGTTGAGCATGATAAAATGTAATCATGGGGCTAGTACTGAGAGACATCATTGACATAGATGTAGGCCAATAGAAGGTACCAAAGAAGTAGTAGTATTAGTGACTATGACAACCACAGTAAAGATGGAAGCACCACTAATGAGATTAGGTTTATGTAATGGATATAACATAGGAGGACCCAATAATTACTCCATGACATTGTTGATCCATAAAGGTACCTCTAAGTAGAGGATCATGACATGATTGAGTGGTGACTACTAGATTTACATTGGGGTGGGGGTGACCTATGGATGAGGCACTTGGTAGATGAATATATGGAGAGACTATGATTAACATGTGAATAAATAGGGAGATAGTGGTTGGTGACATAAGCACTAGTGAGAAATGTTGTAAATTTTATTTTAAGCTTTGATATAGGACACTAGTTACATTTGTATTATAGTAGGTAAATAGATTTAGGGATATATATGTGACCTAATGTCGAAGATGATTTGGGTTTTATATATAATACAATAAAGGAGATCAAATGGGGATTTATGGTTATGGCTATGTACCATGACATTTTAGATGGGTTGTTGGATCCATATAACCCCACTATACTAGAAGATCCTATAGTTCCATCTACCCTAGCCTAGGTAGGATGGTTTAGACTAGTGGGATAGGTCATGAGATACTTTCAGGCACATAGAGATCAATTATATCCACAATCAAGAGTGGGATATTAAGATTCATAGGCCTATTAGGCCTTAGATCAAGAAAGAGTAGTACACGTGATTACCATTATCAAGCTCAGAAAGGTCCAATCTCAAATGGCCAATATTTAAGGATGGGTATCAGTTTTGAGATCTTGTATTTCCTTGTTATAACAACCATTCGTAGGGGATAGTCCTAGGAATCTATGGGTAGTGTGGTGAGGCCATAGGATAAGTAGGATGGAGCCAATCCTTAGAGCTAGAGCTATTGCATTTTATATTTTGTATGTTATCTTGTATAAAACACATGATATATATATATATATATATATATATAGATAGCTAGATTTGATCTCATGAGTTGTACTTGGTTATGGATGTTTATGCATGGATATATTTATTTATAGCACATGGATTTAGCTTTTATTGTATATGTTATGGAAAATATATGTTTGGTTTTTTATTTCCTTTCACTATGTGATACACATGCATGGTTAAAAATAAAAAGGGAAAAAAATGACTTGGAAAAGTATAAGTAATCAAAAACAAATGCACTATACACTATATCACAATGGGAAATGTGTAAGAAAAAAATACGACTAAATAAAATAAACCAAATATGCTAAAAAAGGTAAAAAATTGTTTTTAAAACATGTAAAATATTTTTCCCAAGTTAAAACAAGTAAAATCACACTATATTATGTTGGGAAGTATAAATATTCAATGTAATAAAATAGAAGGTGCATGAAAAAAAATTGTATAAAAAAATAAAAAAATGAGTAATAAATCACACTAAATCACATTGGTAATTATAAAATAGAAACAAAATTATAAAAATGAAATTAAATTTATCCCACTAATTTAAGCTAGGAAGAAAGAAAAAAATTATGAAAATGGTTGTAAACAAACAAGTGATCAGTAAATAAGAAGATAAAAGTGAAAGATCAATTAAGTAAGAAAAAAACATACTATATCAAGATGGGAAGCATTTAAATGATGTATATCTCATATTCAATCATAACTTATGTCCAATTTGACACGTAATTTTATTGTGACTTGGATAATGGAAGATTTTGTGAGGAAGGCTTGGTTTTATCCTTGGTCTTATCTCAAATTTGACACTAGTAATGTAATGAGCTATTGTATTTTGTGTGGCATCTTATATAAAACACACGATATATATTTTTTTGATCACATATATTTAGATTTTGTTGTATATGTTATGGGAAATATATGTTTAGTGTTTTTTTCCTAGCATTATGTGATACACATGCATGGTTAAAATTAAAAAGGTAAAAAAAGACTTGGATAAGTATAATAAATAAAAAAAACTACACACTATATCATAATGGGAAATTTTTAAGAACAAAATATGACTATATATAATAAAACAAAGATGGCAAAAAGGGTAACAAATGTTTTTAAACCATGTATAATATTTGCCCTAAGTTAAAACAAGTAAAATCACACTATATCGAGTTGGGATGTATGAAAATAATGTAATAAAATGGAAGGTGCATGAAAATAAAATGGTATAAAAAATATAAAAATTAAGTCAATAAATCATACTAAATCACGTTGGAAATTATAAAAGAGAAACAAAATTGGAAAAATGAAATTAAATTGATCCCACTAATTTAAGCTAGAAAGTATGAAAAAGTTAAGAATATGGTTGAAAGCATATATGTGATCAAAAAATAAAAATATAAAAGTGAAATATCAGTGATGTAAGCATAAAATATATTATATCAAGATCAGAATCATGTAAATGATGTGTAACTCATATTCAATAACTACTTATCTCAAATTTCACACATGTAATTTCATTGTGACTTGGATATTGAAAGATTTTGTGAGGAAGGCTTAGCCCTATCCTTGGTCTTACATTGTAACTCATAATGTAAAAAACAATGAGGTTTTAATAATTATGGTAATTATTTTAAAATATTTTTGTAATGTGTTAATTTGTGAGGAATGCCTTGTCTTACCCATGGTCTTACAATGCAACTCATAAATGGGATACCTAGGGGGAAGATCAATTAATGAATAATATTTATCAAGGTGAAATATAAGGAATGTTATAAATTAAAGAGGTAATGTACAAATAAAAATTTATCAATCTATAATAAGAACTTAATATATATGAAGCACATTAAGTATGCATAAAAGACATTAAGTGACTAGTGATTGTCAAAATACAAAGAATACCCGTGCACAATAAACATAAAGATATATAGTAAAATAAGTGGGATACTAAGATAAAATCATGTCGGTTTTATGAATAATGAAATTAAAATGGACATAAATTCCCACAATATATTCCCCATTCCTCAGGACCTCTTATAGACTCATCAATCTATTATGAAGATTGGGTACTTATATGAAAAGGTAGGTAGTACTAAAAGATTTTTTTATTATCCTTTTCCAATCTACTTGTCTACCACACCCCAATGGAACTTGACTCTATCATGAGGCCAATTATGGATTTTTAGCTTCAATTAGAAAAATAAGATGTGTTACAAATTATATCTTTCAGTGTGATTTAACTTTTGAAATTTTTATGTTGACTTTTATATCATTGCCTCTTCTTTAAATGATTTGGATTTTAAATTTTTTTGTCTTTAAATATTTCTCCTCCATATGGATTTGGAATAACCTATATGATGGACACAAATAATACACACAAATTAGCTTTAGACTTTGGCTAAAATAAGTTAAGTATCTAAAGACATGACTGACTAAACTCTTAAGCTTGCCTATGAACCAATATGTTATATCAAGTTTCAACCATACATATTCTTAGTTTGTGAAAGGAAATAAGGGAATAAAGGAAATATAAAGTGGATTGGTAAAATATAATTATAATGAGATGAATTTTTTCCTAACTGATCATATTGTAAATAAAAATTACTAAGGGGAACAAGGTTTGTATAACCAATTCATAATAATAATTAATCTATGTTGTGGAGATAAGGTAACAAACAATATTGAGAAAAATAAAAAGACATTCATGAAAAATAAGTGAACTCTTGAATATAAGCATGTAAAAATAATCCATAATGATTAATGAAATAAATGAAACTATATACAACACATAATGCAAAATATAAAGATCCATGTAAGAAAGATAAGTGAAGAAAAATTTAACATAGTCAAATGATATAAGATATAAATAAAAGTCGATCACAAGTCCAATTCAAAATAATAATAAAGATTAAAGTAAAGGAATACCATGTTGTGTTTATAAATATTGATAAATCTATCCATAAGTATTATCCATAACATTTGATATGTTTTTATGAAGTTGGACTCCAACTACAACAAGAGTCACATCAATCCTTAGGGAAATCTATGAAAAGACATATCATAGAATATCCTCTATAGAAAAATTAGGTATAGCTAAAAAATCATGCTCATGATGGAACTAATGTGTAGAATATTAAAGAATTGGAATGGATGATGGAGTATGAATGGCATCTGTGGGACAAAGAGATGGCACCATTAGTGGAAATAGAACCATAGGTGGGGGAGAAGATATAGGTGGCATGAGATCCATAGGTGAAGAAGGAACCATAAGTGAAGCAAGATCCACAAGTGAATTAGGAGGATATTTATTATGTGGATGACCTATGAGAGGGGAAATAGTGGGTTCATGGATGGTTATAAGGTGATCTTGAAGATGCTATTAGAGTATGCAATAATTATTAGTGTAATGGGTAGTGCACTAGTGTTAAATACAATATACCTTCCCATATTTGGGAATATAATCAAGTAACAACTTGGGAGGAGGTATAACCTTGTAATTGTGCTAAAGAAGGGTAGGATACAAGGTGTTGATATATTATTTAAGCTTTTTATAATGGGTGGAGGAGTGATTATTTATGTCATCGAATAAAAAACATGATTGTTAGTGTACTTTGTAGGTCTAATAATGGAATGAGTAGAAGAAAAATTCAAGGAAGGCTAGTATAACTAGTAGTCTCTAGTCCAATGACTAAAAACTCGATGAATATTATACTAAGAGTGATTGACCCATTGGGTGAACAAGGTATCAAGATATGATAAAAGAAGAAGACCATCACCAAGGGGATTTAGGGTTGGTGAAGAGATGGGCTAGGATTGTTTGAAGGAGAATTATAATAAAAAATAAGATGAGGCTTAGCTAATGTAGATCAAGAGGAAGACACAGACTAGGCCCAGCTAAGGGAAAAGCAAGATACATAAAGGGATTAAGGGAAGTAGAAAGCATCTATAGGGGAAGTCGGATATAAGAATCCTAGTATTTATAAAAATGATTAAGACAAATCATAGCATGATCCATGAGAATGATGTTATAAGTCTTTTTTAAAATCGAGGTGTGCCATGTGAATGTTCCATCTCTACCTTGAAAACAAGAACAATAATACTAGAATTAAAAAAATATATAATACGAAATATGATAAGAGGAATAGAAATATTGAAAAAAATAAGAATGATAAAAAAGTATCTTGACATTTCTAGCCTAGACTAAAACTCCTAGAAATGGATCATCTAAAGTATAATTGTCATCATAATCAGGTGTATGAAGGTCGATGGTAAAGGTATGTATTGTCTTCTCACTAGAAGTTATGTGATGAATCGAATGCAAAGTCTTGGTTAAGACCATGGGTATTTCATTGATAAGTGGCTGTTGGGAAAGTGTATTCAAGGATGGTGGAAGTTGGGTGATGAGATGAGGATATAAATTGGAAGTTTTGATCTTGAGTTTTATTCCATTTAGTGAATTGTCATTAGAGTATAATAGGTTAGGTGATATATTCCTGATGAGTTTGGGCTAACCATGATAACCTTGAGTAGAGTTTATAGTAAAATTAAAATATTTAAATTCATGAAATAGAAATTTTGGTATGGTATCATGTGTTAGAAAGTTTAATATTCCATGTTTTTGAAATTATTAAAAATTCCAAGGGTCTATGCCTCCTTCAATCCTATATATAGAAACATTATAAGGAAACATTACATATTGGTAAGTAGAAGAGGTGATAACCCTCACGCTATGACTGCAAGGCTTACCAAGAAACATATTATAAGAAAAGGGAAAATTTAATATCATAGCCTTCACCTAAGAAATGATGGCAGGGATGGTAATATGGATCCCCACAAAACCCAAAGGAAGAATTTTCATCCTATCATGACCTTGACACATGTTTCATGTGAATTTAAGATTACATTTGCAATATCCAAGAGTTTTAGTGAAGTCAATGGAAGTGACAAAAGTACCTAAAACCTCATCAGTCAATTCATGCTTAACTAGGATACCACCATTTTTAACAATTATAAACAGTGGAGGATCATCCACACAAAGTATATCTCATCTAGGATCATGGAATCAATAGGGAATTAAAGTGAAAGAGAAGTGTCCATTGTTTCATCAATGTGTATAGACATCTCTTCACATTATTTTAATATACTATCTTCTATCCTAGATAAGGTAGCTTCACATCTTACTAAGGGAAGATGAGGGATGTTTATTTTGAATAATAGTTACATAAGGTGGTTTATATGATGTGTGTAATTTCACTTGAGTTCAAGAAATGGTATTTAAGATGGGAGATTAGTAAGTTTTGTGATGGGGTCCCATTCATCATAAAACATGGGGGGATTATTAGATAAAGGCATGTAATGTTTGAAGATCTCTTCAGAAGGAGGAGTAAAAGTGAATTAAAACTTAGTTTGATAATGTGTTTAGTTTAGTTTGAGGATAAATTGATTGATTGTCTTGAGATGATAAGGTAGTTGATTTAGGATTATCTTGTGATTGTTTTGGATAAATGTTTTTATAAGGTTGAGGAGTGTTGTTTATGGGTGTAGATGTTGGTGGAATTATAGAAATAGTGTGAGAGGTGTTATACAATTAAGGTGGTGTAATTATTTATTTGAAATAAATAATATCTTATTACCCCAACTCTTTTAGGTGAGATGGTGAAGAATATTGGATAATATAGAAAGTTTGAGATGTTTGTGTGTGTAGGATGAAAATAATTAAAATAAACTACCCTTCACATATTATTCATATTTACCACATTCTCTTTGGTATTTTCGTCTATAATACTTTCAATGTTATTGGTGGAAGGAGTAGGTTTGTCATTATTATCTTGATGATTAGGAATATGGTCTTTATAGATCATAAAATGAGAATTTGCCCAGTGTAAATCTTGAGTGTTTTTGTGTTTCATGAGTTTTTAAGGCTATATTATAGTCTCATTGGTGTTTATGATTAAGTAAATCATGATTTTATTTTGGATTAAGGAGTGACCCTAACTTTAATGAAACCAACCAAATTTATTTGTATCATACCATGATTCCATTGGAAGAGTTGGGCCAAGATCTCATGGTAGAGGCCTTGGTAGACACTTTTTGAGATCTACTAAGGAAAATGGCTTATGAACATTAATTTTATTTATTTATGAGAAATGAGGATTAGGGGTGTTATTTATATGGGGAGTTTGCTCTATAATAATGTTGCGAACAATGGTATGGATATTGTGAATGGTATCATAGTAATCATTGACACCATCACCAGTAGAAAGGATTTTTTTGAGGGGTATACAAGTACCCATGGGAGGTGTGGATGGCTCAAACTAACACATGAGAAAATATTTTAATTTGGCTTGATCAAGGGCTTCATCCAAATTTCATGGAGAGAATCCTAACCTGATATTTCATTTTTAGATAAAGAAAGTTAGTGAATAGATGGAACATATTATCAACTACCATGTTATTTTAACACTTATTAGACAAGGTATTCTACCAATTTATTAGATATTGTGTTTTCTTGGTTTCAAGTTTCTTGAAATTGATAAAGTGAGCTAAGGTATTCTTAGGGAGGTCACTAGTTTGAAACTCTTATACTAGGGAGTTAACTAGACCTTCCAAGCTAGTGATATAATTGGACTTGATTTGATTATGCCAATCTAAATCATCTCTAGAGAACATTTTATCCAATATCTTGGTTGGATAAAAACTATTTTATTTGACCCAATATTTTTAGAGACTACCAAATATTTTTAAATTTAAGGTAAGATCAGTTGATTGATTATAACTAATGGTAGGTGTGATACTACCTATGTATATGTTATAAATTTTAGTTGTAATAGGTTAATTTTGAAGATGTTTAATCATTTAATTAACAAGGGGTGGTTTAATAATGAGGTTTCCATATGAATCCCTAAGGGGTGTATGGAAGAATTTTGATTATATGCTCCCCATAGATCTTATTTAGGATTGACTTCTATGGTGAATAATGTTATTCTACATTTCCATCAATTGATTGACATTATTGGATTAAAAATAATTCATTTGAATAAGAGTTGATGAGTTTGAGTGGTAATTTGACTAGTTTTCATGGCATGCAAAGTATTAGCATTAGTATTAGTGTCTTGGGTTTCACTATGAGTAGTGGCATGCACACCACTAGTGGATTGAGAGGCATTGGTAGAAAAGGAGGGACGGTCATCATGATTATCATGTGTATCAAAAGATGCAATAGTAGAAGGATTGACATGAGATGAAAAAGAAGCACTAGTGTCATGATTAAAATTGATATCAAAAGGTTCGGTAGTGGAGTTATTGATAACAAGGGGTCTTGGAAAAGGCCCACTAGATGTTGAAATGGCCATGTTAGTAGATATGCCCAGCATGGAGGTTGAAGAAATAAAAGAATAAGATGCGATATTATGAGAAGGAGTAAAAATAGAAGGGAGAGGTTGAGAAGCAATGAAGGTATTGCCCTCAAATCTATGAGATAATGTAGGGGAGGGTGAATGAAGTTTTTTTATTGACCACTTATCATGAGATTATAAATAGTTGAAGGGTATTTTCCCCTATGCTGAGAAAATTAATTAATGAATAAAATCATTTTAGGTATGTAATATAATTATAGATGATATTATAAGGATAAAATAGGATTAAAAAATAAATATGAATGAGGAGTCCCATAATTATAAGTGTGAGTGGAGACATGTAAATTGTTTTCATCTAAAGTGGAAGACACAAGCTATTAATGAGGAAACCTATTAGGATTGGTGAATCTAATAATATTTATTGAGCTAAAATATATGTTTTCCTTGAAAAGGAATTTAATTATGAAATAAGGAGGTTAAAAAGGATGATGCAAGTAAAAAATCATAAAATATGATACAAAGTCAAACTAGTCCACTAAGCTCTATAACCTAGGAAATAAAATATAAAAAATCATGTAGGTTGATTGTATATTTTAGTTAGGAAAGATAAATAATCTAATAAGTATACATAGTTGTGCAAGTTGATTGTGTACTACTAAATATAAAACTAAACAAGTAGATAAGGATACACAATCATGCAGGTTGACTATGTATTATAGGTAGGAAGGCTAAATAATATGTAAGATATTGTATAGACTAGAATGATAGTGTTATGAAATATGAAAATATTTTTCAAGATAAATTTTAATCAAAATGATAGTAATCACACAAACAAATGTATCAAGGTGATTGATCCAATTGGAACACATAACACAAACCTTGTACAAAAACTAACCAAAGCAAGTTTTACAATACAACACATAATGATCAAAGAGAAAGAAATAACTAAAAAGTAAATGCTAACTAGTTTTCCATCCTAAGTGTTATTAAGATATAATAAATATTTAATTTTAATGTGATATGGAAGTTATCTGAAATAAGGAACTAGAAATCAATCTAAGGTTGGTTTTAGGACATTTGGGCTGAAAGGGATTTGTATTGGTAAGGGTACTAGCTTGATATTGGATCCTACTCCCTCACTTTACAATTTTACAATGATAAGGGTGTTGGGTGATCTTATAATATATACCATCAACCATGTATTTATTCTTGAAACCATGTTAGCTTCCACCTTGGTGATGAAATTCTAGTAGGTAAGCCTTGATTAGATAAGTGTTTAATGATTTTTGAATGTAAAGTGATGTGTTAGTGTGTGAAAATAGTAAAAGAGTGTAACTAAAACATTAATTTTAAAAACTACATGTTTAAGCTATGTGAGTTACTCTAAGCATGCAAAAAATTAAAGAGAAAAGGTGAATTAATTACTAGCAAATAGATGTTCACTCCTTTATTGAGAAAAATATAAAGTTAATTTAGGTGACACTATATGAAAATAGTATATAATAGAGTCAATTAGGTCATTTTTGTTCTGTAGAAGGTCTTTAAGAATAAATTCAAACATGTTGGCTATGTTTTCTAGATAGAATATAGACTATAGAATTGAGTCGACTAGGTTAACCTAGTTAGCTATAGGGTTTTAGTTTTACAAATTGCAAACTTGTGAAAAATAGTAGTGAAGGAAGAACATAAATGATAGAGAGAGAAAATAAAGGAACCTTGGTGGGCATGAATATGTTTTGGATTACATTTTTTATATTGTGATGCTCAAATGCTACTTCTAAATTCTACTAATTGGTTCAACTAGTTCAACCAAGTTTGCATAAACTTTTATGCTAAAAAAGAGATAATGAATAGAGTTGACCTATTTGATTCCATTTGTATACATGTATGTTAAAAAAATGAAATATTAAACATAGTTGACTAGTTTGACTATGTATGCCAATCTATGACTAAAGAATAATATTGTGTCAAACTACTTGATCTAGTAACCTATAATTGGTGAAGACCTACATAGATAAAACAAAGTCATTTTAAAGTGACTATTTATTTAACATGTGCACATAAATTTAAGACTATACCAAATGGCTCAATTCACGTCAGTTTCACTAGATTGAATATAAAGGGAAATGTAACTAATTTATTATTTAATCCTAATTCAGAGAAGATAAATCATACTTACACTTCTGATTGTTGATACATTAGATATTTAGGGTGATGACAAAAATGTATTTTATATACCTACACAAGGGATCTCTTACCACAATAAAATCACTAGGTAGGGTTCCTAAGTCTCTATTCAAAAAAAACTATGTAATGATACTAGTTAGGTCCTATGTTTTCATATTCATAAAAGTGAATGACAAGTCAATTTAAGTCTAATATTTTGGTCACCAAATCATGTGGTATAAAGTGGGGTAATAAAAATAAAAATTAAACTTTCATAGGAAATATATACTCATGTCAATGTATACAAAATCCCAATGCATGGGAGATAAGTATAAATTCTTAACTATCTACTCTTAAAAAGGAAGAATAAAGATAGGAATACCTACCTTTGAATACAAACCTAATGAGCCTAAATCTCTCCCTTGGAAAAGGTGATTCAAAATAAGTTGTTATGTTATGTAAGGATGAGAAGGATAAATCAAATCTAGGCTACATAACTTATATATGCATCCAAAAAACTTCTCCATAAGATAAGATCCATATCTCTAAATAAAGTATTGAAATGCTAAGTTATGTTCCTCAAGTAGAATAGTGGATAATAATATGTGTAATATAATATTCTTCTTATTCTTTTCCTTAATAAATAATGATATGATTGTGTATATATCACTAGATCTAACCCTAAACCTTTATGAAAGTTTAGCTAATAAGATTGGCTTAATCAACTCTGTATCATTATTGACAAAATCAAATTAGGTCTTAGTCTAGGTCAGCTAGGGGTTGCCATAGACCCTAAATGAGTTTTATCAATTAGAGGACATGGTTGATGGGATCGATTGTGTATTATAAACTATTAGAACAAGTTTTTAGTCTAGAAAAGGACTAATGAAGGTGGGAAATGACTGCATGTGGGTGCAAAAGAGGAAGAAAAACTTATGGGAGATGGTTGTGTAATTAGAAAGTGGTAATATAGGGAAAAAAGTATTAGAAACCAAAAATGGTATGTCCACCCCTTTCTTGGTACACCCCTCAAGGCATGGACTCAAAGAGATTGAAACTCTATGGGTTCCTACAAGAGAGAAAACATTAATAATTCATAAAGTTTGAAAATATTAATTGTATATAAATAGTATAAAGAGGTCAAGTGGTGTGATATGTTGAAATTCTCACACAACTCAAAAACTTTGAGGTTCTTAAAGTGGGGCCTATTTTTTAGTTATGACGACATATGGAATCCTAAATCAATAAATGAATTGGTTTAGGATAAAATTTGCAATGATCAATCTAGTGGTAGTTTTTAGTGGCGTCACTTTTGTCAATTTTGTGAAGTACTTAATGATACTGATATTAAAATGGTGACTATTTGAAGTACAAGAGGAAATTTTAACTACCAAATATAGACCCATAAAAGAGAAAGGCCATGGCATGATGATGGGATGTAATGCCCTAGTGGGGATGTTTATCTCATGTGAAAAATGCCAATACTTTTCACATTTATGCACATATTCAATAATGTCTTGATCTACAGTGGGCCAAAAATAACCCGTCCTATGGATGTTTGAGTGGTCACATGGTTTCCAAAGTGCCCACCACATATATCACTATGACAATGAAAGATGAATTTTTATAACTCTTCTTGGTCAACACATCAAAGTAACATGTCATTAAATCCCTTGCAATAGATGACTATATCTAAGATGACATATCTAGATGTGATGACACAAAGATGCCTTATATGTTATGAATTGGAACCTTTGGGATAGGTATGGTCAAAAATATAATTAGTGATCTATGTGTACCAAGGATAGGAATTGATGACAATATTTTATATATAGTATATTACTTCATCAAGAAATTTAGTGTTAATAAGGTCATTATATTATATATATGAATCAACCAAGTAATCAACAATGATTTATCCTTTGGAAAACTTCCAATTGACATAAGTCAACATGAACTCACTCGAGAGTGTGATGTGGCATAAATCATTTCAAGAGAGCTAGTTAGGTTAGGAAAGTCTGTAGGGACTAAGATCTCATTATAAATTTCATTTCTTGATTAATCATATAGTGTTGCAGTCACTTGGTTATAAATACTATTGTTGGATATTCTTTTTTTTCTTGAGTTTATTACATATCTTGATCAATAGGGTTCAATTGATTAAATACATTATGTGTTCCTGATAGATGTTGTCTTCTTAAGACAACATACATGTGGGGGACACATTGGTTGATCTTATATAAAGTATCAAAGTCTTATTTGATTTACGTTCCATGAGTGTAGGAGGATATATGAAAAATCATTTTACTACCTTAAATTCTTATTAATAATCTATCATTAAAGATAGGCCACTTGTCTTCTTACATAGGTTATTGATGGGATATATAGCATAGGCAAGGTTAGGGATGAATCATCAAATAGTTCCCAAATTTCTTTAAAATGTATTGATGTCTGATTCATATGTAGGAGGGCTCATTTATAATATTAATTGGATCTCATTAGGGTCAATATTGATCCCACATTGGGACCTAATATACACCAATATTTTGCTTATAGTGACTCCAAACACAAATTTTTTTGGACTGAGAGAAACTCCATGTTTGATTAGACATGTAAGGATGATGCATAACACTCCTAAATGGTCTTCATACTATCTTGCCTTTTTGAGAAGGTCATACACATAGACTTCTACTAGCTTTTGGATGATGTCATGTAAAATATGCGGCATGGCCCTTTGATATGTTTCCCCTAAAATTTTAGGTCAAAGGGAATTACAACATATAAAAATGTCCCCCAAGGTATACTAAATGGAGTCTTGCTTTGGTCTTTATTGGAAATATGAATCTAGTTGTATCTTGAAAACCCATCTATTAGTAATAATAGTTTGTAACTCATTATAACATCAATAATGATTTCAATGGATGGGAGGTGAAGCCATTCTTTGGACATGCCTTGTTAATGTCTAAAAAGCTTATAAATATCTTTATTTTACCATTATTATTGAGAATGGTGATGATGTTGTTTATCAATTTGGAGTAATCAATAGGATTAATCAAGTCAAATTTTAAGAGCTTGATGAATTTTTCCTTTATGATTAAATAAACCTTAGGTTTGATGGTCCTAATATTTTTATTTGTAGGTTTTATGTTAGGTGTTGTAACTAGATTTTGGATAACTATGTCATGATTGATACCTATCATGTCATTTTAGAAGAAAGTAAAGGATTTTAAAATATATATGAGCATTTGTTCATCTTCTTCCACCTCTTATTTAGAAAGTAAATATTACATCTTAAGGATTCTAAGGTTCTCTTCCATTCTAATATAAATGTTAGTAGTTTCCTTAACAAGGAATATGTTTCCTTACTAAACTTCATTGGGATTTGGGGGATATTAGGGTCTTTTCCCTTAGTGTTGAATATATCATCCTCATCATCAGAGGATGGATAATTCTCCACATGGTACTAGTAATTGTAAAACTCAGTTTCGAAGGTTGAGTTAACATAATAGGTAAGGGAGAATACCATTTTATGATGGAATGAGGGGAGGTCATTTTAATATTTCAATAATTCAACTATGGCCTCATCGTTATTGGCTAGGTCTATGACAAAGGGGTCTTCTTATTAATTTATGTAGGTGACTATTTTATCACTAGGAGTCTTACATATGAGAGGATCTATATTGAATTAGACTATTAAATATAATTTTTTTAAATTTTTTTATGGGGAATGAAGTGTGAACATGAGGTATCCATAAATTCATCAAGTTGGTTATTTTCTCTAGGGACTACTTCTATATAAATGAAATCAAAGTCCTTCATGGCCTTGTAGATAGTAGTCTTGTATAACTAGAGGTTATCCACTTTGGTCTTGTAAATGTTAGAAAATTGGTTTACAATGAGTTGTGAATCTCTTGGGATATTTAAGTTTTGGATGCATAGTAATTTCACAACAAGCATTCCCACCAATAAAGCTTCTTATTTGACTCCATTGTTTGACATTTGAAGTCTAATTTGAATACAAAAGGAAGGATTCATTTTTCAAGAGAAATGATAATTATTCCTACCTAGAACCCAAACAATATTTGTCTCCATCATAACAGAGAATCCATTGATCATGAGTAGAAGGTTTGTAGTCATTAGCTATGTTTTTTCTTCTCCAAAATTTTAACCATATGAATACTAAAAATATTAGGTAACCCCCTTTAGGGTCCATAATTTCAAATTTCTATAAGATAATGAATTTATCTCCTATGTGAGGTAGATGAAAGGGATTGTCTAGTTGTAGAGGGATCAATCTCGCACTATTAATCAAATGACATGCTTTATGGGAACTCGAAGGGTTATGTTCTAGGGTTTTGGGCAAGGTGGGTGAGAATTTTTTATAACTCAAAAGACTACTTATTTGGATTTTCCCTCAAGGTTAGAAGAGTGTCGGATGTATTTTTGGTTTTTAGGTATAAGGAATATGCTAGTGTAATTAGGATCATGCCTTAGTGGAGGTGGCACCTAAGTATAGCTATTAAAATTGAAATATTGTGGGTATGACATGGGTAGTACTATTTATCCTATCATTATATGTGACAAGCCTTGTAAGAACCTAATGAATGATTTTTAGGGATCCTATTCCTTTTAAATAGGAAAAAGAGCTCCATTATTATTAATATATGGGTAATCATGAGTCCTAATGTTTATTTTAATCGACCCCATATTCATGGTATGAATCTTATCCTTGAGCATCAAGATGGATTGAGGAGGGTAAGTGGCTTGATATATTATTGATAGGCTCTATATATGATTAGAAATAAGATTAGGTGAAGGTCATAGGAGAATGGCAAAAATTTATAGAGGGATTAAGTTTTATGAGTTAGGGACCTTATAAAATTGATAATATTTATCATAATGTGGTTTTCAAGCATACTTTGAAGTGGCTTGGAAGTAATGAGGGTGAGATGTGGATTATGACTTGCTCTTGTATGGTTGGATTTTGGTTAGGAACAATGATAACCCTTGATATGGTCTTTATGGAGAGGAGCATTTTTGCTTCTAAACATCTCTACCATGAAAAGGTTTGGTATGATATTTAAATCCTCATGTATTTTCTAGCCTTGAGTCCTAGGGAAGACATAGGTACCCACTCCCCATGAATAAAATGGGAGAAATAGGGGAGTGTCCTTTTCTAGGACATTTATGATTTTGGTGGTAGACATGGTGGAAACTGTTGTAATAAAAACTAGCTCATACTTAGAGGTGTTTTAAGTTATGGTTATGTGATTTTATTCCACTTTATCCTTTGATAAGGATTGAGGTATTTTTTTCCCCTTTCCTGAGGATGACCACTTTTTGTTTTGAGTGTCTAGTAACATCAATCAATTTTAGGGGTTCATGACCCCATTGGTAGGAAAGTGGTAATCTATGTGTGGCCTAAGATATTTATGCATGGTGGTTTTTAACATATTGAATGGCTTAGGGTCCCTACCAGATATGAAAAGCTTTCCCATGTGCAAGAACCAAATTTATTGGAACAAGGTAGAAAGGATAGCTTTTATTTTATGTATCTAGGGTATTTATAATATCATATTATAATTTTTGTCCTTCTCTATAACATATAAATCTATTAGTATCATCTTGGGACATAAGATGATCAAGAGTATGATAGTCCCTATGAATGTTGATTTGAGACTATCATAGCCTCACTATGTGTTTTATGTCATAGAATAGTTAGTTTCATCATAACTAAGTTTTTGTAAGAAGGATAAGGGGATGATGTTGACAAATGATATGCTATCAACCATGGATTTATTCACATATTTATTATAAATCCATACTTGTATAAATAGGTATGTATATCCTCTCCTTGACATTTTAGAATCAAGTGGAAGGCTTTGTAAATCAAAGAAATAACCAACATCTCGTGAGTCTTGACCAAGTAGAAACATGTCTAAATCAATGTGGTTAATCTGATATTATGGGGGAGGGGTGACACTAGATAAATTTACCAATATTAGGGCATTGAGAAAGGATGAGTAATGAGAATTATTTTTTTTAGTAGGTCTAGGATTGAAATGTGAGAGAATGTTCTTGTTAAACCAGATATTAGGTCATAGTTTCCCATAGGATTAGGGGTTGACTCTATTTCTAAGATGTTCATTGGGTGGAGGGCCATGGGATAGTAATTACTATTATGATTAACAAAGTTTTCTTATTTTTATACCTCTAATTACAAGATTCCTATCATCCTTTTTTTGCCTAGCACTCCAAATTGAGGAGTTACATTGGGGTTGGTGGTTCTAGAGGCAGAGGCCTCAATGTCATCAGTTTCTAACATTTTGGGTTGGTTTTTTTGAATGGGTTAACCCTATGTGTTACACTAATATTAATTTTGAGTAAGGTATGTTTATTGGTTGGGGAAATGGTTGTGATATATTTGTAGTTTTTATTTTTTGGAGTGACAAGACCATTTGGGGAGGTTGGGTGTTTATGTTAGATTTTATTAGGAATATGTCTATGAATATATATCTTTGGTATTCTTGGAGTATTTGTATGAATATATTGTGTTATCTATATCCTTGAGTGTCATGACATATGAACCCACAAAAAAATTAATAGACATAGGGATTATATCCCTAGGTCTCATGTTTTGTCCTTGTTGAATGAACCCCTATTGGTTATTTCACATGTAGTAACTTTGATTTTTGAATTGGAGGAATTATTCATTTGGTTGGTAGTAATTTTAGTTATGGATTTTATATTACATGTTATGAGGTGGTGGTTAATTGAAATCAACTACATTTATGGTGGGGGAATTCTAGTTCTTAACCCCCATGTTGTTAGTGGTGTTGGTGTTATTTGTAGTTTTATATTGATTATTGTTTAAAAGGGTTTGATTCTTAATTTTATAGGTGACACCATCAATGATTACATTCCTTTTGTGACTTAATATCTTGGGACCTTGGTTTTTTGTATTATTTGAGGTTGCATTTT
The DNA here is from genome assembly GCA_037957365.1 of Torreya grandis. Taxonomy (NCBI): domain Eukaryota; kingdom Viridiplantae; phylum Streptophyta; class Pinopsida; order Cupressales; family Taxaceae; genus Torreya; species Torreya grandis. Next base: position 386,775 of record JARHVA010008509.1, on the reverse strand, counting down.
GAGACCCCCCATTATTTTGGTTTGGGGTGGTCATATTCATGTTAGTCCCATAAGTCTACCGACCACTGTTAATGGTTATTGTTGGATTATTTTTAATATCCAAAGTATTTTACTGTTTTTAGTTTATTAGTTTGCTTTATTAAATAAGTTGGTAGTTCACGGGAAAAGTTAGTTTTCTCCCATAGCCACTTGTAAAAGATTTTATAAAGATTTTACCATGCTTATAAATGTAATCTGAAATAATACAATACAATTTTATATTTTTTGTTAAATATTTACTTTACAATGTAATTTCTCTATTATTTCCTCCTGTTCTTAGAGCCATTAGTGGTATCAAAGCCACTTGAAAGGAGGATTGAGAGTTCACTCCACCATTATGGAGATTAAAAAAAGGAAATAAAATGAAGTGATTTGACACATAAAAGAATCAATCTAAGAAAATATCTAATTTTTTGGCATAACATCCACCCATTCGGTGTTTGAAGACTGTTATGGTTGTTTTCTATTAATTTTATTTTTTTTATCTATGATCATTTACTACATAGGTAGGGTGACCTAAAAAAAAATAGAGCAATTATAAATTCCTTCAAGAAAATACTCTAGCAAATTCTAAGGCATTAAAATCCAGCAGTAATTAGCTCCAGCTTTTCAATGACACTCCATAGTAAAATTGTTTGAAGCAGATCATAGTTTTTTATTATTAATTTGGTTGAAAATTTTGACAATAATCACTACTTATGTGGGGATGGTTAGATGGGGAGTGATCAAATAAATATTACATGGACTAAACAAATAACTTAGCACCTTTCATATGTTGTTTCTTGTCTCGATTAAATTTTACATATGGTGCCCACTGTTGATTTGAGACAAATGTGGTATCCTATATTATCTAGCCATATTTAAAAAAATAACTTGGACATTCTCAATGGCACGATAGGGTTTTATTTTATATTTCACTAGTCATTTTGTGGGTCCCACCAAAAAATATATCAAGCAAAATAATTCTTCACGTGCAAAGTAAAATACTTGGTAAAATATTTATGGTAAATTTCATTTTTATTTTCAATTTACCAAGTCAAGGAGTGTTAAGTATCTTGACTTTTTATAATCAAATAGACTGAAGGAAAATTTGTCAAATTACATTTTGTTAAGTATCTTGTAACAAAAGGTCAAGGTTTCAACCCTCAAAAGTGCCAAAAATGCTTTTTTGGCAAAGGGATTATTTGAATTAATTATGAAAACCAGGAAAATATGTACCTACTCTGACCATCTCTACCATATTTTAAACACAGTATAATATTATTTTTTAAAATTTACTTTTTTAGAAACTAGACTCAAATATATTTCCAATGAGTATAAGAAAGGATGGGTCCATCATGTCTTTTTATGAAAATTTTATCCCCGTAAACTAGTAAATTTTTTTGAATTAGCACTAAGGGGGGTCTGCCTAGCTTGACAAAGGAGCAAAATTTCAAACAATCATATCTTCTACATACAGTGGCCAAATTATTCATATGACCACTCATGTTTCATGGAAATGGACTTTTAAGAGAATCATTGCAAGTTTTTTATTTTGACATGTGTAAATATTCTTTTTTCTACATATTTTGAATAAACTATGCATTATAATGAAATCACTTGCACTTTTTATGGAATATGACACCCCAAGTTTTTCTCAAATAGTAAAAATGTGTTGTATATGTAAAAAAATATTGTAATAATGTGTCCCACCTCTTGTGTTATCAATGATGATTGTATTAAATTTTGGCATTTATAGGTCCCTAAGGATCTAATAGGCTAAACAAAACAAACTTGAGGTTGGAAGATCAATGGAGGTCAGAGGATATTTTCCCTTTTCTAGTTTGATATTCTCTTGGAGTATGGGATCACTGCTAGGATAGCAATTTTTTGCATGTGTATTTTTCTTTCATAGATGTAGTGATGATATGATCTTTGATGTGGAAAAATTTAGTGATTTGTACTTAGTTTATTTATTTCATATCTTCTCACCTCTCATCTGATATGGGGAGAATATATTGCATATTTGTTTTTTGATTAGTTGTCAATGACGTGCATTATGAATCAACATTGTGTTTCTAACATTGTTAGTGTTTAACAAAGGCCTATGGGAGATGTTTGTGATTTTTGGGCATCAATTTGAGATGTGCCATACATAGTACAGAGGCTAGTCACTTGCTGGATGGATTCTATGTGAGGATCAATGTAGTTGATAGTCCATGGTCACGTTCTACTATAGTGCGAGGACAATCAAGGTGTGGATTAGTCTAGGATGTATAGTGTACCAATTGTAGTTGTAGTAGAGTCTACTTGGATGACTTATTTCTTTGCTCTAGTCTTTCTATACCCCTTTAGATCAAGGGGGACTTTTTTAGATTATTTTTAATGATCCAAAGTATTTTAATGTTTTTATTTTATTAGTTTTATTTATTAAATAATTTGGTAGTTCATGGGAAAATTTATTTTTCTCCTATAACCACTCATAAAATATTTTATAAAATTTTTACCCTGCTTGTAAATGTAATTAAAAATAATACAATATAATTTTATATTTTGTGTCAAATATTTACTTTATAATGTAATTTATCTATTATTTCCTCTTGTTCCTAGAACCATCAGTTGCCTAGTTGATACACAAGGCACTCTTGAGTGATTCTTCATATAAGCAATACAAGAACTTCTAAATGTCTTCCATAATTTCATTGTTAAGGGAATGGATAAAACTATCACATAATTTTCATTGATCTATGTTAGGTGCACTAGAAGAAGAGTATAGGACCTCCCACCATCTTATGATGAAATGGGTAAGTAACTCATTGTATTCATGTTTGATATGAAATAACTCACATATGCCAGTCTTTAAGATATTTCTCATGTTAAAGGATATAACAAATTCAACCATAAGTTGGTGGAAAGAGTATATGGATCCCTTAGGGAGGTGGCAGTACCAGTCTAGTTCTATCACCTTGAGAGTCTTGGGAAATATCTTTGTTACTACTCCATCCCAGGGTAAGAGATCCCTAATGGCTATGGCATAGTCTTTCATGTGGGTGTTGGTATCCCCATTCTATTTTGAACTTGGGGATATATTTAGGGTATGTGTTTCAATTGATGGACTCTTTGAGATATTTAGCATAGGTCCCCAAGTTGTTAAATTATATCTTTGTAATAATGAGACTGGAATGAGGAGGTAGGTTTTCTTATAGGTTGGATTGGTAGCCACTAAAAGGAATAGAAGATGCTTAATAAGGTGGGATTGAGTAGATTTAAAAATATATATCTAGATAGGTATATTTTGAATACATATGGAAATATGGAGGGACATTATGAGATGTAGAAGGCATCATGGCCTATTATGGTGGAGTGTATGTGGTTTTTTTTGTGGTGCCAATGTAGTTTGTGTGTATCCTATCATTACATAGGGTATGACATATCCTACCTTTAGAGGGGGATTATATGTGGGAGGCACATAGATTGGAGGTGCAAAGAACAATAGATTGCTCTCTATGACATTTCTTTACAATGGTGGAGTATATGTGTGTATGCTCTCTACTAGAGCCTGAATGGGTACATGGTAAGAAAAATGGGTTGTGAAGGTGTCGAGAATAGGGACCCCATTAGTGAGGATATCCCTAAGTGGTTGGTGAGAAATATGGTTTTATGGTGCTACACAATCTTGCTCTAGTATAAGGATGTAGGTTTATTATTTTGATTTTGGGTAAATCATCATTTAAATGGGAAATAAAGGGGGCTGAGAAGGTCTGAGAGGGTTTGAGCCAAGTCTTTGACTGAGTTCTTCTTGACTACTCTCTAGGTCATAGATGCCACCCACTAGGGTGTTGATGAGTTGGTTTGGGTTGATGTTGGTATTAGGTTGATGGGTCTATAGTGTGGGGGGGGAGGGTAAGATGCATGATATGGGGTAGTTGGGAGAGGATATTTCAATGTATAAAAATTTTAAATGGTGTTTTTGGTTAATGTTTGTAGGTTGGAGGAACCCATATTCCTACTAGGAGGACTTTTAGTAACTTTCATGTGGTTGACCTTGTCTTCTAAATCATGGATACTTCCTAGGTAATTATCATATTTTATGATTATTTGTATATCTCACCTTTTCAAGCTAATATATGACCTTATGGACATATAAATAGTAACTATATATCCACCCATAAGGGTCATGGTGTTTGAATCAGGGTAGTTATTTTTGGTTTTAAATATAACATATATATCTTGAATGGTAACACTACTCCATATTTTAGTGTTGGGGATAGAATAATCATAATATTGGTAATACATGTTTGTATAAAAGGTTGGATTATTACAACTCATTAATTAAGGCTTGATAGAGATGACTTGGTGTCTCCTAAAACCCTCTAGGCCAATAGATCTACCAATTTCTTATCTAGACATATTTTGGGGGTATATGGATTTAATTAAAGTAATTCAAGAATGGAGGTTAGTAACATGTTAGTTTAAGTAATAAACTCAATAAAAACACACTAACACTTACACTCCAAGCCTATAACATAGGGGGAGATTGGTAAAAAAATATAAATGAAAGCACTTCTAAAATGCAAATGACAACACATCCTTTACCTTCCATGGGAGCTCCAAATGCATTATTGAGTGGCTTGATTGGCTTGTTATTAAAATATTCTTTGGAAAATTGAGGTATGTAGCTCCTTATCTCATTATCACCATGGATTTCACGTGGCTTGATGTAGGTTGGCTCAAGATTTTAGCATTATAACCTTACTTTCTAGGCATTTTTTCATTATAATACTACTCTTGTCAAAGCTTTGAAGTCATTTGTGCATGATAAATTTGCACTAAAATAGATTAAATTTCAATAGGCAAGGCATTATATTTATAGTTAATAACTCATCCCAATCCAAGGTGAGTTAAGGTCGAGTTCAAACATTGAATGAGTTCAAACCTAACTTTGGTGAGTCAAATATAACCTACTAGAGTTAATAGTTGTCAATTAATCATGATTTTGAATGAATAGTAATGGGTCTCCAAAATGAGATATTTTATGATATTTACAAAGAGCTTGAAAGGCTAGGATATTTGTATTTTTTATTTCATTTTTTAATTATTCATTAATTGGACATGAAAAATTCAATTAGCATTTAAATTTGGTTTAGCTTATTAATTAATTTTGAATAGCCATATTTCTCTTTCTATTAGAGGTACAATACACTAAGAGGTAGGGTGAATCATTGGTGGAAAATAATCTAAAAAAATATTCTAAACCATTAAAAATACTTAAGCATTCAATATAATCATTCATGAAGAATACAAATTATTCATATTAGTGAATAATGAGCATAATGTAAGATCACATCCACAACACAAGATCTACATAGGAAACCCTCTTGGGGAATAAAATACACTCTTGATCCTACAAATACATGGATTAATATCCTTTAAGATGATAAAAATAAGAGACTTATCAAGTCCTTCTAATCAGGAACCTTTCGTCAAGTCCTTCTAACCTAAAACTTTGATCAAGTCCTTCTGAGAAAATGTCTTTAGTGAAACCCTATTTCACAAGAAGCAAATGACCCTAAGGAAGATCAAGTCCTTTAGACCCTCCTTAAAAATAAAAATTCCAAATTATATCTTATGTATTCAAAACCTGATAATGGATCTCTATTTTCTAACACCTACACAAAATCTCTCTATCTAGAAGAAGCCTCTCACATATGCATGCCACAATCTCTCTCCTTCCTCACTCAAACTATCTTCATATGCATATTCAGACCTCTTTGAATATTCTAAAATTAAAAAAAAAAACTATTATGACATTAAGAAAATGACCTATAGGTCATACACATGGTCAAAAAATTATTTTCCATATTAACTCTACCAACAAGTACACTACCTATCCTTCGTTACACAAACCACAAACATATGCCTCTCACAAATCTCTCCAAAGTCTCTTGTTACAAAAAATATAGAAACCAACACATTTGGTTTCACTATATATATATACATACATATATAGATATATATATACATATATAGATATATATATATATATATATATATACATATATATATACAAATATATATATATATATACATACATAGATATATACATAGATATATATGTATGTATGTATATATATGTATGTATGTATATATATCTATATAGATATAGATATATATATACATATACATACATACATACATATATATATTTATATATATATATATATATATATATATATATATCATGAACTAATAAGGACACAATATTTCCTTATCATCCATAAAATATGCCTTCACCCTTAAGGTATCTCATATGGGTCACACTTAAGGAAAACACACTTTGAAATAGGCCTAAGTTAGTTTTTGGTCCTATAGAGACCCATTTAGCTATTTGATACTGAAAAAATCAAACTAAGAAAAAAGGACCATGTATATATACATAGGTCCACTCGTTATATCCCCTAGGACATATTTGATGATCATAGTCACTCATGCTCACCTCTGCATATGCTCAAATAACTCAAAAAGAGACCTTATACATAGGGACACCATTACCAAATATAGAGTCAACTTATTAAGCATTGTTCATATTCAAGATAGAGTGATCACACCTCCAAAATAATCATATAATATCCTCAAGGAGAATACATCACTCCCTAATATCCAATTCATTAAAATACATCAAAATAGTATCTATATAAGCTCAATTATCCTTCTCAGGTCACTTGTAGAAAAAACATGAACATAATCAAATTTTAGTCTCAATGTCTTTGATTTTACACACTTTCATGTCCTAAAATCCATATTTATATATGTGACTTGAATTTCTATACATATTTTCTATTTACTTCATGATCAAATTTGTCTTCTATCAAAAGATATGGCCCAAAGACTAGACACTAGATTTTCCCTTAGCAAATTCAAACATTCAAATGGCAATAGTCCCAGTTAAACCTCAAACATAATGATCAAATATCATATCCTCTCAGATTGGATCAAACTCATATAATTTATATTGTATGAAATTTAATGTATAGGTTCCAAACATCAAACATTAAACATATAATAATTGAGCTCAACTCATGAAATCTTGAAATTTTGACTCAATGCACTTCGTCAATTTCTACAGATCAACGAGGTCTTTAAAGATCAATGTTCACCATTTAATCAATCAATATGAACACCCTATTACCATTGGATCCTTATCATGTAACTTTCCCAAGTCATTAATCATCATGCACCTATCCTCATCTTGCTACATCCTAACATTTTGGAGCAATGCATGCATAAATGACTAATATGGAAAACCCTTTTAATATGTTTGTGTAGCCATTTTTTAGCCTTAATAACTTCTTTTGCACTTTGATTCATGATCTCAAATTTAAACCAAATTATATCATTACAAAGGAGAATACAACCATGTAAAAAACTACTCCTAAAACCTTCATACATGTGAGACATAATGCAATTAAAATGTTTTCTCAAAATCTTCTAACATAGAGCCAACTAAGACCAACTTTGGTCCTACATAAATTTTGTCTTGCTTCAGCAAATGATCTCAAATTTAGTGAAAATAAATTATGCTAAAATTTAAAAAAACAAATATGATCAATTTATATTTACACCTTCACACATGAAATATATAGTACCATCAAAATGCCTACTCGGCTTTTCTTATCATATGTTAATTTGCCTAAGTATGGAAAAACATAGTCAAATTTACTGGGAGCCTAACTTTGCATATGCATATCTTTTGATGTGATTTGTCACATGATATAAAAATTAGTATAAAGATAATAGGCAAAAAAGTGAACAAACCCATATGACTAGCTTCTCTTGAAACATACACAAGTGTGAGTTATACCACCATCAATATGCTTACTCAGCTCTTCTTGCCACTTCGCAAATTTGGGTAACTATGGGAAAATATTGTCAAAATGCCTAGGAGTCTAAATTTGCACCCATATATCTTTGACCAAAATTTTATGTATGAATTTATATCTATAACATAAAATATAGGTAAAATTTTGATCACAACCATATGACCGACTCCCCTTGACTCATCTCTATGTGGCAATGGTGATGTCATCAAAATGCCTACTCAAATTTTCTACCACTAGACCCAAACTGTCTAGATGAAAACTATGGACTACCAGAGGAATTCCACTTATGCACACAAGCTCTCAAATCATATATGACATATTAGGGACCTATTTCACATGTTTCAATCACCATATTCATCCCCAAACATATCTAATCATTCCAAAATTGAAGATCAACCAAGCCTCCTTTAATCACATGAGGAAAATCACATTACACACTTTGTCATTATTACTTAGGCTATCAAATCACTTCATCCACTCACCAAGACCCCTCCATGACATCACATACTATCCTTATCTCTCATGAAACTTCCATGACCACTAAGAAAGAGTCATAACACTCATCAATCAGGAAACATGTTCTAAACCAACTTTAGAACTCACCTTGAAATGTTCATGCTTTGATATTTTAGATAAACTAAACAAAATCACTCCTCTTCACACTAGGCATGTCTTAGACTCCTTATATCATTACCTGGAACTCACAAATCCCACACATTTTAGTATATACATCTTCAATACCTAAAACATCATATATAGAGAACTCTCATATGCCCCCTCAAAGACACCAATTTCCAACAATTGGCTCATCTTTTTGAACATACTTCCTTCACAAACCTACTTAGTTAGGCCTCCATATTGATAAAAACAATAATAATTTGGAAAAACATAAACCTTAAAATCTTTTTGAAGATTTATTTTATATCCCATTTATCCCATTCAACATATTAATAAGCCTCAAACCTTAAATCATAAGGTAGACCATTTTATTAGTAGATCCCAAAACCCTAGAATCTTAAACCACAAAAAGTCAACACAACATCTTCCAGTCAACTTACACCTCTAAAACTTCTTTTATATCTAGAGATAACCATTACACACTTCTAGAAAAAAAAATTAGCTTCCACTCAATTAGTAATATTAACTTCTTGTAACCTATTTTAGGACATGCATACTCATAAACACAAACTATGAAACTTGAGAGCAGACATAAATCTTCAATTTGACTTCACAATACCTTCAAATCACAAAACCACCTAGAGAAATCTTTAATAAGGTCAATATACATTTATATGTAAAAAATATTACCTTGACAAATCTAAAATCCTCCTTTTCCATCTGGGAACCTTGAATCTGACCCTAAAGAGTATTCCAACCATAAAACACCACAACAACTCTTGTTTCTGCAATTGAAAGGAGTCTCTTAAGAAACATAGTTAGAGATACCCTATGTAACTCAATGATATAAAAGAAAAACAACTCCTAATATTACTTATCCTCCTTGCTCGATTAATACTTATAGTTCTTATTCTTCTTTGGCTTTAGAGAAACAACTGCCTCAACTACTACAACATTCTCATTTTATTTTATGATTGTATTATCAATACATGAAGACAACATGGATTCATGGCATACCTTTTCCTCTAAATAATATTCCTTATATATTTGATCCTCATCACTAGGTACTTGTTCAATAATTTTGGGATGTTCACTTGGATCCATGCACACCTCCAAACTATTTCAACTAGCACCTTGGTCTATCTTTTTAGCTTAGTCTCTTTATTATCAACATGAGAATACAATAAGACCACTTGGGACTTTTTAAATTTTGAAGCATTCTCCACCATATAAAATAGATTAATTGGACCTACAAACTCATCATGATTCATATTTATCACCTTTGGTTTCCATGAGTTTACTTTGCTTCTTCCTTATACTATAGGAGGCTGATTGAACCTTTTCTAACTTGTAGGCCTTCACTTGTAGAACCTAGCAATATGACCTCTCTATTCAGAACCAAGCACATCATACTTTTTTCCAAAATATCATTCTACCTTACCATATTTGGATAAATTTTACAATGTGTCCTAGGTGACAATAACTATAGCACTCAATATCTCTTAAAATAAACTCAACTTATCTTACCTTAAATGGATAATGTTATGAAAAGTGTCCCACATAATTATAGTTGAGACACTCAACCTTTCTTAAACCTTTGGAATGATGACCCCCATCATAGTTCCATGCAAACTCATTTTTAACAGATCTTCTACATTCACTATCTTTATACCTAAACTAATTACAAGTATCATAGTAACCATTGAAATTTTCATACCTCATGGAATTTAGTTTTATAATATATTTTGTATTCATTATTCTAGAACCTTCATTCTTTGTTTGATGATTTATATTCAATGGTTGATTATCCTTTTTCACATTAGTCTTCATCTTGTCTTGAGTTTCACTCTCTAGTTCTTTTTTGTATCCAAGACCAGTCTTATCTCTTGCATGATTTTAATCATTCAAAATATTATCTAGATCACTTGAGCTCATTTACAATCTCATAAATGACATTACCTTACTAGAAATATTCTCTAACTTAGATTTTAATGACTCATTTTCAATTACATACCTTGCATATTCATCTTCTATAGATTTTAGGCTTGTAGACATGACACCCAATTGACAAATGATATGTTTGACCATATCTTCATGATACTTGGCATATTCATCCATTATTACATCAAACATACTAAATTTCTCCTCAAATTCATTGAGTTTAGATTTCATCTTCTTATTGATCTTCTTCCCAATATTTATTTCTTCATGAGCATTAGTCAATACATTCTCATAGTCCATCTCATCTTCATCATCATCTAAATCACTCCAAGTACACACCTTTTGATGTGAGAAAATTCTTCCTTATCTATGAAAAGAGATTCATACTCATTAGGACCATTAGATTTATGATCATATTCAGATTCACTATATTCACTCTCATCTGATGAGCTATAATTTTCTTTGGTGTAGACACTCTTTTTGTCCTTTTAGTACTTCTTGTTATCAAAACTTTCGAATCCCTTATTGATTTTATTAGACTTGAATGATATCTTTATATCATCATGACCTTGATCATGCTCTTCATCATCATCCTTCTTATACTTATGAGGGAACTTATTAGCAAAATGTCTTATCTCACCACAATTGAAGTACTTGAGGGGTAGTTTACCTTTAGACTTGCCTAAACCTATTCTTAATTTACTTGAAATCAAAACAATTAGTTCATCTTCATGTACATGAAAAATGTCATCCTCCTTTATTTTCTTACCTTAGAACTTCTTTTCCTTTGTTTCAGTCTTGAAAGTTACTTCCTTCATTGGTGGTATATAATAATTATTCCTCATCTCATAGATAGCAAGAGTTCCATTTAATTGATCCATCTTAAACTATGTAAGGTCATGACTCTATTTTATAGAAGAGACTTTTAAATAAAACTTAGGAGCCTAAATTTTCATATGCATATATTTTTATGTGCTTTGTCACATGATTTAAAAATTAGTGCAAATATATTATGCCCAAAAATGAACAAACTCATATGATCACCTTCTCCTAGAACATCCATATGTGTGAGATCTACCATCATCAAAATATTTACTTAGTTCTTCTTGCCACTTTGAAAAATTGGTCAAGTATGGAAAAATATTTTCAAAATGCCTAAGAGTCCAAATATTCACCCATATATATTTTATTGCACTTTGATAAATGAAATGAGATCTATAGAGTAACAAATAGGTATAGATGTGATCACAACCATATGACCAACTCGACTTGACTCTTCCACACATGGAAATGGTGACATCAACAAATTGCCTACTCACATTTTTGACCACTAGACCCAAACTATCTGATGAAAAATATAAATTACCAAATGAATTCCACTTATGCACACAAACTCTCAAAGCATAAATAACATCTTAAGGACCTATTGCACATGATACAATCACCATACTCATTATTGAGCATATATAATCATTCCAAAACTATATATCAACCAAGCCCCCTTTAATCACACTAAGACAAGCACATTATGCACTTTGACATTATTACTTACGTTATCAAAGAACTTCATCCACTCACTAGAACCCATATATGACATCCTCATGACATTATTTAATATCCTTATCTCTCAATATAATTCCATAACCACTAACAAAGCATCATACCACTCATCATTCAGGAAACATGTTATAAACCAACTTGAGAACTCACCTTGAAACATTCATGCTTTGCTCTTTTGGAGAAACTAAACAAAATCACTTTTCTTCACACTAGTCCTATCTTAGACTCCTTATATCCCTAATTAGAGATTTTAGAGCCCACACATTTTAGTAGATACATCTTCAGGACCTAATAATTCATATCTAGATAACTTTGATATGCCCCCTCAAAGACACCAATTTTTAACAACTAGATCATCTTTTACAAAATACTTCCTTCACAAACCTACTTAGCCAATTAGGCCTCCATATTGACAAAAAGAGAATAATTTGAAAAAATCATAAACATTCAAATATTTATGAATCTTGATTTTATATCCCATTTTTCCCATTAAACATATTAATAAGCCTTAGACCTCAAATCTTAAGGTAAACCACTTTTCTAGTAGAGCCCAAAACCCCAAAATATCAAACCAAATAAGGTAAAGACAACATCTTCCAATCAAATCCAAACTCTAAAACTTATTTTATACCTGGAGACAACCATTACACACTTCTATAACAATATTTGAGCTTCCATTCCATTGGGAACCTTGACTTTCTATAACCTATTTTAGAATGTACATAATCATAAGCTTAAACTAGGAAACCTGAGAGCAAATAAAAATCTTCAATTTGACTTCACCATACCTTCAGATCACAAAACCACCTAGATCAAGATATAATAAGGTCAATAGACATTTGTATGAAAAAAATATTACCTTGATAAATCACAAATCTTCCTTTGCCATCCAGGAACTTTTAATCTGACCCTGTAGATTATTCTAATAAAAAAACACCACATCAACACTTATTTCTCCAATTGAAAGTAGTCTCTTAATAAGCATAGATAGAGACACCCTTTATACCTCAATTCTCTAAAATAAAAACAACTCATCATATTCCTTCTCCTCCTTTCTCAATTGATACTTATAGTTCTTCTTCTTCTTTGGATTTAGAGAGATAATTTACTCAACTACTACAACATTCTCCTTTTCTTCTATGATTGGAATATCAATAGATGGAGAAAATGTAAATTCATGGCATACCTTTTCATCTAAAGAATATTCCTTGTATATTGGATCCTCATCATTAGGTACTTGTTCAAAAATAGCAAGATGTTCACATAGATCCATACATACCTAAGAACTAGCTTCAACAAACACCTTAGTCGTTTCTTTGAGCTTAATCTCTTTATTCTCAATTTTAGAAGACAATGAGATATCTTGGGACTTCAAAATTTGAAGCATTATCCACCATATAAAAAATATTACTTGGAATTTTACATGTTTCATGATTCATATTTATCACCTTTGGTTTTCATGAGTTAAAGTTGCTTTCTTCCTTGTACTCTGGAAGCCTAGTTGAACATTTTATGACTTGTAGGCCTTTGATTTCACAACCTTGCAATGTGACCTCATTGCTCACAGTTGAATCACACCATAATTTTTTCAAAAATCTCATTCTACCTTACCAAATTTTGACAAATTTTAAAATGTGTCCTAGTTCATATAACTATATCACTTAATATCTCTTAAGGAAAACTCCACTTGTCTTACATTCAATGGAAAATGTTTTGTGAAGTGTCCCACATCATGATAGTTGATAAACTCAACCTTGATTACACCTTTTGACCGATTACCCCCATCATAGTCCCATATAAACTAATTTTTAATAGGTCCTATATATTATCTATCTCTATTCCTAAATTGATTACAAGTATAGTAGTAACCATTGATATTTTCATACCTCATGGAATTTAGTTATCTAATCTATTTTTTATTCATTCTACTAGTACCTTCATTATTTGTCTAATTATTTATCTTTAAAGGCTGATTATCCTTGTTTACATTAGTCTTCATCTTGTCTTGAGTTGTACTCTATGGTTCTTCTTTGTATCCAACACTAGTCTTATGAATATTATCTATATTACTTGAGATCTTTTCAAATATCAAAAATGACATTACCTTACTAGAAATCTTATCCAACTCATATTTCAATGACTCATTTTTAATTACATACCTTACACATTCATATTCGTTAGATTTTAGTCTTGTAGACAAGATTTCTAATTGATAAATGATATGTTTGACCATATCATCATGATCCTTGACATCTTCATCCATTTTATCCTCAAACACATTGAATTTATCCTCAAAGTCCTTAAGTTTATATTTCATCTTTTTATTGATCTTCTTCTCAATCTTTAGTTCTTCATGAGAATTAGACAATACAGTCTAAGAGTCCACCTCATCTTCATCATCATCTAAATCACTCCAAGTAGGCACCTTATGATTTTAAAAACTTCCTTCCTTAAACATGAAAAGAGATTCATCTTCATTAGGGCCATCAGATTCATAATCATATTCTAAGTCACTATCTTTACTATCATTTGATGAGTTACAGTCTTCTTTGGTGTAGAGACTCTTTTTATCCTTGAAGTACTTCTTTTTGTTATCAAACCTTCTGAGTCTTTTCTTGATTTTATTAGACCTAAATGATCCCTTTCCATCATCATGACTTTGATCATGCTATTCATCATTATCCTTCTTATACTTAAGAGGACATTTATTATCAAAATGTCCTATCTCATCACAATTGAAGAACTTAAGGGGTAGTTTACCTTTATACTTGCTTGAACCTGTTCTCAATTTCTTTGAAATCAAATCAATTATTTCATCCTCATGTATACCAAGAATGTCATCCTCCTTGAGTTTCTTACCTTGTAACTTCTTCTTTATCTTAATTTTAGTCCTAATTATTGTTTCCTTCATTGGTGGTATATAATCATTCTTCCTCATCTCATAGGTAGTAAGGGTTTCATACAATTGATGCATCTTCAACTCAGTAAGTTCATGAATCTCTTCTATATTAGATACTTTTATATCAAACTTCAGTGATAAATACCATAATAAATTTTAAACAATAGTAGTCTCTTCAAAATTCTCTCCAAGACCTCTGATCATTTAATAATCTCATCAATGCTCTACAAAAAGGATGCCATAGTATTTTCTTCATTCATCTTGAGATTTTAAAATTACCTTCTATGAGTGCGAAAATTAGTATGATTAACCTTTTAATCTCCTTAAAAAATAATCTTCAATTTATCACATATTTCCTTGTTAGATGTGCAATGGATTACTTTGGTAAACTCAGTCTCTGTAAGACCACAAGTGATGGTATTCATTGCCTTGGAATTACTCTCCAACAACTTTCTTTTGTAGCACTAGATGGAGGAATAGAAGGAGAAACATAACCATCCAAAATATATTTCCATAAATCAAACCCTACATACATAACGTATGTCTTCATCATATCAATCCAAAATTAATAATTGGATCCATTTAACATTTATACTTGGCCTAGTAGAGAAACCACCTTACATATTCTAACTAGCCACTATACCTTAGATCACTTTCAAGTTGTCAAGATTTTACTAAAGGACCTAGATCTGATACTAATTATTAAAGCTACAATACATTGACAGGGGGTAGTGAATTAGTGTTGTCAAATAATCCTATTCAATTTTCTAAACCCATGCATATATTTAAGCATTCAATATAATCATTCATTAATCATACATATCAGACATAGTAGTGAATAATGAACATAATGTAAGATCACATATGCAACATAAGATCAATGTGGGAAACCCTCTCAGGGAATAAACCCCACTCTCAAACCTGAAAGCACATGGACCACTATCCTATAAGATGATCATAAAAAAGAGACTTATCATTTCCTTCTAATTAATAACCTTCAATAAAGTCCTTTTGACCTAAAACCTTGATCAATTCCTTCTAACCAAAGGTCTTTAGTGAAACACTCTTTCAAAAGGAGTAACTTCTCCTAAAGAAGATCAAGTCCTCTAAACCCTCCTTAAAAAAACACATCCACCTTAGAGATGATATCTTCAACACCTGATAATGAATCTCTATTTTCTAACCCCTCAACTCTCTCTCTCTCTCTCTCTCTCTCTCTCTCTCTCTCTCTCTCTCTCTCTCTCTCTCTCTCTCTCTCTCTCTCTCTCTCTCTCTCTCTCTCTCAAACAAACCTCTCACATAGGAGTGCCACAATCTCTCTACTTCCTCACTCAAAATGACCTCATATGAAAATTAAGACCTATACACATATGTCAAATTCCAATAACACTATTATGACATAATAAAAATGACCTATAGGTTGTAAACAAAGTCAAAAAAATATTATCCATATTAACTTAACTTAAAATCACACTACCTATCCTTCATTACATAAACCGCACACATAAGCCTCTCACAAATCTCTCCCAAGTCTCTTGCTACAAAAATATAGAAACCAACACATTTGGTTGTACTATATATAGTGAAATCATTAATTAACAAGATCAAAATATTTACTTATCATCCACAAAACATGCCTTCACACTTAAGGCATATCATATGGGTCAAATTTAAGCACAACACACTTTTAAATAAGTCTAAGTCACTTTTAGGTCCTATGAAGACCCATTCAGATCTTTGATACTAAAGTAAGAAAAATAAAAATAAAGAACCACTCAAAAATTCATATATCCACTCCTTATATCCCCTAATACATCCCCAAATTATAAAATTCACTCATGTTCACTTATGAATATGGTCAAATAACTCAAACAAAGACCTTATACACAAGATCACCATTACCAAACACACAATCAAATTATTAAGCATTATTCATATTAAAAATAGATTGATCACACCTCTAAAATACTCACAAATCATCCTCAAGTAGTATACATCACTCCTTAATATCCAATTCATCAAGAGACATCAAAAAATATTAATATAAGCTTAATTGTCCTTCTTGGGTCACTTGTAAAACAAGAATAAACACATAGTCAACTTATATGATCAATATATTTGATTGTACACACTTCTATATCTTTAAATCCATATTGATAGATTCACCTTTTAGTCCTCTACATATTTACTTTTTAATGCATGAACAAATTCATATTTTATAAAAATATATGGCCTAAATACCAAATACTAGTTTTTTTCATTAGCAAAATCAAACATTCAAATGGCAACAGTCACAATTAAACCTTAAACTCAATGTTAAAATCTTGTGTCCTCTCAACTTTGGATCAAACTTACATCATCGATCATGTCTAAAATTTCATGTATAGGTGCCAACACTCAAACATTAAACATTGGTAGTTTACCTCACCTCATGAAATCTTGAAATGTTGACTCAATGTGATCAATCAATTTTTGTAGATGAACCAGGTATTTAATGATCAACACTCACTATTTGATCAATCTATATGAACACTCTCTTACCATTGGATTCTTATCTTGTACTTTTGCTAAGTCATTAAAAATCACGTAGTTATCCTCATCTTGCTACATCCTAACTTTTTGGAACAATCTGCACCATCGATCTTTCTCAAAAATTAACTTGTGTATAAATGACTAAGTATGGGGACCCTTTCAATATGCCCGAGAATCCATTTTTGAACCTTAATAACTTGTTTTTCACTTTGATGCATGATCTCAAATTTGGACTAGATGGTCTCCTCATAAAGGATAATCTAACCATGTGAAAAACTTATCTTGAAACCTTCATGCATGTGAGATATAATGCCATTAAAATGCCTTCTTGAAATCTTTTGTCATAGAGCTAACTATGCTTAGAATTTTTCTAGGAGACTAACTTTACTCCAGCATAAATTTGGTCATGCTTCAATGCATGATCTCAAATTTAGTGTAAATCAAATATGCTTGAAATGTAATAAACCCATATGATCAATTTCTCTTGACACCTTCACATGTTCAATATATAGTACCATCAAAATTCCTACTTAGCTTTTATTGTCATACACATGTTTGGCTAAGTATGGAAAAACATAGTGAAATTGCTTGGGATCCTAATTTTGCATATGTATATATTTTGATTCACTTTTCACATGATCTAAAAATTAGTGTGAAAATACTAGGACCAAAAATTAACAAACCCATATGATCACCTTCTCTTTAAAAAACTACATGTGTAAGATATACCACCATAAAAATGCTTACTCAACTCTTCTTGCCACTTTATAAATTTGGATATGTATGGGAAAATATTTTAAAAATGTTTGGGAACACAAATTTTCACCCATATATCTTTGACTACACTTTGATGCATGAATTGAGATCTAGCAAATAAAAAATATTTAAAAATGTGATCACAACCATATGACCAACTCCTCCTAACTCATCCACACATGGAAATGGTGATGTCAGCAAAATGCCTAATCAAAATTTTTGCCACTAGACCCAAACTGTCTATATGAAAACTCTAGACTACCAAATGAATTGCAATTATGCACATAAGATCTCAAAGAATATATAATATCTTATGGAACTCTTGCACATTTTCTAATCACCATAATCATCCCTAAGCATATCTAGTCATTCCAAAACCAAAGATCAACTAATCCTCTTTTAAGCACACTAGGACAAACACATTACACACTTTGTCATTATTACATATGCTATCAAAGCACTTCATCCACTCACCATTACTCCTTTATTACATCACTTACTATCCTTCTCTCTCAAGATACTTCCATGACCACTAACAAAGCATCGAACCACTAATAAATCAAGAAACATGTTCTAAACCAACTTGAGAACTCACCTTGAAACATTCACACTTTGATCTTTTGGAGAAACTAAAAAAAATCACTCTTGTTCAAAATAGGCTTGTCTTAGACTCCTTATATCCCTACCTATAACTTGTATATCCCACATATTTTAGTATATACATCTTCAAGACCTATAATTTCATATCTAGATAACTCTCATATGCCCCCTTAAGGACACCAATTTTCAATAACTAACTCATCTTTTATAATGTATTTCCTTGACAAACCTAATTAGTTAATTAAGCCTCTATATTTACAAAAAAAAGAATAATTTAAAAAATAATAAACATTAAAATCTTTTTGAAGATTGATTTTATAGCCCATTTTACCCATTCAACAGATTAATAAGCCTGAGACCTTAATTCATAAGGTAGACTAATTTTCTAATAGAGCATAAAACCCTATAATCTCAAACCAAACAAAGTCAACATAACATCTTCCATTCAAATTACACCTCTAAAACTTCTTGTATACTTATAGACAACCATTACACACTTCTGGACCAGGATTTAAACTTCCACTCAATTGAGAACCTTGACTTCCTATAACCAATTTTAGGACCTATATATTCATAATCACAAACTAGGAAACCCCAGAGCAGACAAAAATATTCATTTTGACTTTACCATATATTAATATCACAAAAGCACCTAGATCAATGTATAATAAGGTTAATATAACTTTATATGAAAAAAATATTACCTTGACAAATCAAAAATCCTCCTTTTCCATCTGAGAACCTTCAATCTGACCCTACAAACTATTCTAATTGAAAAACACCACAACAACACTTTCTTCTCTATTTGAAAGGAGTCTCTTAAGAAACATAGATAGAGACATCCTCTATACCTCAATGATATAAATAAAAAACAAATCCTCATGTTCCTTCTCCTCCTTTTTTAAATAATACTTATAGATCTTCTTCTTCTTCTTTGGAGAGATAACTTCCTCAACTACTAAAACATTTTCCTATTCTTATATGATTGGATTATCAATACTTGGATACAACATAGATTCATGTCATACCTTTTCATCTCAATAATCTCCCTTGTATATTGGATCCTCATCACTAGGTACTTATTCAATAATAGCAGGATGTTCACTTAGATCTATACATACCTCAAAACTAGCTTCAAACAACACTTTGGTCTTTTCTTTGAGCTTAGTCTCTTTATTCTCAACATGAGAAGATAATGAGACCTATTGGGACTCTTCATCTTTTGAAACATTCTCCACAATAATGAATAGATTACTTGGACTTGTAGACTCATCATGATTCACATTTATCACCTTTGGATTTCATGAGTTAACTTACCTTCTTTGTTATACTCTAAGAGCTTGATTGAACCTTTTTTGACTTATAGGCCTTTTATTGTAGAAGCTATAAATATGACCTCTCTGTTCATAGTTAAATCACACCATACCTTTTCCAAAAATCTCATTCTACCTTACCATATTTGGACAAATCTTCTAATGTGTCCTAGTTCATAATAACTATGGCACTTAATATCTATTAAAGGAAACTCAGCTTGTCTTACCTTCAATGGACAATGTTTTTCAAAGTGTCTGACATCATGATAATTAAGACACTAAACCTTTCTTACACCTTTTGAATACTGAACCCCATCATAGTCCCATGGAAACTCGTTTTTAACAGGCCTTATACATTTTCTATCTCTATTTCCAAACTAATTACAAGTTGCATACCTCATGGCATTTGGTTGTCTGATCTATTTTGTATTGATTCCACAATATATTCATTCATTTTATAATGATTTTTATTAAAAATTTTGTTGTCCTTGTTCACATGAGTCTTCATCTTGTCTTGAGTTGCACTCTCTAGTTCTTCTTTGTATCCAAGACTAGTCTTATCACTTGCATGTTTTTAATCATTCAGAATATTATCTAGTTCACTCGAGATATTCTCAAATAAAAAAATGACATTAAATTATTATACATATTCTATAACTCACAATTCAATGACTCATTTTAAATTATATACCTTGCACATTCATCTTCTTTAGCTTTTAGGCTTGTAGAAAAGATGTCCAATGGATAATTGATATGTTTGACCATATCTTCATGATCCTTGGAATCTTCATCCATTTTTTCCTTAAACACAGTAAATTTATCCTCAAATTACTTGAGTTTATATTTCATATTATTATTGATCTTCTTCTCAATCTTCAGTTCTTCATCAGAATTAGTCAATGTAGTCTCATAGTCCACCCCATCTTAATCATCATATAAATCACTCCAATTAGACACCTTCTAATATGAGTAAATTCCTTCCTTATCTATGAAAAGAGCTTAATATTTTGTAGGACCATTAGATTCATGATCATATTTTGAGTCACTATATTCACTCTCATCTTATGAGTTATAATCTTCTTTGGTGTAGAGACTTTTTTCCTTGAAGTACTTCTTATTATCAAACCTTCTGAATCCCTTCTTGCTTTTATCAGACCTGAATGATCTATTTACAACATCTTGACCTTGATCATGCTATTAATCATCATCATTATTATACTTATGAGGGCACTTATTAGAAGAACATCCTATCTCACCATAATTGAAGCATTTGAGGGGTAGTTTACCTCTATACTTACTTGAACATGTTCTTAATTTCCTTGAAATCAAAGCAACTAGTTCATCCTCATGTATATCAAGAATGTTATCCTCTTTGATTTTATTACCTTATGACTTATTCTCTATCTTAATTTAAATATAAAATTCGTTTCCTTCTTTGGTGGTATATCATCATTCCTTTTCATCTCATAGGTAGTAAGGGTGTCATGCAATTGATCCATCTTCAACTGAGTAAGGTCATGACTCTTTTCTATAGTAAATTTTTTTGGATAAAACATGGGGGATAGAGACCTTAATACCTTTTGAAAAATATTAGTCTCTTAAATATTCTCTCCATGATGTTCATAATCTCAACAAATTTCTACAAAAAGGGTGCCACATTATCTTCTTTAATCATCTTAAGACTTTCAGATTTCCATCTATGAGTCTGGAACTTAGCAAGATTATCCTTTGAATCTCCTTCAAAAATAGTTTTCAATTTATCCCATATTACCTTGGCATATGTGTAATGTATTACTTTAGTGAACTTAGTCTATGTAATACCACAAGTGATGGCATTCATTATCTGAGAAATGTTCTCAAACAATTTCTTATTTGTAGCACTAGATGGGGTAATAAGGGAAACATAACCATATAAAATAGATTACCATACATCAAAACCTAATTACATAACATACATATTCATCATAACAATTTAAAATTCATAATTGGATTTATTGAACATCAATGCTTACTTAGTACAAAAACCACTTCACACATTTTGACTAGCCATTATGCTTTGGATCACCTTCAAGCTTCAAAGCTTTTACCAAAGGACATAGATCTTATAAAAATTATTATAAGTACAATCTACTAAGAAGGGGGTGAATCAGTGGTAGAAAATAATCTAATTCAATTTTACAAATGCTTACAAGTACTTAAGCATTCAATACAATCATTCTGAAGCATAAAGATCATCCATAGCAGTGAATACTTAACATAATGTAGGAACACATACACAACACAAGATTTACATGGGAAACCCTCTTTGGGAATCAAACCCACCCACAAACCTAAAACCACATGGACTATTATCCTATAAGATGATCATAAATACGAGACTGATCAAGTCCTTTTGATTAGAAACCTTTGATCAAGTCCTTCTGACTTATAAACTTGATCAATTCCTTATAACTAAATTTATTTGGTGAAACACTATTTCACAAGGATTAACTACCTCTAAAGAATATCAAGTCCTTTAGACCTTCCTTTAAAAGAACACTTCCACCTTAGAGTTGATGTCTTCAACACCTAATAATGGATCTCTATTTTCTAACCACTACATAAACTCTCTTTCTATCTAAAACAAGCCTCTCACATAGACATGCCATAATCTCTCTCATTAATTTCTTAAACTATCCTCATATGCACATTCATACATCTTCACATATCCTAAAATCTTGAGAACACTATTATGACATAAGCAACATGACCTATAGGTCATACACAAAGTCAAAAAACTATTATCTGCATTAACTCAACTAATAGGCACACTAACAACTCTTAGTTACACAAACCACACACATATGCCTCTCACAAATCTCTCCCAAGTCTCTATCTACAAAAATCTAGAAACCAACATATTTGGTTTCATTATATATAGAGAAATCATGAATTAAAAAGATCACAACATTTCCTTATCAACCAAAAAACATGCCTTCACCCTTAAGGCATATAATATGGGTCACACTTAAGTAAAACACACTTTTAAATAGGCTTGAGTCACTTTTAGGTCCTATAGAGACCCATTCAAATCTTTGATACTAGAGCAATCAAAATAAGAACAAAGGACCACTTAGAAATACATAGGTCTACTCCTTATGTCCCTTAAGACATTTTCAAATGATCAAGGTCTCTCATAATCACCTCTACATATACTCAAAAAAGTCAAACAAACAATTTAAACATAGGATCACCATTACCAAACATACAATCAACTTTTTAAGCATTATTCATAATTAAGATAAATTTATCACACCTTCAAAATACTCACAGAGCATCCTCAATTTATATACACCACTCCTTAATATATAATTCATAAATATACATCAAAAAAATCTCTATATAGGTTAGATTATCCTTCTCGAGTCACTTGTAGAATAAGCACAAACATAGTCAATTTCTAGGATCAATATCTATAACTATACACACTTCTAGATATTCAAATCCATATTACCATATGTGCCTTGGAGTCCTGTACATATTTTATTTTTACTACATGAGAAATTTCATATTTTATGAAAATATATGGCCCAATGACCAAAAACTAATTTTTCCCTTATCAAATTTAAACATTAAAAAGGCAATATTCATAGTTAAACCTTGAACACAATTCTTAAATCTTGTGTCCTCTTAGATTTAGATCAAACTCACATTATCTATATTGTCAAATTTTTAATGCATAGGCTCCAACACTCAAACATTAAACATTTTATAGTTGACCTCATCTCATGAAATCTTGAAATGCTGACTCAATACACTCTATCGATTTCTATAGATAAACCAAGTCTTTAACGATCAACACTCACCATTTGATCAATCTATATTAACACCCTCTCACTAATGTGTCCTTATCCTATAATTTTTATTAGTCATTAAACATCATAAAGCTATCCTTATATTTTTACATCCTAACTTTCAGGATCAATGTATACTGTCGACCTTGCTCAAACTTTAACTTATGCTAAAATGAGTATGGGGACCCTTTAAATATGCCTAAGTAGCCATTTTCAAACCTTAATAGCTTATTTTTTGCTTCCATGCATGATGTAAAATTTGGACCAGAGGATGTCCTCACATAGGAAAATCCAACCATGTAACAAACTACTCTTGAAACCTTCATGCGTGTGTTATATAATTCCATTAAAATTCCTTCTCAAAATCTTCTATCACATAATCAACTAGGCTTAGAATTTGTGTAGGAGACCAACTTTTCTCCTACATAACTTTTGTCATGATTTAGCACGTGATCTCAAATTTAGTGAAAATCAACTATGATCAAAATTTAACAAACCCATATTATTAGTTTCTCTTGACACCTTCACATGTGAAATATATATCACCATCAAAATGCCTACTCAACTTTTCTTATCATATGCAAATTTTTAAAAGTATGGAAAAACATAGTCAAATTACTTGGGAACCTAACTTTACATATGCATATCTTTTGATGCACTTTGTCACATGATCTAGAAATTAGTTAAAAGAGACTAGGACTAAAAATGAAAAAACCCATATGATCACCTTCTCCTGAAACATCTACATATGTGAGATATACCACCATCAAAATTCTTACTCATATTTTCTTGCCACTTTAAAAATTTGTCTATGTATGGGAAAACATTTTCAAAATGCCTGGGAGCCAAACTTTTCACCTATGTATTTTGATAACAATTTGATACATTGATTGAGATATAGTGCATAATAAATAGGTATAAATTTTATCACAACCATATGACCAACTCCCCTTGACTCATCCACACATGAAAATGGTGACATCAGAAAAATGCCTACTAAGATTTTCTACCACTAGACCCAAACTATCTAGTTGAAAACTATGGACTAATAGTTGAATTATACTTATTTACACAAGCTCTAAAATCATAGATAACATACTAGGGACCTCTTTCACATCATCCAATCACTATACTCATCCTTGAACATCTCTAGACATGCCAAAACTGAATATAAACCAAAGCTCCTTCAAGCACACTAAGACAAACATATTGCACACTTTGTCATTATTACTTATACTATCAAATAACTTCATACATTCACTAAAACACCTCCATGACATCATCATGACATCATTAATTACTCTCCATCACTTTAAATATTTTATATTTTTTAATGTGTCACACTTAATAGGTCTATAGGCTAAATTGACTGTTGTGATACCACATGATATTTAAGGATGAATTCGTGAGAGGTTATTGTTACATACAATAAGATACCCAAATTAGGTATGCCTTAATGTGATTATAAGCTTTGATGAATGATGCACAAGATAATCTAAGATTTTTAATGATTCCTAGTCTTAATTTTCAATGGTTGGTAGTTATCGGTCTGAGGTCCAATTGGAAGCCAATTATAGCTAGTTTTTGGTGTCTACAATTTTCCCTTGTTTGGAAAGATGTGGAAATATATAGGTATAGTAATGTCTTCTCAAATAATTAAATAATTATAAAATAAGTAATAATTGAATAAGAAGCTCCAAACAATGTTTGGGAAGCCTATAATGATGCCCCCTTAAGGGAGCAGTGGACATATGTGATTGATGGATGGTCCCTCAAAAAGAAGTAAGAAAAAGAATGAAATTAACCCATTGGTGAGATTAATCCAAAAGGGATAATGCTTGCATTCATTGATTTAAAAAATTATTTATTTTCCCAAAGGTACTTATAATCAATAACAAATGTTGAGACATCGATTTGCCCAAAGGTAGTTATAATTATTAGCACAAGCATATGCCCTAGTTAGGAATGATGATTCAAAAGAATGATTTCCCATAGGCAATTATAATCAGTAAGATGACCTAGATTAAAAAATGATATTTGATTATGCCTCAACAGGGTAGATTAATAAGCATAACTCAAGGATATAACCTATTTCACATATTAAATATGAGTTGGCACAAACATAGATGCAATGGTCTAATGACTAAATAATCCAAAAATAAATAGGCATATAAGGATGTGTAAATTTATAAAATAATAATAATTAATCAATGTGAATTATTTAGTTGTACTTGCCAATGTAGAGATGTTCATCCTTATTAAGATTGATACAACTAGTATGGCCAAAGGGTTGATTTGATCAAGGGTGGGAGTATTTTCCAAGGTTACCAAGGAGAAATTTTTTTGGCTCCATTTATTGTAATTCTTCTTAATGTAATTTTTGTTATAGTACATGAAAATATGCCTCATGATATAACACCATAAATTTTTTTCCAAAATATACAAAAAGATTGATTCCTAATGCAATAAATAACTGAAAATAATGCACCAATGATAAAAACCATGATGAAAATGTTGATGTATGAATATGGATGGAATCAAGAATAATTTTAAAGGAATCACCCAATGAACACATATAGACTGAGTCAAGGCACATTACTGAAACTAAATAAATAGGTAAGAAAACAAACAAATAACTAAGCAAACAAAAACATAGAAAAACTGATGTAAAATAAAGCATCCTAACAATGGATTTGCCCTAGTAGGTTGGATTAAGGATGACTGAATAGGCTTAAATATGAAAATGTTTTTGGCTTTTGAAAATTTTGAATGTTTTTGGAATTTTTGAAGAATCTCAAATTGATATATGATGATGAGATATTAAATAGTCTAATATCATAAAATGGTGAAAGTGTTCAAAATTATATTTCTCAAAAAATGGTGAGAGTATGGATTAGGTTGATTACAAAATGATGAGAGCATGGATGAGGTTACTCACACAATCAAAAGAGTGTTCAAACTTAGAATTTTCTTGTAAAAAAGTGAGAGCATGGTAAAGGGGTGACTAAGTTGACCTCAATGTGAATCAGGTGTTGCCTACATAATCTTGAGATGGGACTTGAAGTCATTTTAGTTACACCCACATAAAAGGTGAGGAAAACCAACTAGGTATAACAAGTTTCCAAATTAAGGCAAATGGCTAGGTAAATGAAAATAGCAATGGCAAGGTGATGTGACAATGCATGGTAAAAGGTTTTGTTCCTAATTTTCCCATAGGAGGTTATAATTAATAAACAATGGTATAGCTTTGTGCTACTAATTTACCCATAGGTGGTTAAAATTAGTATCACAAGGTTTAACACGGAGTTACCCATAGACAATTATAATCCATGACACTAATCAATCATACATTAATAATAACTTACTAGATCCACTATCACACTAATTTCATAAACTATCATTTAAACACAAAATTATACAACTATTAAAATTGGATCAAAATCCCCTCATATAAGGTGTAGGAAAAATGAAAGGAACCAAGATCAAAAAGGGTTGGGTAGGATGTCTAAAAATAGGCTTTGGTCTAATAGGGATGACATGCTAAAATGGCTTATGGTATGGCATAAGGAAAAATTATAGGATGAAAATTGGATATAATGGCAGGAGGGTTACCCCCAAGTGAGAAGGTAAATGTAAAAAGGAATGGCAAATGAAAATGACAAGGTAAATTTTTTTGGCCAAGGCAATGTCGAGGTATGGTTATTGGCCAAGGTATAGGTATAATTTTATGGTTTTGGCAAGGTAAATGTTTTTGTTGTTCTTGTTGATGTGGATATGCACATCCTGATCAACATATGACATAACCAAAATAGTCAATCATGTAAATTTCTATCCCACACCTCTTTTGAATAATTGATCTATCAAGAACCTATTGCATATTTGGACACCAATAATGTTGTCATGATCTTCATTAGTCATTGATTCTATTTCCTTTAAATATTAAGACAAAGTATCTTTATAGCCTCTAAAAAATAAAATGTAACCAATGATGGTAAATAAGGATAATGAATGTATGATAGGTTTTATTTGGTGATGTAAAGGTGGATTATAATGGAATGTAAATTGTTGGGCAACAAATGTAGATCAGGATGTTCAGGCACATATAATGTTTTTGATTCTAAATTTGACATAACTTTTGTTGTGGTAGGGTTGAAATTTTTTAAATATGGTCTTGATAGGACCACCATATTTTTTTGTTGTTTGGGATTGAGAGTAACTAAAATATGATTATGTCATAGATTATAAATTATACTGATTTTATCTTAAACAATGTCTTGACCAAGTAGTGAATAACTATTGTGCTCAACTATTGGAACCTCAATGAGTTTTTCACTAAATAATTTGTCTTCATTTTCCCATAGTGCCTCTAAGAAGTTTTCACTAAGGAATATTGATTTTTTAATTTGATTTTCTTATAGAACCTCAAATAGATTTTACTAGAAGATGCTGAGTTTGAACTTTGATTATCCCCTAGCACCTCTAGAAAGGTTTCAGTAGGATATGGTTCTTCTTCTACAAGATTTTGGTCTTGGCCCCCATGATATTCTATAATTAATATGTCACCATGGATGCAATTCAATAAGTTATGATCCTATTGATCCCAATTGACACTTGTGGGAGGTGTAAGGTCAATATAATGGTTAGGTTGGTTGGTGTTAATGGCATGTGGAATACTAATGACATGGGGAAAGATAACACAATATTCATAGAATATACTAGGATAACTTATGTCAAATATGAATTAATCATCCTCAAAAACTATGGAAGGTTTAAAAATGTATTCAAATTGATTTTTAAGTCATGTGTAACCAATATTATAACAACCATGAATGTATTTTGATTTTGAAGCTAATTCTGACTCAAAGGACTCTTAATTTGATGTTAAGACTGATGTTTGTTTTTTTTTTTGATGCTAAATCTAATGTTGATTAAAAAAGTAACCTAATTTCATTGTTTTTTCTTCATCTAGTGTAGATGATACTATAATGATGTCTTGTTAAATGTTTGGTTTTGGACAAGTAATGACCTGTGATGGCATAATGGGCTCCAAAGAGACTAGTTTGTCAAAGTGAGACTCCTCCACAATGGGAAAAAGGTCAAGATCTAACTCTTTAGATATTAACTTATCAAAAGGATGCTCTTTGAGAATAGGCATATGGTTAAGATAATTATTTGTCCAAAAGAGGTTATAATCATTAAGAAGTGAGTTAGCAAAGACTAATTTGTCAGAGTGATGTTCTTTGATAATGGGTAAAGGATCAAAAAGTGATTCATCATAGGATGACTCATCACAAATGGGTTTTTGAACAAAAACATCTTAAACTAGTTGGTTTTCTTGGCCTTGGTTTCTAATCAATTGAAAAATACCAGCTTTGATCATATCTTGGTATTCAAATGATTGGGTCGGTTGAAGAGGTTTTGATTAGCCTAGTTTTGGCTAGACAATTGGTAGGGGTTTGTAAAAGTAGGGAATAGTTGGAAATAGATGAAAAATGTCTAGTGTTTGGATAATGGTAATATTAACAAAGATTGGTTTATGTCTTAAGATGATAACTATGACCTATCTAGTTGTGATAGGATAAGTTTATTAGGATAATGAGTTACTATACATGGAATTGCATGGAATAGTAATGGTAGGGAATTGTGAAAATTGGTGTCTTACACAATCCAAAGGATAAGGGACTATAATTTTAAGTAATTATGGAGTTTCGTAACTTACATAAGCCAAAGGATAAGGTTTTGGTATAGAAATGGGAGGGCATTGTGGATTTTGGTACTTTACACAAGCCAAAGTATGAGGGCATAATATAGAAATGGTAGGGAATTATGGAGTTTGGAAGCTTTCACAAGCCAAAAGATGAGGTCCTTGAATGGTAATGGTAGGGCATTTTAAATCTTAATTTGTCACACAAGCCAAAGGATTGTTTTATTGTAATGGGAATGGTAGGGCATTATGGAGCTTGATTACTCACACATGCCAAAGGATGAGGTCTTGGTATAGAAATGGTAGGTTATTGTGAAGCTTGGTTGCTTACACAAGCCAAAAGATAAGATCCAAAAATGGTAATGGTAGTCCTTAGATGTTGTGAATCTTAGTTTCTTGCATAATCTAAAAGAGGGTTAATGGTATAGGTGGGGGATCAGACATCATGATTGGTGAGAGGGTGAAGATTATACATCAATATACCCAAAGAATGTGTCATAGATTATTGTTTTTTAGGATCTTATCTTTATTCCCCAAATTAAGGATTGTAAGGAGGATAAGTATCCATCTCATAAACCATGTATTCATAATAGTGGTCTCAAACTTAGTCAATTTGTGCAATAATTCTATCATAACCTAAATTGCACATGATTCCACCATATGTTTAGCGAGACATATCCACATCAATGAATAACTCTCTTCAAAAGGCCTAGAGTTATACAAAATCTTAAAAAACATTATCCAAAGGACAAATGGTTCAAAATTGGTCTAACTTGGTCTAAGGGAGTTGTATCTCCAAATTGGTTTGTGCTAAAACTTGGTATAAAATAATCTAATGTTAAATGTCTAATGTCAAATGTCTCACACAAATGGTCAAGTTATTGAATAAAAACTAGCATGCCAAACTATAGCTATAAAGTATTCAAAACAAGTCTAATATAATAAAATAAACGTTACTATGTCTTTAGGCCAAATGTGGTATCAAAAACTAGGCTTAAATAGGCAAGTGCTAGGTCTCTTGGACAAACATGACACAAAATCTATACTTTAAAAAAAAGGGGTATGATTTAATCTAATAAATATGAAACCCTTTGGCATATAATAGGCATTAAAATTTATACATGAACTTGGTCAATTGGTATAAGGCATGAAATAAAAGGCATATGGAGATATATGTTATTTCTACCAAATCTAGCCACAAGAAGTAGTCTTCAAATTGGGTTAATAATTAACCTAAGTTACATAATCCAAAAGAGAAAGATAAATGTCTAAGACCAAATTAAATAAGGCATAAATATAAATCAACCAATGTCTAGATTTGAACTAATCAAGCTTCATTAAATACTTAACTTAGGAAAATTAGTCTTCTTTGAATAAATAATAAGCTAAACAAAATAGATGAGGGTCTGGTTTAGAAATGGTATGGAATTATAAATCTTGGTTTCTCACAAAATTAAAAGGATGAGGTCTTGGAATGGTAATGATAATCTTTAAATTCTATGGATCTTGGTTGCTTTCATAATCCAAAGGGGGTTTAATGGTATAGGTGCAGTATCAGACACCATGATTAGTGAGACGGTTAATAAATTATAGTAATCGACCTAAATAATGTTTCATCAGATACTACTCTTAAGGATCTTGGATTTTTCCCCCAAATTAAGGATTCTATGTAGAATAAGGATCTATCTCATAAACCACTTCTTCACCATAGGAGTATCAAATAAAGTTAATTTGTGTGGCTATTCTATCATTACTTGGATTGTACATGACTCCACTAAGTGCAGTGAGAAATATACACATCAATGATAAATGCTCCATAAAAGGCCTAGAATTCTTAAAACTCTTAAAAGCATTAGCTAAACTACAAATGATTCAAATTTGGTCTAACTTGGTCTATGGGTGTTATATCTTCAAAATCGTCTATGCTAAAACTTGGTATAAAATAATCTAACATCAAATGTCTAACATTAAATGTCTCACACAAATGGTGAAGTGGCTAAATAAAAACTAGCATGCCAAACTCTAGGGACAATGTGTTTCACATAAGTCTAATCTAATAAAATAAAAGTTTCTAGGTCTTTTTTCCAAATGTGACATCAAAATCTAAGCTCAAAATAGGAATGTGTTACATCTCTTAGCCAATTACAACACAAAATCTAGACTTTAAACAAAAGGGGTATTATTTAATCTTATAAATCTAATACATTTTGGCATACAATAGGCATTCAACTTTAGACATAATATTGTTAAATTTGTATAAGGCATGAAACAAAAGTTATATGAAGAGATAGGTTATTTATCCCAAATATTGTCACAAATAATAATCTTCAAATTGGGAAATGAATTAACCTAAGTTACACAACCCAAAAGATAAAGATCGATGTCTAGGCCCAAATTACACAAGGTATAAACCAAAATTAATCAATGTTTGGATTTAAACTTGTCAAGGTTAATTAAAAACTCAACTTAGGAAAATTAATCTTGTTTTAAAAAATAACAAGCTAAACAAAATTTAATGACATAATAGTACTAGTTGAAGATCCTAAAGGCACACATGGCTCAGTTTCAAAATCAGAATTGGTCACAATGCAAACAAGTATGTGAAACAATTTAAGTAGTGTAAAATTTTATCATGCTCTAAAGATGTGATCGATGGTTTTTTTCAAGATTCTAAGGTATAAAACTTGAATTTATTTATCCATCATAACATTACCCTTTCCAATCACGTGACACACACAAACAAGATTTTTCAAAAGACTAAGGAAAAGGTATGGTGTCAAATAGATGGTGTAACACCTCCTTAAAAAATGGAGTGATTTATAAGACAAGACTTATTTGGATGTGGCATAACAAAGAAAATATATAGTTTAGAATTAAAAAACACGTAATAAAGGATAAAATGACATAAACACCTAAGTGTAACATCCTAAATCCTAAAACTCACAAGGTTGCATAGTACTATAAAATTCTATTAATATACTCACTCTTGAGAGGATGTTAAGTGTTAATTCAAAAATAAAATCACATGAAAATTAGGGGTTTTATACCCCCTCATCTCCTAATAATTTTTACTATGACATATAACTTAAGGCTACTCACCCTGCATCAACAATATTTCCATGGAAAAGTGGGGTTATTCTGAAACTAAATTTTCATGCATTTATAGATGGTCTTAAGTGTGGTTAACACAAGACATAATCATGTCATTTGTATATATATAAATTGGCTTATTATGAAAATTTCTTATCCTTTTCACAACCACTACATTAATTGGTGATATTTGAGTTGCCTATAGTTTGAGGTAATATCTTACTAATAGAGTTTGCTTAACTTCTCACACAAATATCCTAGTGTGTCAATCTTAATTTGTATATCCCATGATGGAGTCGGGTCAAAATGATGTTAGGAGATGAATTCTTGGGTCAATGATTCCATATAAAACCTATTAGGATGTGATAAACTCCAATTCACAAGTCAAATTACATAAAAATAAAATACTAGTGAAAAGACTTTAGGGTCATGTTTGGTTCACCCAAATGATACAGATTTGAGCAAAGCCTTAACAATGTTATTTTCATGCCTTTAGGAAAGGGACAAATGCAAATAAAGATCACTTTTCATCACCTGATTTCCCAAAATGGCATTGGGGGAGAGCTTTCATGCATCAATCATTTTTCAAAATAAATAACTTTAAAAGAACAAACATAAAATAAAACACTATTAAGAGTATGTAATCTAAGTGTGAGTTTTCAATTAATTCAATAAATTGAAATGTTTATGAAAGTTATCCCCTTGGCATTTGCTTTTGAAATCTTGAAACAAAAATAAAATGATTTAAATAAAAAAATTCTTAAAACACCAATTTGAAAATTACAAGTTAGAAGTGTTTTAAATGTCTCCTTATGGCCTTTGGGTCCTACAAAAAATGTTAGGGTGTTTTTAATATTTTTAAAAACATTTATGAAAATTTAAGGTAAATTAATAAGATATTATAAACATTTATGAAAAAATATGTGGTTTATAAAAAACATCAAAAATGGAGTGCAAATGACCCCAAATAAAGCTCTAAAATATGGCCTATCAACCTATTATTCTACACATAGTGGCCAACATCAGTTTTGGGTGATGGACATAGAGACTAGCATCTGTTTTAAATGATGTACATAGAGATCAATGTTGGTTATGGGTGATGCTTATAGAGGTCAATATCAGTCTTGGGTTGATTGATATCAATTTTTTCAAGATCGATGTTAGTCCTATTATAATTGATGTCAGTCTCTATGTAAACTGTGTGTTACTAAAAAATAGAATACATGAAAAAAAATGCTAAATCTTTAATTTTTTATATTATCATGAGCTCAATAAAAATATAAGAGTAGGATTTGAATCACCTTGCTATATGGGATGCTTATAAGTCCTACCAGGTATTCCATTTATGATCATAATAATCCAAGAAGGGAGGTTAGTAACATATTAGTTCAAGTAATAAAATTGTATAAAAACACACTAAAACTTACACTCCAAGCCTACAAAATAGGGGGAGATTATTAAAAAAATAAAATTTGAAGCACAACTAAAATGTGAAAGACAACAAATCCTTTACCTTCCTTGGGATATCCAAATGCATTGTTGAGTGGCTTGATCAGCTTGTGCTTCAAAGAGTCTTTGGTAAATAGAGGTGTGTATCTCATTCTCTCCTTAACACCATGGATTTTATGTGGATTGATGTATCTTGGATCAATATTTTTGAATTATAACCTTAATAAGTATTTTTATATCATAACACTACTCTTATCAAATATTTGAAGTCATTTATGCATGATAACTTTGCACCAAAATAGCTTAAAATTCAATAGACAAGGCATTTTATTTATAGGCTTAGGAACTACACCCAAACCAAGGGGATTCAATGTGGAGTTAAAAAAATTAATGAGTTCAAACCTTACTTAGGTGAGTCAAATATAACCCTACTAGAGTTAATAATTGTCAATTAATCATGATTTTCTAATAATAGGCAGGGGTATCCAAAATGAGATATTTTATGATATTTCCAAAGAGCTTAACAACTCATAATGGTCATGATGAAGGGCTAGGATATTTAAAGTTTTGAGTTTCCTTCTTAAGTTATTCATTAATTACACAAAGATAATTCAACTAGGATTTTAATCTAGTTTAGCTTATTAATTAATTTTGATTATCCATTTATCTCTTTCAAGATTTGATTTTTATTCATGTACACCACTTAATAGGTTCATATGCCAAATTAATAGGTGTGATGTCTTAGGATGCTTAGGGATGAATACATGAGATAATATTATTGCATATGATAAGATACTCCAATTAGGGATGCCTCAACATGATTTTGAGCTTTGAAGAATGATGTACAATAAACTTTTGGACATCTAATTATTCCTAGGCATAATTTGTAATGGTTGGTAGGAATCAATCTAAATTCTGGTTAGAAGCTAGTTGTGGCTAGTTCTAGGTGTCTACAATGGATACTCTTAGAATAAATAGAATGAGGTAATGTGGATAAAGGTAAGGAGAAAATGAAGAAAGGGATACATGAAGGATGAAGTCCTTCACATTGAGTTCACCAATTTATATTCATGTTAATAAGCCATGCTAAACTATGCAATTGACTCCCTTAGATCTGGCCAAGGTATTTAATGTAATGGATAGGATAGGGGTTTAGTTATTTGTTTGGTATAATGGGATCTAGGATAGGTGGTGGTAATGTATTCTTATGATTAAACAAAAATACCTCAACACAATTTTGATGTTCGATAAGAGAATCAAGCTAGACTGAAATAGAGATCCAAGGTCTTTTTGGCTCTAATATCACCAAAAGTGAATCTATTATTCAATACTAAGACCAACGAAATGGGGGAGATCCAGTTAGATGACTTGTGTAAAATAGTATACTCTATTAGGTTGACGCTACATAGTCAATTTTATCTACTAATTGTGAATGATATAAGATGAGTCTAGACCTAAGGAGAAGAAGGAAAGGTGGATGAGAATCTAAGCTTGGATGACATTATTTTAGCATCCTTTATTCCATGGGGGAACAATGATAGATGGGTCAATTATGCCTTATTATTATAAGGTAGCCAAGGAATATAAAATGAGATGAATAATGGGAGTGAAGCAAAAGACTTCATTTCTTAACTCATTAATATCAAATTATGTGACAATGGTAAGACCAGATGCTCTAATCCTAGGGAATAGACAATGATGGATAAGATATGGTATCTCAAGAAGGTTTGTCTAAAGGGGGATAGGAAAAATCCAAATAAAAGAATATGAGCTTATTCAGGAAATGGTGTGTACTGTGTTCTTTCTATAATGTTGAAGCAATGCTTTGTAATGTGTCTTTTAT
Source organism: Torreya grandis (assembly GCA_037957365.1). Taxonomy (NCBI): domain Eukaryota; kingdom Viridiplantae; phylum Streptophyta; class Pinopsida; order Cupressales; family Taxaceae; genus Torreya; species Torreya grandis. Next base: position 350,739 of record JARHVA010008509.1, on the reverse strand, counting down.
GGAATGTTGAAGGCTTTGTAATGTGTGATTTCTAGAATGTTAAATCAAGGATTTGTAATGTGTTTTTGTTAGAATGTTGAAGCAAGTATTTCTAATGTGTGATTTTATGAATCAATAAGGCTTTGTGTAAGATACTTGTATGAATGGAAAAGGCTTGGATGGAATTTATTTTCTTGCACTTGTAGGAAAGGCTTTTTGGCATTGTTTTTGTTTATTTTTATTGTTTTTGGATTTTCTTGGTTATATGCAAATAAATATGTTGTTTTATGGAAATTAAATGATAAAAGTAAAATAATGACAAAGTTAAAAGAAAACAATATAATTTTTTTTATCTTCTTCCAATTTATATTTCATGCAAGGATATATATATATATATATATATATAGAGAGAGAGAGAGAGAGTATACCATTAGACATGATGCAAACTTTTTTGATCTTTTATTTATATACAAATTGGATGACTATATATTTTTTTGTTTTGGTTATTTTTTATTAGTTTAATAAATGTGTAAATTTAATCTAAATATTAAATTATTGTAGTATTAAATATTATATAAAACATAAACAACAAAACACTTTATTTTGGTTTTCTTTGTTCACAAATAAACTAGACTAGTTTTTCAACTTCCCTAATTAGCTAACACAAGCTTTTTGAAAGAATTGATAAAAAGGAATAAGAGATGTAATCTCTGATTATATACTTTAAATAATATAATTATTATAATTTTAACTTCCTAAACCAAATAAAATTTGTAATGTATAACTCTTGAGTATACACCTATGGTTGTTTATGTTTTTATGGTTGCCTAAATGACTTCTTGGAGTGTAAGAGACTTGTTTAGATATTTAAAAGGAAAATTTGTCTTGGATGGAAGTAACTTGAATATTTACTAAGATATTTCCATAAATTATTAATGATATTTATTACTAATTGAAAGAAAAATAATCTACTAGAATACAAACATAAATCAAAGTTACCTAACTCTTTTTATATAAAACACAAACAAAATAAATCAATATCTCTTCTTATAAAATTAACTCTTTTTTTATTAATGGAAACTAATATATCACAACATAAATATAAAATAAATTTAATTTAATAAAGGAAACAAATATTGGAAATCAAAATAAATCCAACCTAATTCTGGCATAAATCAATTGAATTGCATATAATGTATTGATAGAATAATCTTAAGTATGCTAGCTCCAAAATATCTTTTATAAATTATAGAAAATATCTAGATATAAGATGCAAAACCTCCCGAACAAGGGTGTAAAAGAGGAGACAACCAAAAATGGAGGGCAGTCAAGCTAAGGCTGGCAAATGTATTGGCTTGTAAAGTATGAGTTGTTTTCACTAAGATCACTTCTTCACTTATATGTGTAGTTCACCCAAAAACAAATAGGCTATATCTTTAGGAAATTCTAGAAGGGTTGTGGCTGAAAAATATTCATAATAATAACTTATAATGTCAATGTTAGCATTATAAATTAGACTAAAATTAGCCTTATTGTAGAAATAAATGAGAGCTTGCATGTAGGAGTTAAACTAAGTCTAGTAGTGATTTAAACATAATAATAACTCAAGTGTACCAAAAATAGAAGAGGGTGTGAGATGGATCTAATTGGAGGTGAGCACAAGGTGATAAAATAATAAATGTGTCACTAGTCATGTAAAATGCATCAAAATTGTAATCAAGGATGATAAATTTGGAATACTTTTGAATTGTGACATAATTTATGCTTTATGTAGGGGTTGGTTACACAACTATCAAGTAATATGAGAAAATAACCTCTTAACATTACACAACCACTATGGTTTTAATACCAAAATATCATGTATTATCAACACCATTGCCTAAGATACATAATTGTTATGGTAGTTATGTAAAAAAGGGATGGTAGTATTATTTCCTAGAGTGGTGGTTATATAATGTATTTTCAATTTTTTAAACATAGTAAAAGACTCCATGAAATTCAAAACTAATGGGGCCAAATTAGGTCAATATATTACTATAAAATTAGAGGTGAAAAATCTAGATATTTCCCTTGGAGCACAAAATAAGAGATCATTGAATCATCATCATATTTGTATGAAAAGTTTTGCACCATATAAATTTTGGGTGCATACACACCCATAAATTATATTTTACTAATAATATCTTAAGAATTTATTTTTTCCCCACTTATAATGGGAAATCCCTTCCAACATCCTTCACAAGTCAATGATTTTAAAATCCATTAGAATCTGTCTCAACATGAGCTTAGGAAACATATTAATATACCTTAACCTAAATAATTTTACACTTATTTTCCTAGTGTTCATTGGTATGAACATAAAATAAAATTGGTTCCATGTTAGGGTCATTCCCATGATATTTTCAAACAATTTAAACATATATCTTTCAAATTCTTACTTGGTTCAAGCTTTGATAATGAAGCTAGCATAATAGAATGACACCAATATTATGATAAGGTAGACAAGGCTCATGAATCCAATGTAAATCATGATTAAATTCACTAATAAAATTATCACCTTAAAATTTACTCAGATCCAATTCCAAACCACATCCAAAAGCAATAACATAGAAATCAAAACTAAACACCTTCCCAACCAACCACCAATGTTGTTAAAACCATGTTTAATTTTAATTCTTTTAAAGATGAGGAAAACCTATTAAATATGAAAAACATGAAGATAGTATTATCTTATATTGATCCTTATCTCCTATATACTTTTATTCATTACCCTAATTATAAAAAAATTTAAGATAACCCTCCACACCTCAATGAGGGAACTGAATTTGAAGAAATTATAACTTCCATACTTTTAGAAAACCCAACCATACCAACCAACCTAATATAATTTTATCCATTAATAATTATACTTGTCAACCTAGTACCATTAAATAACTTAGAAACTATATTTATCAGCTTAGTAAATTTCTTTTCTACATGAACATTTGTTCAAATTATATCAGCCAACTTGGTATAGTAGTTTGTTTCCAAATCAAGACCAAGTGTATCATCCAAGATGATATAGTCTATTTCATTGATCAGATATGTTTCTACTATATAATATAGGTTGATAATGTTTATTTCAACACTTAATTTTTATTTTACTATCAACTAAGTCTATATATTCTAATTTGTATGCCTTCATGCAACCAATTAAATTATCTAGGTTGATATTGGTTGCCGAGTGTCCATCAACTATACCAACATTATAAAGACTACTTGTTTTACTTCCTAATCAGATTTATCCTAGACTAACTTATTATTCAACCAATATTCTTCATAATTAACTTTCACAATCTTGTACAAATCACAATGGTTTTTATGACTAACATCCCATATACTAACATTCTAAATTCCTATCCTAAATTATATTCTTTGAGCTCATGAGGACTTCTCCTCATGATAGAAACAAACTTATGCAACTTTTTTTTGACATGAACATTATTCAATCACCACATATGGGGAAATAATATATTTTTCCAAATTATGAGGATAGTATTTTATAATAATTCAAAGATAGTTTTATCTAAGTTAATCAAATAATGGATACCTCTCAATCTCTCTTATTGAATTTTCATATCATATCAAGGATCCTCGACAAAATATTTCTTTATGGATATTATCCTTCATATTTCATTAGTTTCGAGGTAAGTGATATTCAATTTTAGAGAATCTTCATAAATTAAGGCCTAAGAACTTGTGTCACCTCCTTAAAAATCATCAAAAATTTAGGTTTCTTAAAATGTAATATTAAGTCTACCTAAAGCATGTGCCAAGGATTGAATACAAAGAAATTCATCCATTAGGATACATTTGGATTCCTATCATGATACCACCTATAAATATTAAATTTAAGGTTATGATTTTCAAATTTCATCTATCATACAACATTTTCTTGTCATCACATAGACTCATCGTATCAAGGCAATGACCTCTTCTGCATGTCAACGCATTAAATTTCCTTATGAGGGTGTTATCTATAATATTTAAGGTGATAAAAACGCTTGAGGTTTTGATTTAATCCAAGATCATTATGTCTTTCAAATACTAACTATCTAACCTTTAACTATCACTCCCCTTCACAAATACTAATGTTTTAATTATATTGTCAACTCAAATTAGGGTTACAATGGTCACCATGATATTATGGTAAATATCCTACCTATTTCCTATATTATGAAGATGATGTTCCCAATGAGATTAGTTTGAAGATAAAAATATTATATCTCCTCCTAACATCAAAGCTCAGTTGACTCCCACCTTGTAACTTTCTTCTCACAAGAAGCCAATTGGCAAGATTCCCACTTATATGGTCATCCTAATAAGCATTATTCTAATTAATCTTCTATCATCATAGTTTTATAATCCATTAACATTCATATTATTAATATATATTAGGATGATGGTTGTACTCATGATGACCCATACATTTTTAGTAAAGCCTAAGCTAAGGATTTGGAATTCATCTATTATCATTCCTCTCTCCAACTCTCTTACGAGTAATCTACATCTTATGTTAGCATAAAATTAATTTATATCATTAAATCTAACCCTAATTTTGATTTGGAAAACATTTTTACCCATTCATTTGATGTCTAAAATTAGAACATGGAGCCCATTCCAGTTTTTACTTCACATATAGCTCTTGTTACTTTTGAGCCTCCTTAGAGGATGCTTTAAAATTTATCCATGACTAAACCCTACCATTTTCAAATATCCCTTTATCAAGGGATGTTGGATAAAATTATATGGATCACATAGAGGTTGTCACCCATATAAATATAAACACCATTTTGTTCATTTCATAGAGTTTATTCTTAATCAAAAAAACAATATAGAGCATACTCGAGATATCTAAAATAAAATTAAGTTCCATTATCAACCATTCTATGCTCCAATAGTTATGATTTAATTTAAAAAGTTATAGATAGACCCCATTATGATTATTCACATAGGTTGGATTCGACACCATGCCTTCCCAGTGAAGAGGATAAACCATATTGAAAGTTTCACATGGTTTCCAATCATTTCATTAAAGAGTATAAAGCTTATAAAAAATTCTTGGAAAAATAGAAGTTTCAAGGCCCAACCACTATTGTGGATAGTTGAACACATCATTATACTAATTTTAGGTATGTTTTTTACTTCCATGTGAGTAATATGCATTATTTGACCCACTATTGATATCTTTCATATCTCTTACAAAACTTCATATCAAAATATATATGCTTCCCAGTCAATTGAACATGATGACACTAAATATTACCCTATATTATATACCAAAATATGGGGAAGTTTATTGCCTTTGGAACCAATGTTATACATATAACACAAATAGGTCTAAAGCTTTCAAACATCATTTTAGAGACTTTTTGAGGCCTTTACCTCTAGTTTCCTAGTAGTACTCGCATGGTCCATCTAGGATGGAGTAGTAGCCTCCTCACTAGCCAATTCCATCCCATACATTAGAGGAAATGTATGCCATGGTAATACATATTCCTTGCATTTATTATTCTCATTAGTATTACCCTCGACCCCAAAATTATAACACACCTAGTTTTTCCTTAGAGGTCACATACCAAGAAATCCTAGGATGATTTTTAAAAATATTATAATAGACCATGATCCATTAAAAATATTATTTGTATTGTGATTTAATGGATGTTATTGATGATCCATGTTAACATATTTCATGACACTTATGAGAAAATAATTATTTCATATTATTATTTTAAGCATTATGTGATGTTTGTTGTACATATCTTTTTTTATATCACGATATTTTACATCACATCACTTTTTTTGAACATGTATATTATATTTTGATAATATTATTATGAATTTACAATTGGAATTTATTCCTTAATGAATCTTAGGCATAAGATTTAGGTTTTTTTGTAGCAGTTATATATAGGAATGTTTCTTAGCATATAATAGTGTTCATGTTCATATTTTATATCCAATTGAGTCTTTGTCAATGAGTTTTTTTTTTGGGTATCACCTCTCCTTATCAAATTATATAGCTTGGATTGTCTTGGATTGGATTCAAATGTGATGAAAAAAATTAATACTCTTAGAGATAATTTGGCATTATTTCTTTGAACAAAAATAATTCTTGTCTCTCAACAATTTAAAATTATAAGTTTTGATTAAGATCTCATTGGAACAATGTTAATTTCACTTGTATGTATAGGTTCTCAAACTAAACCTAAATTAATTATAATTAGGTTATATTTAGTCATGGTTAGGTTAGGAAAGGGACAAGTAATTAATATTTGAGATAGAGATCCCATTTATTAACCATGACTCACCACGTTTGAATTTAAGGTGTTTATGAATATATTTCCAACTCATTTAATTTGAGTATGATGACATAATAATGACATCATTTTTATAAAACATATTAGTTATGTTTCCTGCTGAGCACGCGATGGAAATTTTGAATGCTGAGTGCGCGCATGCGCGAGCGCGAGCTCATACCCTAAACCAGGTAGCCGTTGATCTAGTGGATGGCGTGGCCGAGGTATTTGCTGAGTGCGTACCTCCACTTGGGAATGGGGAATGAATCCAGATAGTCCACTCTATTGCGGAAGGGGGTTCATCTCCAGGTATAAAAATAGCAAAAGGATCCCCTATTTCTGGTTCTATCCTGGGATCAAAGGGAAGATCTTATGTGGATGTGGCTGCTTATGAAGCTAAAATACAAGATGCAAAACATCAAGATTCTGCTGGGAGATACTGTGTTTCACCAGTAAGTGTTTTGAATCCTGTCAGGGTTAATCTAGATCCTAAAACTATTGAAGTAATCTTTAATCAGGTATATTATTTTTCAAAGTATGGGGCTATTTATAGATTTCATGGCTTCTAGCCTTCTCTGCTGATCTACATGGTTGGATCTCCAATTCCTGGCTGCCACTGATTGATGGAGATGTTGAAATATACCCTTGTGTTAAAGGTTTTTTTTATAGCTTTATTCCAAATCCCTAAGGATAGGAAGACTATTCTGTCCAACAGTAATCTTTTATTGTATGGTAAATACCCTCTTATGGCCAAATGATGGCATAAGGATTTCAACCCTCTCACGAAAACCTTCAATAAGATCCCTGTCTGGGTTTGGCTCCCTAATTTACCAATAGATTTATGGCAAGAAGTGGTGTTTAAAACCATCGGTAATGCTATAGGGGAGTTTTTATTTGAGGATGATGAAACTAAGAGGATTTACAGCTTGACCTATGCTCACCTTATGGTTGAGGTGGATGTTTCTAAGGGCCTTCCTGAGGTGATTTGTCTGGATTCCCCAAGGGGTTCTTGGATGCAAATGTTAGATTTTGAAGGTTTACCTTTTTGATGCAGAAAGTGTCACCAGACGGGGCACGTTGTAGCCCGGTGTACTGCAGGGAAATCCAAACCTAAAATCTCACCTTCTTGGTGGTCTAAAGCTGATCATGAACACTATTTTGCTAAACAACCTAATGAAGATTCGACTGATTCAGAGAATGAGAATGTAAAGAGTATCCATTCTGAATTGATGGATCAGGTGACTCTGCTAGAGACTGATCCTGTTGAAGGTACTGCAAAGATTGGATTATGTGATCTCTCTAAATTGACTACTGAGGAGGTGGTGGTTCCTCCACCTTTTTTGAAGGTTTCTCTTAGGAACCAGAAGTTGGCTAGTTCTCATAAGGATTTTGCTGAGGTTTTGACGCCCCCTGGACTTCATGGATCATGGCTTTCTGAGGACTGGGTTAAAGAGGAAACTAAGGTAGAGGATGGTTCAACAATAATAAAGAGGAATGAGTCTAAGCCTTTGGTCCCCCCTCTAGATATGAAACTTTGGTCTTGTAAAAAATAATTTTATTGTTTGTCCAGCACTAGTCTGTTGTTTTCAGATTCTTGGTTAATCTGGTCTTGCTTATGCAGGTCCCAGGCTATTTTGTATTCTGGAAGTGCTTAAGGTTTATCTCTCTTCTAATGTAAATGGTTTCAGGGCCGCTTCAAAACCTATTTTTACCTTAATCTAAAAAATGACATCATTTTTATTAAAATTTCCTTTTTATAAAATAAATATTCACTAATTGAACATGGAATTTTCACTAAAGTACTTAATTAGATTAACTTAGTTAATTAAATAGGATTATGGTTCTAGAACTTTATGAATTGGTTAAGTTCTCTCCCAATAGGTCAAAAGGCCAATTTATCAATTTTTAAGGTCCTAATTTTATTGGGGATGAATCCCTAGGAGTTGTCATTACATATAGGAAATACCCCAAATAGGGATAATTTGACATAATGATGGGTAGTTATATCCCATGTGTGGATGAAATCAGGTTTTTTAGGTAATTTATAATCTTAATTTACTTTATTTTATAGAAATTAATCTGAACTTAGTATTCTTATACATGGAATGCATCCAAAAAAGATTATATATAATTTTCACTAGAATATGAGTGTGACCTTGAATACATGATTGAAATGATGTTTTTTATTAATGAAAATCATAAATATAGAGGAAAGGATCCTAAAATTATCTATAACCTCATGATGGGACCTCATATAGGATAACCCCATTCACCTTCACCTAGCTTGTCCCAAAGATTTGGTGAAAGCCCTTTATTTTCATCTACTTCATTTAATTCTATCATGTCTCCTTCTCACACTATGATTTCATCCTCTATGTCTTCTTCTACCTCTATGCCAAGTATTTATAGAAAGATGGCATGTTTAATATCTAGTATGGCTCTTGAAAATATCCACACCCATACCCATGCTATGAGTGCATCTCATGTTACTAATACTTCGTATGCTAATAATTCATCTCATGTTACTAATGATGATTATAATACTAGTGCATCTCATTTTACTAATTATTTTCATGGCACTACCTCATCTCACTCTCATAGTGCATCTCGAGATCTTAAAATCTTAGATAACATGAATGCATCAACCATTGCTTCCACTAGACACATAGCACTCAAACCAGTCAAATTTTATAATAAATGTTTAACCAAATGTATAATTTTCAAACTAATAATAAAAATAAAATTATGAAAATTCAAAATTACACAATACATCTCCAAAACCAACCTCAATATGCTCATTGGGGAGCATAAAATCCTAATGCGCCCGACCCCCCTTAGGGATTCACATGGAAACCTCATGTAGTAACCCCCACTTATCAACAAAACTATAAAACATTTACAAAGTGAACCTATAATACCTCAAATTACTAACATTGGCATATGATGTATCACTACCACCATCAGTTATAATAGATCTAGGGATCCTACCCTACATCTAAAAATATTTGGAAACATTTACAAAGATTAGGTTGAGCTTAATAATTTCATTTAATATAAAATTTTAGATAAAATGATTTGCATAGATGTTTTGTATTGGTATAATTAATTAATAACCCACTCCATTACTAGCTTAGAATACTTGGTCAATTCACTAGTCTAAAAATTCTCAACTAGTGATCTTGCTAAAAATAGCTTAGATCATTTCATCAATTACAAATGACTAGAAACTAAAACAACAAAAAAATTCATCAAATAATGGAAAACTTTGTCTAATAAAGATGAGAATATTATTTTAGATTAAAACCTCTTCCATCTATTTAATAATGCTCTCCACCCTAAACTCTAATATCACATTAGGATGCTTTCTCGAAAAAAATTAGAAGAGGATCTTGACCAATAAAAATGCCAAGATTTTTTGTTAAATCAATTTGAACCTCCTAAATCTATATAAATAACTCACATGATTTTTAAAAAAAAATTGTTATGCAAACTATGATGGTTTTACTGACACTTATGAAACCATACACACCATTAAATTTATTGATCCAAATAATACCCTGGAGCATGTCACTCCAATTAATAATAATTCTAATCATAATCCCACATTTTCTCAAAACAATCATACCAATACTCACAAACCATTATCATTAGTATAAATTTAAAAACATCTTCCAAGATCTCTACCATGAGATATTCACCGCACTCATCCTATGAGGACATGATATGATCCAAATAATTTTTGTTTTGTTCCATGCTAGTTAGGTCTATTTTCATGAGACTTGTAGACAATTAAGAAATTTTTCTATGGATTTTCTCCTTGGGCCTAATTTTGACCATGAATCCCTTATATGAAAATGTTTACAACATTATCACATAACACTTAAAATTCATGAGACATAAACTCAAAATCAATATTCAAACCAAGCTAATGCTCATTTATCTATCTATAAGGGTCTCCTTCCTAATCACCAAGAAAAAATTTAGTAACCTACCCCTACTACCAACAACATTGAAAATCTTATAGATCTCAACAAAAATGATAAAAATATGTTTAGTATGACTAATATGAGAAGATTAATTTCCTATACTAATTCAAACCTGAAACCTAACCATCACACCACTTCAACATTTTTCATTATTCTAGACACTTCCCCATCCCATCTCATAAAATTGGGGCATGAGGAATCAACACACATGTAATAATCACCCCAAATAACAAAAATTGCCCATACCTCTCATACCATTGATGTAAATTCTACACTTTCCCAAATTTCCATCTCTAAATAAAATATCCTTCAAACTTCAAATAGTATTTCTTCTTCCCAACCACAATAAAAACCTCAAAAAATAACCACATTAGCTAAGATCAATCAACCTACCTAAAACCAACCTAAACCAACCATCCATTATCAACATAATTTTCATTACACATCCATCATCCATTCAAAGGATCTATTACAACACTATGCAACTCTATCTAAAAATCATCTCATGGGTTTTGATGAATTGATCCTATTGTCAAACTTTCCCATCTCCCATCTCAAATTACATTGTTGGAGATAACATGAACTTCCCCCCACCATAGTAATATCCTAGTGTCATTATTATTCAGAATTATCATCCATCATCCTCCTCTTATAGGGAAAGAAGCTACCTTATCTAGATTTAAAGATAGCATTCTTCAATAATATGAAGACATGTACATCCATGTTAACAAAATAGTAGACACTTATCTCTCACTTAGGTTTCCTATCTCTTATATGATTCTCAATGAGCTATTTATTCATGTAGATGATCATAATTCATTCATTAGTATTCAAATATGTGATATCCAAGTTAAGAATTCTTTAATTTATGAAGGCTCAGGTAGTTGTGTTTCCTCACTTGACTTTATTAAAACACTTGGATTCTCAAAATGTAACCTTAAATACATAATCATTACATGCCAAGGCTATGATATAATATAAATTAATCCTCTAGGTTGTGTTTGTCTTCCCATTACCATTCCTTCTATTACCATTTATGTGAAATTCATGATCTTCAACTTTTCACTTTCATACAATATGTTTCTCATCAACTTTGGACCCATTGATGAGAGTAGTTGCATAATCTGCCTAAAAATGTGTCAAATTACCTTATAATGGTGCCAAATAAAATATTTAAGGTGAAACAAATCCTTAGAATTTAAAAATTCCAAGAATTAGGTGTCTTTAAAACACCCACCCTTAAACCCTTACCTAGAATTCCATTTTGATAATCTCAATGCTTTGACTACCACATCAACTCCACTAGAGGTTATAATAGTCATCCAAAATTAATCATAAGTATTCCATATAACCTATTATACTTTGATGATGATGAAAAAAATGAGATAATATTAAGGATTGAAAATTGTAATCTATCCCTAAACTTCATTGCTTAAATTTCTCCTTCTATTCAACCTCTATTTTGTCAACAACTTTTTGACAAAATAATAGTTAATTTAACCAAAACTAGACATTATATTCACCATGATTCCCTAACTAATAACATAGTTTATGCATATAATATCAACTTATATTCACCCAATTAGGATTATGGTTATTCTTTAGATGACCTACTTTTAGCTAGATTCATTTAAGATAAAAATGTTAAGGTTATTAGATATCATTCTTATTTATTTTAGTCTATCATTCATTTTATTATAGTACCTAATGTTCATTTTTTTGTTTTTTTTAATAGGTTAAAGATAAATCATACATGTATTACACCTCTAGTCATAATATAACCTCTTAAGAGTATGCTCATGGACCATTCCATGATAAGAACTTACCATTTTTCCATATATCATGATCATTCCAGTATGCTTCTTCCATAGATGTTATCCACTCTACTTATAACCAATAGACATATAACCTTGCCTACAGATGATCCTAGTCTAGTTTTTCTCTAGATTCTTCTTTATTTGGTGATGGTATTCTAACATTACCTATGTTTTATCCCTTACCCACACAATGGTAATATGAGCCTTATTATTAAATTTATAGAGTTTTTGGTCAATGGACCAAGGATTATCATCTTTATCATCAACCATAGGCTTCCTCTTATAACACTTCAGCTAGTAGACCTCCACAGTCTACTATTAGATGTATTTATTACTTATATGGAACAAATAACCATTCCTTTACTCATTATTAAAAGATTAAGTAGTACATTGACACTTTATGACCAATCATTTCCCAACCCAAGGATAATAGTATCCCACCTCTAAGATAATTCAAGAGTACATCCCTAAATATGTGGATGTCTTGTCTTTGGCATCATTGTTCTACCCATCATACTGATAGGTTTTGAGTACTTTATTATCATCTCTGCTCTTTCTCATAGACTACACTAGCACTAGTTATTCTTCCTACTATAGGTTACCCACAAAAAAAGGCTCACATCAAGTATCCCATAAATTAGGTACCACATAATCATCACTCTTCTTCTACTACACCTAGTTTTTCATTAGAGATGATATAAAAGGAATTATTTTCATAACTTTACATGAAGATTGATGAGACTCTAACTAACATTAGAATTCATCTACATAGGTATTTTTTTATATGTTTTGGATGATGCTTATGGTGAGATCTATAAATATTTATAAACACAACATGGTGTTATATCACATTATTTATCATTCTACTACATTATTTGGATCAAATGTGTGATTCATTTATATATATTATATATTTGACTACTTGCCAAACATGATTTCACTTATCTCTTTTTCATGAACCATTATATTATACTTTATGTGTTTACATGAGTTCATTGTATTTAGCTTTATATTTTGTCTTGTTATCATTATTTTCATGGTTTCAAACTTGTGCTTATGGTTTCAATTATTTCATAGGGGTTCCTTTATTTTCTATTTGATGATTGTTGACTATCTTACAAACTTAAATAAAGATAAATATCATTTTGACTTGGTTATACAACCCTTATTCCCTTTGTATTTTATCATTTCCATATGATAAATTATCGAACATGACTTCTCATTATACCACTTATATACACCAATATTTTTTATCTTCCTTTTTTCCATTATATCTTTTTCACATACTAAGCATAAAAATGGTTAAAAATTTAGATTACAGAATGGTTCATAGGTAAGCCTAAGTTATTTATTAAATAATATCTCTTGTTACTTAGTCTCTTATAACCAAAGTCTAAAGCTCATTCATGTGTACCACTTTTATCACTCATGTTGGTTATTCTAGATCCGTATGGAGGAAGAATCACAAAATCCATAAAATTTTTGAAAGCCAAATAATTTAAACAAAAGGAAATTATCAAAAAAGGAAAATATAAAATTAAAAATTCTAATCACACCAAAATATGTGATTTCAATTTATTAGCACATCTCATATTTCCAATCAAAGGTCAAACTCCATAGTTGGCCTCATAATAGAGCTGAGGTCTATTGGGGTGAAATAACCTACTATATTAGGATATGAGAATGAAAAAAATCTATAGTTCTACATACTTTATAACAAAAGCACCCAATATTAATAGTAGACTAATGGTTCTATAAGGGGTCTTAAGGAATAGGAAACATGTTGAGGGAGTGTTGGCCCATTTTACTTTCCTTATTCATATAACCTTCATGAGTTGATATTAGTATTACACATATTTCCATATATTTCTTTATGTTTATTATGAATAGCTATCCTTTATATATTCATGGTCACTAGAATCGTAGTGTATACACATAATATTATTTATTTTTAATCAAATACTAATGCTTTACATCTTGTAAGAACCCATCAAGACTAAATTTATCTAAGTGAATGCCCTAAGGGGTACATTGAGAAAGGGTGGGTAAATCTTTGGTACTTTATAGGATTGTTATCCCTTATTGCCACATTATTAGGAATCAAATCAACTCCTAAAACCATTCCCTAAGCTATCACTCCTTTAGTTTTTTCCTCTTTCCATCCCTCTTTTCCTTACCTTGATCCCCTTTCACCAATTGATTATACTAGGTTGATTGGGTCGACCCTGTATATATTTTAGCCTCTAATTACTATATAGTGTTGATTGGGTTGACCTTTTACTATTTTTGGGTATTTTCACTTGAGATATATATTAACCCTTCGATTGACCTAGCTTGAGACCTATTGATTTATCTCTTGAAAACATATAGGGTTGATTGGGTTGACCCTGTATAGATGACATATTCAAAAGGATTTAGTTTGAGATCCACCTATAAATATAACATAATTTTGTCATTATTTAAATATTTAATCAAGATTTATTATTCACTCATGATTCTTTACAATACACTCTTCCACCATTCTACTTGAGGAGACTTAGATTAGGGTTTATATATGGATAATCTAGTCGTATGGATAAGTCTTGGATGCTTTAGCCTTTATTATTTATCCTTAAAAACTAGAACAACCTATTATTAATCCCCTTTTGCCAAGGTAGATATTGAGTCTCAATGGGTTTAAATTTAGGTAAGTATAGTATATCTTTGTTCTCCTCTCTTTTAGTAGATAGAAGTAGCATAAGTATTGGATCGAATAATATTACTCTTCATATTCCATGTATTAGGGTCTTACTCATACTTAGCTTAATTGAGATTCTTTTATACATGTTTTTATTTCTTCAATAACCCCTCATGTTATGTCATAAGCTTTGTTGTGCACTAGATTAGATTTTATTTCTTGTTTATTATAATAGAGTGAACATTAAACTTGGGACTTTTTTATGGTTGTTGCATGATTGTGTTAGATTTTAGGATTTTAAACCCTTTATATCATGGTTTATTGTGATAATTTATCCCATAATTGGGTTTATAAGATCCCCATATTGGTCATGTTCTTGCTTAACAAATGTATTCCCAATCGAAAGTGTAGGTATGTTATATCTTCTTCAAGCTAGGATTTATTTATAGACATGATGCACTTTTGATTGCATACATTTTGGTGAACCTAACATGAACTAAACCTTGAAATATTTGTTTACCTTTTTTTATTTTTTCATCATATATTTATCACATTGGATCGACTCTATCAACCCATCTCTAATTTCTATGTGTAAGATTTTAGGTATAGGCTACTAGATCGACCCTATCGACTTAGTATAGGTTTACAACTTTTTATACATATAGTCTAGATTACTAGGTCAACCCTATCAGCCTTATTCATTGTTAATCACTCAAAAATAATTTTATGCAAACCTTGATTGACCTAGTCAACATAGTTAGCAAAATTTGTAAGCATATATGAAAGTTCTTGAATAACAATCTTCATTATCTACATATATGATCTACCAAGGTTATTTTCTATCTCTTTGTATCTTTCTTTACAATATTTGCTTTTACAATTTAAAATCTTTAAAAATTCCCTTGCATAGTCAACTAGATTGACCTTGTCGACCTAATTCTATGTTCTATGTGTAGTCTAGATAATTGGGTTGACTCTATCGACCTTGTTCATTTTCAGACCTGACTTCTATAGTATATGATTGACCCTATTCTATATTTTTTGCATACACTATTGACTATATTAACACTATACCTTATTCCAAAATTGAAATTTAACCTTATATGCTAGTAATTAGCTCACACTTTCTTTTTGTATTGCCTACATACTTAGAATAGATAACATAACTTAATTAGGTGGTTTAAAATCAGTTGTTTATTTTCACCATTTTATATGTTATGGAAACATGACCAAATCACAAAATCTAAACAATAATTTTAATAGTTGACTACTCAAATCAAACGTACTTGGATTTCATCACCAAAAGAGAAGCCAACTTGATGTTCTAGTCAAGTATAAAGCATGGTTATGGTATATTATAGCTAAGAACCTAACACCCTTATCATTGTAGTGTGTAAATTAAGTGGGTAGGTCCCAATACCAAGCTTTTATAAAACCCACTAAGATCCATTTCATATCAAACTACCTAAAACCATCTTTAGATTGATTTTCAGTTCTTTACTTACACCCAACTTCCCATAAAATTTAAAATCATATTCTAATAGTTTAAAAAACATTCAGGTTGACTAATTAGTTATCTATTTACTTTCCAAGTTGATTACTTGTTATTTTCTCAATTATATTTTATAAGCTAAGACATTCAAAAGCAAACATTGGTCTAAGGTTTTATGTTGTGTGCCTCAATTAGATTGGCCAACATTGATCCAATTGACTCTTTTTTCCCTTTAGTTATTTCTTTTCAAATTATTTACAAAAGTATCTTATTTCAATCCACAAACTATTAAAGGCTCCTTAATTTTTCTTGCCTATTGTACTAGGTCTATCTAGTTGACCCTATATCTTTTTGTAGCCTCTATTCACTATATTGGATTAACCCAATCAACCCTATACTATTTATAGGCCCTATTTTTTATGCTAGGTCAACCCAATCAATTATTGACCAAATTTTGGCCCTTTAAGCCAAAATTGGGCACTCCTATCTGAAAACTTAGTCACCTAAGTCTATATTTTTGGTCAAGACTAGTATGTAGATTTTCTTTAGAAGAAGCATTCTTTGATAAAGTCCACAATAAATAGATGAAGTATAATTATTTTAGAGAGTTTGGTTGGGTATTTTTTAAAGTGTCTAATTATTTCAAAGAGTTTGGTTTGGTTTTTTGCTAAGTGTTACTTCTTTCAGGTCTTTTCATTCATCTAAGTGCCAAATTATTTTAGACAATTTGTCTGAGATAGAATTTCTGAAGACAAAATCTAATTCCTTCAAGAAAATTATGCATGGAAATTTTTCTAACACTTTTAGTTTTTCTGAAGGACCCTTTTAGGCTAAGTTGACACTTTAAAATTTTCCTAAAGGCATTTATAAGAAGGATGAAAGGTACTTTTCAGAAAGTCCAAAGGGTATTTCAACTTTCCTAAAAGGGTCTTTTCAAATTGCTAAAGGGTCATTTGTAGGAAGCTAAAGGGATCATTTTAAAAAAGATGATAGTAATTTTTCAAATTACCAAAGGGTAGTTCCAAAGTTGAAGGTCCACTTCAAGAAGCCTGAAGGAACATTTCAAAGGGTCAAATAGAAAGTCTGAAGGAATGAATTCTTTTGAAAATATTTTCCAAGGAATTCTTTCAAAAAACTTGAAAACAGGCCAAGCCAATTCTTTCATACCTTTTATCTAATACAAAGAAAATAGAGATCCCTAAGACATGATTTCTTTCAGATATTTTGTCTATAGAAATTATTTGAGGCATAAAGGATCAAGCAAAAAGTTGAATGAAAAGAACCAAAGCAAAGAGACTCAATTAATTCCTATAAGAAAAGTGACCATGAGAAATTTTTTGAATGAATAAATGAGTGATGACCTACAAAACATCAATTTTAGACTACAAAAACAAGCTATTAGAGTTTAAAAGAAAGGCTCGATGAGAACCTGAAGGTGAACATAAAGGTAAATAATGGCAAAATGTCTTGAGTATTTGGTGTAATTGTAACTGATTCATTCAATCGCAACTAATTGATTCAATTGTAATTGAGTCTTTTGGTGACATAGCATAGCTCATCCACTTCTCTCCCACATGCAACTATAACTGATTTTCACATATGGACACATGTATACGTGACCCTTGAACTCCCTTTGCTCAACCTCTCTCTCAGAGGCTATATATATATATATATATATATATATATATATATAGACACACACACACACACACATACATATACATACATATATATATATACATATATATATATATATACATACATATATATATATATATATATATATACATATATATACATATATATATATGTGTGTGTGTGTGTGTTTGTGTGTGTGTGTCTATATATATATATATATGCATTCTCTTAGCCCATTTCAATAGCCTTCATTGGTTATTGGAAAAAATCTAACTATATTTGTACTCAAAGAACTCTTGAAACAATATACAAGTGTTATTTCCACTCACATGTAACATTGAGTAATGACTTGAATCTTGTTGGTCTAGTCTAGTTAAAGATTGTTACATGTGAGTGGAAACAACACTTGTATATTGCTTCAAGAGTTCTTTGAGTACAAATCTAGTTAGATTTTTCCCAATAATCAATGAAGGCTATTGAAATGGGCTAAGAGAATGCATATATATATGTATATATATATATATATATATATATATATATATATATATATATATATATACACACATATATATATGCATTCTCTTAGCCCATTTCAATAGCCTTCATTGATTATTGGGAAAAATCTAACTAGATTTGTACTCAAAGAACTCTTGAACCAATATACAAGTGTTGTTTCCACTCACATGTAACATTGAGTAATGACTTGAATCTTGTTGGTCTAGTCTAGTTAAAGATTGCTTTTTTCTATATTATGCTCTTGATGGTCTACTAATTTATAGAAAGGAGATTGTTTTAGGTTTTTGATAGTATTCTTTCTTAAGTGTTGAGATATCATAGAAGTGGTTTTTTATTGTATCTCTCTTTGTAATCATTCTCACCCTTTATAAGAATAATATACCTTATTGAATCTATCATATGAAGCATTGATGTAGTAATAAATCTTGAGTTGTGAGTCTTGTGTGGAAACACCTTATTTGTGTTTAAGTAGTGGTTGCAGTTAATTGGGAGGACATTATTCATTGGTGCATCACCATTTTATTTTCTTAGTTGTTTCCCTTAACACTTTTCATACACAATTGATAGATTAGAGAGATATTTAATGGTTCATTAAGGGGAGCTATCCCCTAATCTAGAGATTCATCTAAATAAAATTATCACCCATAACAAGAGAGATGATTCCATTTTACCTCTTGGATGAGGAGAGTTGATCATCTCCTCAATGGTGTAAATCCAAGTGTCAATAATTTTTAGCATGTTCGATGGGACTTCTAAGTCCAAGAAGATTGTTTAAGATTGGTGTTGGTCTTAGCATTATTGAAGTTGAAAGAAACATATACATTCAGTATTTGGAAACTCCATTAAAGAATTCAAGTCTTTGGTTGATGATCAGTCTTATTTTCCATGCCAAAGTTGAACATTAGGTTTACTTCTAAAGGTGTACCCTTCAAGTTTATGGAGTTATCTCCATATTCCACCCAAAGGTTCAAGTTTGTCAACACTCATCATTAAAAAAGAGGTTTTGTGTTCAAAGATTCCTATTTTATGTTACATTCCATTCCTAACATCTATAGTGGTCATTCCAAAATGGATAGAAGATAATCTTTTATTTCTTTCACTCAGAAATCTCCATTTAATCTTTCCTAATATGATAAAAGTTTAGGAGTAACCCTCAAAAGTATCCCATATTTTAGTGGAGATGGTCCTATTGCTTTGATTGATGACATTAGGAATGTAGAAAACTTATGTAACATCCACAACATCACCTAATAAAATGTATCCATTTGGTTGTTGGCCTTGTCTTTCAAGGGAAAAGTTTTGGATTGGTTTGGGACCCTACCTATAAATTCTATTGACTCATGGGATGAGTTAGGGAGTCTGTTGACTAATAAGTTTGGGGAAAAGAGTGATCACTTATCTATAGCTAAGAAATTAACCACAATAAAGAGGGAACCACATGAATTCATGCAATATTTTAATACTAAGTTCCAAAAAAACAAGGGAAAAAATCCTAATTCTTGTGAGGCCAACCACAAACTATGCATTTTTTTATGAATTGAAAGCATTAAATAGTAGTATTGCAATGATGATTCAATCTATGGGTGGAATCACATTACCTTATACCTATTAAATAGCCATAAATTCTAAGAATTGTCTTTCCAAGTAGGAAAGATAGCTCCTAGACCTCCAATGCCATTATTCCCTGATTTACATTCTCCTAGTCAACATGTGTTACCCACTTTATCTCCTTTGCTTGGTCAAGAAAAATATGCCATTTCCCCTACCAATTAAATTCATGAAGTCAATTTTTTTATCCAAAGTGTTAATAATGAATTTTTTTTCTCTTGAAAGGTAAAAATCCCAAGGGTATAGGCCATATCAATCTTACAATCAATTTGGACAAACAAACAGACCTCCATTTCAAGGTAATGCACAAAGACAAGAACAAATCACCCATGTCAAGCCTTATCAAAGATATAATCCTAATTTCCATTCATATTCAAAATACCTTGTTCCCACTAAAAATAATTTAGTCTAAGAATATCTTGACTATCCATCTTTTGAACATGGTCAAGATCAAGTTACTTATGCCAATGAGATACAAAATCAAGGCATGACTACACAAGGTGACCAAACATCTCAATTTTAAAATTTTGAGATGCTAACATAATTAAAAATGGAGATAAGAAATGTTTATTCTAATTTCACTCTCATGAATCATTTGGAGGGTGAGTTTTGTGCCATTAATTACATGGGGAATATAAGCAATCAAAATAATAGTGTTGCCTCCAATACTAGGTCCAAAAGAAGGGCTATTGAGGAAACTAAAGGAACCAATCAAGGACCTGTTTTGACTCCTAAATCAGATCAGATGGGAGGTGGGCCTAATTAAGCTCTTAAAACACTAGAAAATCAAAGGATTCCAAGCTTTAGGCTAGCTGTTACAACTCTACCTCCACAAGTTACATCATATGGTGCAAATGTTCAGAAATGAACCCCAAGGTAAGTAATCCTTCTATTAATGTTTTGGACCAGATTAAGAAGATTCATATGAACATCTCATTATGGGATTATATATCATTACTAGGGTAGAAATATATATTCTAAAAGGATTTGCATGGATTGGGTAAACAAGTTGGCCCATCTAAAAGCGACAATGTGGTTTTGTTCAATGGAACTCAATACATAAATGGTCAAGTGAATAAAGATGAGAAGACTCCTCATTTTTACCTATCTCTAATTATTTTTGATTTCTCGGTTCATAATTACATCATAGATAGCAGAGTGATCACATCATTTATACTCAAATGTATAGCAAATAAACTAGGGCTCAAATATGAGACAATGACTAAAGGAGTTTTACAATTGGATTGATCACTAGCCAAGACTTTTGGGGTAGTGAAATGTTTGAATTTGATCCTTCATGATTTTCATAATTTTTCAATTCCTCATGACGTGGTGGTATCATATTTACCTCCCTATTTTTCTCTTTTCTTGTCAAGGTACTTTACATCCAAGATAGGTGTATACTTGGAAACTAATTAGTCATACATGGTATTTAGAACAATATATGGCACTAAGGTGAAGATTGAGTTAGAACCTATTCATATATATTTCTTGTAACCATACTCCCCTATGGTGGAAAATTTTAACTATGCTATAATTGATGAAAAATAATTTATATTGACCAATCTTCATCATCTTCCCTTGAGGGAGTTTTTGATTTGTTCTTAGATGAGTGGGGAGATGAGCACTTTGAACATGATACTTATAATTTTATTGAGGAGTATAGTATTTTGGTATATTATATGCATGAGAAAGGATATTTCATGCCTACTTTTATGAAGTCAAGTGAAGATGTGAATGGATTATGGTAGCTCTTAATTGATAGGTCTAGAAGCAAGATTGGGGCTGGTGGTAGAGCAATGATGGTTTCACCTTCAAAGGAAAAGCATTTTTCAACTTTAATATTTTAGTTGTCTTGTACTTGTAATGTATAAAAATATGAGACCCTCATTCATGACCTCGAGTGGGAAAGGAAAAGAGGTGTCAGGGAATTACAAGTGTTTGGTGATAACGAGCTTGTTATGAATCAAGTTAGCAGGCATTATTTGACTAAAAACTCCTTATTCAAGTCCTACAAGCATAGAATTTGGGACCTTCTAGAAGACTTCATGGAATTCAATAGTATATCTACTCCAAGGGAAGATAATAATAGTTTTGATAGGTTGGCATCTATTGGTGCTTTCTCAATTTGATGTTCCAAAAGGCATAAGCGAGGACAAGAATCAACCTCATCTAAAGGTGATTGTGAGACATTATATACTAGATAATATCACCAATTGGAAGGTATTTGAGAGTGATGAATAGATATCCCTCATCTTACAAGAGGAGGTTGAGTTCTCTATGTAAAATTAGTATAAGCTACAACACCAATATGGAGGGCAAATTGTCTAACTAAAGTCAAATAAGCTTCCCAAAGGCCTAGTGACTCTTGAAAGCATATTTAATGAGGATGACCAACTGAAGAAGGATAAGGTAAGAATTTCAAACAAGAAAGATAAATATGAAATTTTAGAGATCTTCAAATATAAATTACTTACACTTGGAAAATTATGTACTAGTCAAGAGAAGCATGATTTCATTAACCTATGTAAAGAGTTTAATGATATTTTTGCATGGGAATATAGTGACTTGAAGGGTTTTGATCAAATATTCGATTGACAAACCATAAATCTAGATGAAAATTCCAAACCCATCAAGAAAATATAAAGGCCAACCAATCCCATGATTGAACCACTCATGAAGAAAGAACTCACTAGGTTGATTGAGTCTAAAATCATCTTTCCTATCAAGTATTCTTCTTAATTGGCCAACTTAGTCCTTGTTACCAAGAAGAATGGGGAGATCATGTTGTGTGTATACTTTAGGGATGTTAATAGGTTATATTTAAGAGATCATGATCCCCTCCCTTCTATGGAACAAATTTTATAAGTGATGGTAGGTAGTGAGAGGTTTTCTCTCCTAGATGGTTATTCTAGGTACAATCAGATTTTAGTGAAAGAAAGTGACCAATAAAAGAAAACCTTCACCAAAAAATGGGGAAAATATTCCTATACGAAGATGCCTTTAAAAATTTCAAATTCTGTAGCTAGATTATAACATGCAATGGATATGGATTTCTAAGGACTAATCAACGATATTGTATTGGTGTATCTTGATGATATGACAATTTTCTCCAAGGAAGAAAAAGATCACTTGAATCACGTAAGGCAAATTTTTTAGAGGTGTAGAGAGTTTGGGATATCTCTAAACCTAAATAAGTGTGTTCTTGTTTTTCATAAAGGCAAACTCCTAGGCCACATTGTTTCCAAGAAAGGTCTATATATTGATCATGAGAGAGTGAATTTTATTTTATCATTATCTTTGCCTAAGCATAAGAAAGGTTTGGAAATTTTATTTGGAAAGATAAATTATATAATGAGATTCATTCTTGATTTTTCTAACCTGGTTGAACCTTTGACCTCCATGCTAAATAAAGATGAGATATTTACTTAGATAGGAAAGAGAAAATAAATTTTTGAGGGGATCAAGCAAGACATTACCCAAGCTCCTACCCTTACAAATCCTAACTTATCAAATGACTTCAACCTGTATACTTTTGGGAATTAAAAGGTAATATATGCCATGATTACTTAAGCTAATGATGAAAATTTCTAACAACCTATTGCATTTTTAGTCAAGGTTTGGAAGGCTATGAGATAAGGTACACATATGTTGATAAATAAGTACTTTCAGTCTTAAGAACTGAAAACAAGTTCAAGCATATTTTGTTTAATAACAAGATTAACATTTTTGTGCCTCATTATAGCATGAAAGACTTTTTGTTGTGCAAATATTTGAATGAAAAAATGGTAGGATGGATCACAAGGGTGATGGAATATGATGTGGTGTTCAAAATAACCAAGCTAGTGAAGGGAAAAGGACTATGTGAGCATCTCACTTCAGACTTGAAAGAGAAAAAATAAGATATTTTGTCACTCCATGATGACCCTATAGTAGTTATACCTTCATCCATGAGGATTTAGACACAAGACATGATTCATTTATTGCAAACTGGTGAGTGTCCACAAGGTCTTGATAGGGCCAAAAGAAGGTCCTTTAGGTTGTAATCCATTCCTTATGTACTTATTGATGGAATAATATTTATAAAAGACTTTTTTATTTGTTTTTGAGATGTATTGATTTGGATCATATTGGCAAAGTGTTGCATGAGTTCCATAATAAACCAACTGGTGGTCACTTTGCTCTTAGCACCATAGATGCCAAGATAATTAGGGTTGGATACTTTTGGCCTAACTTTTTTAAGGACACTCATGCTTAGGTAGGGAAATGTCAAAAGTGTACTCTCTTTTATGGGAATAAAAATCTACCTACCTTACCTCTTTATCCAATTTATGGTGAGCAACCCTTCATGTAATGGGGTTTGGACTTTATAAGTCTAATTAATCCTCCTTCTAGTGCTAGTCATGAGTGGGTATTGACTGCCACTGACTACTTTACAAGATGGATGGAGGTTGTATCTCTTAAGGAGGAAAATTAAATCTAATTCTTATAATTTTATGAAGGTGTAGTAACTAGGTTTGGATTTCCTTCAATAATCATCTCAGATAATGCATTAGCCTTCCTAGGAGAAAGAACAAGTGAATGGGCTTTGAAGCATGGTATCTATGTCAACACCTCCTCCAATTTCTATCCCTAGGGAAATGGACTAGATGAGTCTAAAAATATGAATTTAATCAAGATCATAAAGAGGAATATGGAGGAGAATTAAAGGACTTGTTACACCAAGTTAAAGATAGCCATTTGGACTGATAGGATCATCCCAAAGAGAGTAATTGGGAACTCACCATACATACTTATGTATGGAAGGAAGGTTAGGCTTCTTATCTCAATTGAGTTACCATCTTTATACCTCACCTATCAGATATAATTAATGGAGAATGAGTGTATATAAGTCAAGTTATGTGAGTTTATGGAGCTTGAGGAGACAAGAGATCAAGCTAGGCAAACCATGACAACTCACCAAGAGCAAAAAAAGAAGTATTTTGATAATAGATCCATGCCAAGGAGTTTAAAATAATAATACATTATCCTAAAATGAGGAAAATATAGGGCCAATCCTAGAAGACACATAAAGTTTGATTCTTTGGGGAGTGGCCCATATGTGATCACATAGTGAAAACAACACAATACTTTCCAACTCTTAAAGTTGTATGGAGAGAAGTTGCATATCCCAATCAATGGGATATATCTAAATCATAATTATTGATGTCCTTCTTTTCCTTTTTACATATTTTCCTATTTTTCTTGTGTTTCTTATGTTATTATGCACATGTGTGAGTTTGTCTTTGGCTTGTTTTGTGTTGTCTTTTCTTGGTCCTTTTGTTGTTGTGTGGTGTGTTTTCTTGTGTTTTGTGTTAGCATAATCCTTGTTAGTCATCTTAAAGAATCCATTGAATCCATTGGCCTTGATTTGGATAGGGATACTGGTTTGGTCAATATCATAGGCATACTACCCCTATGATTCACTAATTTTTTGAAATTTTTTTGGCCCTTTAGGCCAAAATTGGTACCCCTATCTAAAAACTTAGTTGTCTAAGTCTATATCTTTGGTTAGGACTAGTATGTAGATTTTCTTTGGAAGAAGGATTTTTCGATTAAACCTATAACAAATAGATAATGTCTAATTCTTTTAGAGTGTTTGGTTGGGTATTTTTCTAAGTGTCTAACTATTTTAGAGAGTTTGGTTAGGTTTTTTGTTAAGTGTTATTTCTTTCTGGTCTTTTCATTCATCTAAGTGCCAAATTATTTTAGACAATTTATCTGAGATAGATTTTTCAAAGATGAATTCTAATTCCTTTAGGAAAATTATCCATGCAAATTTTTTGAAGCACACATACAAGTTTTCTAGAGGACATTTTTAGGCTAAGTGGACACTTTCAAATTTTCTTGAAGTGCATTCCAATTTTTCTAAAATGTATTTACAAGAAGGCTAAAAGGTACTTTTTAGAAAGTCCAAAGGGAATTCAACTTTCCTAGAGGGACATTTTAAAAAATTCTAGGAGATTGTTTCTAGATGAAGGGGTACCATATCAAAAAATATGAAATGTATTTTTTCCTTTCAAAAGGTCATTTCCAAAAGCTAAAGGACACTTGTAACTTTTTTGAAGGGTCTTTTCAAACTATTGAAGGGTCATTTGAAGGAAGCTAAAGGGGTCATTTAAAAAAAGCTGATAGTAATTTTTTAAATTGCCAAAAGGTATTTCCAAAGCTAAATGTCCCCTTCAAAAAGCCTGAAGGAACATTTTGATGGGACAAATAGAAATTTCAAAGGAATGAATTCTTTTGGAAAGACTATTCGATGAATTATTTTAAAAAAATTGAAAAGAGGCCAAGCCAATTCTTTTAGACTTTTTGTCTAATATAAATAAAATAGAGCTCTAAAAGACATGATTTCCTTCATATATTTTATCCACATAAATCATTTAAGGCATAAAGGACCAAGATAAAATCTAAAGGAAAAGAATCAAAGAAAATATATTTAATGAATTCCTTTGAGAAAAGTGACTGCAAGAAAATTTTGAATGAGTAAAGGAGTGACAACCTATAAAACACCAATTTTAGACTATGAAAACTAGTAGTTGGAGTTTAAAATAAAGGCTCAGTGGGAACCTAAAGGCAAACATAGAGGTAACAAATGGCAAAATGTTTTGAGCATTTAGTGCAATTGTAACTATTTCATTCAATTATAATTAATTATTTTGGTGACATGGCATATCTCACCCACTTCTCTCCCACATGCAACTATAAATGATTTTCGTGTCTAAGTGGTCCTTGAAATCCCTTTACTTGACCTCTCTCTCAAAGGCTATATATATGCATTCCCTCAACTCATTGGGAAAACTCTTGCCAAATTTGTACTCAAAGAACCCTTGAAGAAATATACAAGTGTTTTTTCTACTCACATGTTGTAACATTGAGTAACGACTTAAATTTTCTTGGTCTAGTCTAGTGAAATATTGCCTTTTTATAGCTTATAGTCTTGACGGTCTACCAATTTGTAGAAACAAGATTGTTCTAGGTCTTTGCTAGTATTCTTTCTTAAGTGTTGAGATATCATAGAAGTCATTTATGATTGTGTCTCTCTTTGGAATCATTCACACCCTTTCTAAGAATCATATACCTTTTTGAATGTAGCATATGAAGCATTGATGTAGTAATAAATCTTGAGTTGTGAGTCTTGCATGAGAAACACCTTGTTTATCTTTAAGTAGTGGTTATAGTCAATTTGGAGGACATTATTCATTAGTGCATCACCATTTTGTTTTCTTATTTTATTTCCTTAACCCTTTTTATAAAAAATTAATAGATTATAAAGATATTTAAATGTGCATCAAGGGGATCTAGCCCCTAATCTAGAGATCCATATCAATGAAATTGTCACCCATAGCAATAGAAATGATTCCATTTTATTGCTTGGATGAGGAGAGATGAGCATCTCCTCAAGGGTGAAAATACAATCATCAACATCAACCATGTACTAATTTCTACATTCCCTATTTATCAATATAGTTCTCTATTTGTCCTTCTTTATATTGTGTTCATCTCTCTCTTTAGTCATAATGAAGTCTCCTATTAGAATATTCTTTGATAACACTAATCCATTTAGATATTATATGGTATGTTCATTTATCCCTCTCTTTTCCTCCAAAGATTAAAATCACTCTTGGGTCACCTCTTCTCCTCCTTCATCCGTGAACTATAATATTGTGTAAATAACACCTCAAGATGAAGTTGATGGATCTAATCCTTTTTATATTTAATAAGAAACTTCTCATCTTTAAAATATTCAAAGTAATGTTAGAGTAATTAATACAAGCTTACTTAAAAATCGCACTAATAATCCTTCTTCTAGTAATCATCTCCCTAAAACCAATTTAGGGAGTGCTCCTACCAACACTAAACCACATCCTAATACAACTCAAGTTTTAACCCAAGTTATCCAACAAATGAACATAATTCAAAATTATAACACCAACCAAATTATGCAACTTCAACAACATTTAATCAATGTGGCTAATCAACCTCTAATTATCCATCCTCAAGCTAATATTAATTACATTCCTCCACCTCTTTGGGATGCCTTAGGTAGTGTTATTCCTCAACCTATAATGACTAACAATATGCTTCAAACCATTCAAAATGAGCCTTTGGCCCCCTTAATTATTTCCATTGATATTGGTAACATATCTTTGGCTATTAAGTATGATGGGACTAAAGACCTTGCCTCATTATTCAAAGCCTTTTGAAACCTCTACAAAGTGTGGATATAAATAGTACCTTCACAACAACTAAACTCTTAGTAAAATTCTTCACTACAGATGTATTAAAATTATATAATAAACTTCCCAAACATTCTATTCTGTAACTTGAATATTTGTTTAATCTTTTGTTTAAATAATTTCAACACAATGATCTTCCCAAAAAATTTCTTAGCCACTTCATCATTGCTAAGCAATATCCCATTGAATCAACTCATAAATCTATCAAAAGATAAAAATTATCCTAGCCACTTCATCAATTCTAAGTAATCTCTCACTAAATCAACTCATGAATTTATCAAAAGATGTAAATATTTAGCTCATAAAGCTGATAATAACTTATTAAAACTCTTTATCACCTCTTTTACTCCCACTTTCCAATATAAGGTTCAAACCTTTTCTCCCCAAACACTAAATGAATATCTTGATCAAGCTAAATGTCAATAATTTTTTATGAAGCAATTTGATCCTAATTCTAAACTTCTTAAAGGAATTTTATAAACATCTAATGATATCACGAGTAAAACTCTATAAACCAAACTAGGAGTTTAAAAAAATTATATTCCTTTACCTTCTCATACACCTCTTTTGGTTCAACAAATCAAATAGTTTTTACCACCCTCAAAACCATTCATCTATCCAAATGATCCTATTAAGTGGTATGACCCCAATATATTTTACTGGCTTCATTCTAATATTAGGAATTCTCATGAATAATTTAGAGGTCTCACTAAATTTTTTTCTCCTATATGCTTTGTGATTCATTCAATCATGAAGCTATGATCAATCTTCATTGTCAAGAATACACTGCTAGTTTTCAAAAATGACAGGTTTCCAAAGCTTCTACCACTAATAATAAAAAATATTCATCAAATAATTAATTAATAAACAAGGATTTCAGTACCATTGAGGCCAATTTGACCAATATTTTAATAATTCTCAATATGTCAATACTACTAATGTCAATTATCATCATAAACTAGCTCATAAAGATCTTGTTACCAAGCCTAAGAATCCATCTTTAGAGGAAAAAATTCTTAAAGATACCACCACCACTAATATTACTTAAAAACCCAAGAGGAATCATATCCTCTTTTAACTCCATCTACATCTAATCCTCAAAAAACTAATTTACTTCCTAAACCTCATGTTGGTTCTTCTAAGTCTCATTGGAACTTCTTGAATAACTCAATTTTATGCCTTGTAACATTCCAATTATGGATTTGGTTTGTGATTCACCATATAATTTTTAGTTACTTATGAAATACCTCTCAAAAATTGAAGTTCCATCTTTTATTGATGAAAAACCACCTTCTATTGAATCTCAACCTACCAATGTAAATACCATTGAAACTGTGTCCTTCTTCAAAACCTTTTATTAAATTCCTTGAAGTGGACATGATCAATGATGAAATTATATTTCTTGCTGATGATTAACCAATTTTTATCAAAGTATCCATTAATAACACTCTTATCTATAAAGTTATATATGATGAAGATTTTGTTATTAATGTAACATCTTTATGTCTTATACAATAACTTGTTTATAACAAGGATCATCTCAAGCAAACCCATCTTACTTTTTATGGTTTTGATAGGACTAATAAAAACCACTTGGTTGAATTTGTCTTCCATTAACCATTAGACCTAAGACTATTCAAACCAAGCTTATGGTCCTTGATCTCCTTTTATCTTATAACATACTCCTTGGTTGTTCATGGACTTATCGAATGAGGGCCATTGATTTTTTTGGTAGTCAATGCATTAAATTTTTACATAATGGAAAATGGTATGATCATGAAGTTTATCCCAACAAATAGAGCCTCCAACTTTCTATTCCCAAATCCTAATATCATATTCCTATCTTTACTAAAATCAATAGTGCTCCTTTACCCAAGTTCAACAACATGAATCTTGATTTATAGGTTACTCTTATAGATTTTGATGATGATGAAACTAATGAGTTAAACCATACTTATAATACTACCAAGTTACCTCCCTACATTTTGAAATGGATTCCTCTTTCTCTATTACCTAGGTATTGTATTATTCTTCTTATTGATTATATTAGTAATTTCCCCCTCCATGCAATGCTGATGAGCCTTCTTTACTTGAAGATGACTTTAATTATAATGATTTTAGAGTGGATAGATTATTTCAAGATCATCTCATCATGTTTCCTTGTACATTCAATAATATCAATATTTCACCTTATAAAACTCCCCATAATTCTCAAACATGTATAATTTCTCAAACATACGATGATAACTATATAATGTCCCAAGATCAATCTAGAGACTTGGATGTCCAGCGTTATCAAAAAACCTTATCCCAAATTATTGATTTTAATTGGATGTTCATAACATTTCTATGGATCATACCTTATATATTGAGGTTCATGTACCTTCAACCAAGTTTCCTCTTATTGATACTCTTTGGGTGGTAGAGAAAATTATACCTTCTAAACATCTAAAATTTTCTACATCTCCTTTATCACCTATCAATAAAAACCTTACCTATAATCCTTATGCTATCATTGAACCCACTAATATTTCAATCCCTTATCATCCATCTAAGTCTTTTACTCCTAAGACTACACTTGATGCCAATGCAATTGATGTTTATTAGATACATTCTGATTATGATCAGCATGGCAGTCAAATTCTAAATCTTAAAGTAGATGTTGAGTATTATGGTCCTCTTCCTACCTTGCCTAGTGACAAATCTATCCTTGAGTTACTTTATGATTGAGAACCTTAACTTCCTCAGTAGCATCATAAACATAGAATTTTTAAAACTAAAACTCCTTTCTTAAATAACTTTATTGCTAGCATTGACCCTAAAACAAATCACATTTTTGCCTTACGTAATGCACCATACCACTTTTAAGATGGAAATACCACTTGCATTGAAGAAACCACTTGCATTGAAGATGATAATCAATTTTCTCCTTGACCACTTACTATCTCTCATGAACTCTCACCTAATGAACATGATAGTTTTAAATTATTCTTGGACACATATCATAATGCTTTCACTTGGTCTTACAAAGACATGCATGACATTAACCCTAGCATTGTGTTGTATAATATCATTACATATCCTGATGTCAAGCTTATGGATAAAAAACAAAGAAAATTTCCACTCAAAGTTTCCACTTTATGTCATAAGGTAATCATCAAACTACTTGATGCTACATTTATTAAACTAGTCGATTATTTTGAATGGGTTTCTAACATTGTTCTTGTTCAAAATAAAGTCACTTTGGTCATTCACATTTGTATTTATTTATATAATCTTAATCTTACTTATCTTTAGGATAACTTCCCTTTACCTTCAATATATTCCATTTTTTATTCCATGAATGGTTAAAAAATGGTATCTCTTATGGATGGCTTCTTGGGATACAATCAGATTCATATTGCCCCTAAAGACCAACATAAGACAACTTTCACCACAGAATGGGGAACCTATTTCGATGTTAAAATCCCCTTTCATTTTAATAATTCTAGATCCATTTACCAATTATCAATGACTCACATATTTCATGATCTCATCCACAAAATTGTTGAAACTTATGTGGATGATCTCATTGCTAAATAAAAAAATCATTAGAATCATCTTTCTGATCTTGCTATCATCTTTAACCATCTCCTTAAATATAAATTTAGACTTAATACTTACAAATGTGTCTTTGGAGTCACATTTACAAAATTGTTAGGATTTTTAGTCTCTCTCTATGGCATTGATATTTACCCTTCCAAAATTAGTGCTTTCATAAACATGCCCATTCCTCTTATTCTTGACATTCATACTTATTCAGGAAAACTTGGGGCAATTAGGCAATTCATCCCCAAAATGGCATATGAAATTTAATCCATCAATTCACTTTTCAAGAAAGGTGCTGATTTAGAATGGATGGATCCATGTTAAAAATCCTTTGATAATATGAAAGAGTCATTGATTTATCAACCTACACTTCATCCTCCTTCTAATGATAATCTTTTGATTCTATATACTTCTTCCATACCTATTTCAATTGGGGCAATTCTTGCCTAGTAAGATGATACAAGAAGATAATATGATATCTAATACATTATATAAGGCCTTATAAATTATGAAACATGTTATACAAAAATGAAGTGTGATTTCCTTTCCATCTATTTTGTAGTTGAAAAGCTTTTCCACTACATGTTTTACCAAACTACTTATGTCATTATTCATTTTGACCCCCTTCCTCATTTCTTCTCCAAAGCCTTTCTTCCTAGAGATAGAATTAGAAAATGGACGGTCCTCCTTATGGAATTTGATCTCCACATCATCACTCAAAAAGATTTCAAAGGGAAAGTCATAGCTGATCATCTTGTCATAGCTTCCATACTAGAAACTTATTTTCAAGATAACATTCTAGATGACAATATCTTTTACATCAAAGATATTAATCAAAATATTTACCTTAGAGATTATTTTCATAGATTTACCATCGATCTTGAATATAATAATATTGATGAATCGAATACTCCTTTTGATACAACTAAACCAAAATTAGTTATCAAGTAGCTTCTTTAAATCAATATCAACTTGCATGAAGATACATATATACTTCACTTTGATGGTTATAAATGCCTTAAAGGAGCTAGGATAAGTTCCATTCTCACAACTCCTCTTTTTAATGTCATTCCTTTAACTCTTTGGTTAAATCTTAGGCATGAGAGATACTCTTGATTTGTACATTCAATACCTTCATGATTTGCATGATTCTTAACTTATTTGCCACCAAGTCAGTGATTATTATCAATGTAAAAGTGATAACCTCATCCTATATCATCAAATTGAAACCACTATTGTTAGGGATTTCATCTCTTTCACTATTGAGCCTATTCTTAGAGAAAAAAATTCTATTGCTAATTCTATTGCCTCTTTAGTATCTCTCTTTCATCCATACCAAGTCCTTTCCAATCCTAATTGTCTTATGCAAATAAGAAAATCCCCATCCTCTACTTAACCACAAAATTCACTTATATATCATATTAAAGTCATTACCATTCAATAAATCCTTTGGTAACAAGATGTCATTCAATTCTTGGAACATCAAACTTATCCTCCTAATTTAGACTCACATGAAAAGAGACATATTCATAAACAAGATTTCAAGTATGTATTTAGATGTAACATCCATTATTATCACAATGTTAAAGGTAAATTGATCTATTGTGTTATTTAAGATGAGGTCCCTCCTCTTTGTAAATAAGCACATGGGTGAATTTTTAGTAGCCACTATAGTAGACATGCTATAGCCTACAAATGCCTATGTATGGGTTAATTATATCCTACTCTTGAAAAAGATGCAATTGGATATAATAAACATTCTGATCCTTTTTATCTTCTTGATCATCTAATCCATCCACGTCTATCTAAGATTAAAACTATGAAATCTCCTTAGCCATTTTCCACATGGGGATTTGATATCATTATCAAACTACCTCACTCCCAAGATGAGCATGCTTTTATCATCACTAGTACCAAATATTTTTCCAAGTGGGTAGAATCCATGAAACTTGTTAACATCACTATTTTTACCATTTATAAATTTATTATTAATCAAATAATTTTCCTCTTTGGTGTTCCTCATACCATCATTTCAGATAATGGTGGTAATTTCAAAAAGAAGCATGCTAAATAACTTTATACTAAATTCAAGATCAATCATTAATTTTCTATGCCTTATTATCTAGAATGCAATGGTCAAGTTGAGGCCACTAAAAAAATTCTCCAAAATATAATCCATGAAACCCTCATGTATTGGCATCTTCATATTTACCCTGTACTTTAGGCTTATCAGACTATCCTACACACTGCCATTAGGGTAACTCTATTTTAACCAGTCTATGGTTCTGAGTAAGTTCTTCCTTTGGAAGTTAAGATTTACTCTTTTTGTATATCTCTTCATGGTATTATTACCAACAAATTATTACATGAATCTCATCTTCATGTTCGTGATCTACTTGATGAACATCATATTTTTTTCTTACAACGTAACCACCAATACAAGTCTCGCATTGACAAGAAACATAACAAATATGTTAAATTATACACATTTAATGTTGATGATATTGTCCTTAAGTTATATTACACCCATGATAAATAAGGTAAATATGCCCAAAAATGATGGGCCTACATTTATTCAAAGTTATTTTTGGTTTAAGCACCTACTACCTTCAAAGTTATTTTTGGTTTAAGCACCTACTACCTTCAAAGTAATGAAGTCTATGTTTTCAAAGAGCCCACCAATGCATAATTTATCAAAAAGTATTTTACCTAAAAATGTATTTATTTTCATGATTTTTATCTACATGTATCTAAAAAAATTTATAGGTTACTTACACAGGTCTTTCCCACTGTAGTAAGTTTCTTCCTTTCACAAACCTTTAGTCCTCTCTTTTGGTCTTTTGGTTTCTTGATGTACCATAGTCTTTTTTATCTTCTTGCATCTTCTCTTTTTGATACCACTTGGGTTTTTATTTTTTAATTTTCTTTGTAACACCATGGATAGGACATAAAAATCCTCATAAAACTACCATATTTTTTCTTGCCTCACTTTATCTTTCACTTGCTTGTTAGGACCCTCATGGGTTTCTCTTTTATGAAGTTGTAAAATAAGACCACATATATGACCCAACCCTCCTCATAAAATTATCATATTTTCATATTTATACATCCTTGTTCTCAAACTTTAGTTTTTCCTTCTTTTTTTAGATGGAATTTGTGCAAACAATATATGTTAGCATGTTTTCCTCTATTTCCCTCATTCTTATGATAAAGAATAACACTTTAATATCATTGTATCTCTTTTTATCCCTTTGTCAACAAAATTTATGATTTGAATTAATTCAAATTGTTCCATGTGTCATTCCTCTTGATTTACCCTTCCCTTCACTCCACATTAAACAAAAAATGTTTGAATTTAGGAAAACACTCTTTATTTCACCTATATTTATGAGACTCTTAGACCCCATGCTCTTTGAAGTACTCTCTCTTAGCAACCTTGTCCCATGTATTCAAATTAAAGTCATCTTTATCATACATGTTTGGTTTTACAAATACATATGGATTATTAATAGAAAAAATAAATCAAGAAATTTAAAATATAAATCATTTGAATCAAAAGGTAATGATATTCAAAATGCAACATATAAATCTCAAAAGTCAGATTACACCATAAGACATGATTACAAGAACATCTCCTATCTCCAATTGAAGTTAAAACTCCATGGTTGGCCTCACATAGATATGAAGTCCATTGGGGTGTGGTAGGCCACTAGATTGGAATAGGGTAGTTCAAAAAACTCTACGGTGCTACCTAATTTATGATTCAAGTATTGAATCTTCATAGTAGACCAACAACTCTGTAAGGGGTCTTGAGGAATGGGGAACATATTGTGGGAAGGTAATTATATTTTAATTTTCATAAATATATCATTCATGGGATGATATAAATACATCATTTATTTACCCAAGAATTTTGTGGCTAAAATAAGTTCTTCATAGTTATTAAGGTCGACATCCCTCTTATTTTGACAAACCTAATTTGAGTGTCTTGACTTCGATAAAGATTTCCTTTACATTAGTTTTTCCTTCATTATCCCCTCCACCAATTTCATTTCCCCCATTGATATGAAAATCATGATTCTAAATCTATGTTACCTTATTCTTTAATTCCTTCTTCTACACCTCTTCAAAACATGTTAGCACTACTTTGTTTCAATTTTATCTATCCTTAGAGTGAAACAACATGTTTAAGCAACTATGGATTACTTCTTTATTTTTACCATAAAATTACATCACTTGTTTTACTTTCCTTTTACCATTTTTCATTTTTTTACTTTCATGTTGTTTTAAACACCTGAGTTCATACCTTTTTTCCATTATTGAGTGAGGTTAGATTATTACTTCTCAGTTATCAATGTTATTTTCCCTTTTTATGCACCTTTTTCCAATGTTGATAGAGATAAAGATTGTAAATACTCACTCATCAATGATGTTTTACTATTTTATTTCTTATTTTACCAATGATTTGTTTTATTACCATCCTATTTGACATGTATACTTAGTATGACTTGGTGAGTTTACCTTTCTTACTTGAGGTTTACTTATTTTAGTTTTTTTGGGTTTTTAGTAGCCTTAGATATTTGGTTACCTAGTTTACTCTTATTATTTGAATTGGTCATTTTTCTTAACATAACACTTTCCACCCTCACTTGCCAAATTCACAAGTACGTCTCATCCTCATAGCACCATCTATCTTGGATTTTCTTTCATTTATTTGTTTTTGCTCTTTAGTTTTGTATTCTTGAGTTTGTAAAAAGTAGTCTCTATACCCTACATAATCAAAACTAACAACATAGCAAACAACCATCTTATAATAAAGGTAATTTAAAGTATACATTACATTTACTTTTTATTTATTTACTTTCAATTATTTTTTCTTTAAAATACTACAACTTATTTTAGAATCAACATTGTGTTACTATGTTCTTTCTCAAAGCACCATCCCCAATTGTACCTTAGTGACACATAATGAGCTTTGAGTGGTGCATACGTATACACATAATATTTTTATCTATTATCAAATATTGATGCTTTACATCTTGAAGGAACCCATCAAGACTCAATCTTTTTGAGTGCATGCCCTAATGGGTATACTAAGAAAGGGGTGGGCAACCCTTTGGTGATTTGTAGGATTATTATCCCTTATTTACACATTATTATCAATCCAACCAACTCTAAAAACCATTCACTAAGATATCACTCCAATATTTTTCCTCTTTCTACCCCTCTTTTCCTCACCTTGATCCCCTTTTACTAGTTAATTGTACTAGGTTGATTGGGTCAATCATATATAGTTTTTAGCCTTTGAGTATTGTATAGGGTTGATTAGGTCAACCTTTTGCTATTTTTTTGTATTTTAACTTGAGATTTTAGTTAACCCTTTGGTCAACCTAGCTTTGGACCTAGTGATTTATCTCCTAAAAACATATAGGGTTGACTAATTTGACCCTGTATAATGAACATATTTGGAAGGATTTAAGGTGAGATACACCTATAAATACAAGATCATTTCATCATTATTTTAATATTCAATCAATAGTTATTATTCACTCATGCTTATTTTTAATTTTTTCTTCCACCATTCTACTTGAGGAGTCTTAGCTTAGGGTTTCTACTTGGAGAAACTAGTCTTGTGGATAAGTCTTGAGTGTTTTTGCCTTTCTTAGTTATCCTTACAAATAACAACAACGTCTTACAAATCCCCTTTATCCAAGTGAGAGATTGAGTCTTGATGGGTTCAAATTTAGATATGTATATTCTAACTTTTTTCTTCTCTATTTTAGTAGATAGAAGTAGCATAATTACTAGCTCGAATAATATTTCTCTTCATATTACATGTATTAGGGTCTTAATCATACTTAATTAAGATTTTCTAATACATGTTTTGATTTCTTTACTAACCCCTCATGTTGTGACACAAGATTTAGCATGCTCTATATTATATTTACTTTTTTGTTTATTAAAATAGAGTGAACATTAAACCTAGGACTATTTTAGGGTTGTTGCATGATTGTGTGAGACTGTAGGCTTTGGAAACCTTCCTAGCATGGTGTATTCTGAAAAGTGGTCCCCTAATTGGGTCTAGAAGATCCCTATATTGGTCATGTTCTTGATTAACATTTTTTCTCAATCAGAAGTGTAGGTATGCTCTATCTTCTCTAAGCTAGGATTGATTTATAGACATGAGACACTTCTGATTGTATACACTTAGTGTCTTTCTTTCTTACCTAGTATGCCTCATGTTTACTAAGGTTTTCTCATTAATACATATGCCATGATTTTTACACTCCATATTTCATTAAAACAATCTTAATATTTCCATTTGATGAATATTGTTTTTTTAATTGATCATAACCCTATGTTTTTTAATTTTTGAGTTGCATTATAAGACCTTGGATAAGACCAGACATTCTTCATAAAATATTTCCTTATTTTTACCCTTATTACTATTTAACTCATTAGTGTTCACTTTGTGAGTTACAATGTAAGACCTAGAATAGGACCAATCATTCTTAAAAAAATACCACATTAAACCTCATTAAAATATTTCAAAATATTTTTATTCAACTCATTCATTTTCCCTTTGTGAGATGTAGTGTAAGACCTTGGATAGGACTAGGCATTCCTCTCGAAGTATTCTAATAAAAACATCATACTATGACTAAGTCACAATAATATTATTATTTATTAATTTCCACCCTTAGGCCTAGAAAGTAGTCAACCTATGCATGAGAACCTAAGCTTACCTTTAAGTTACACTTTTTATACATCTTAAAGTGTTAGGATAGTCCAAAAGGTGATCACTGGCCATCATAATATCAAGGAAATAGGTTCAAGTGTCTTGTCATGTTAAGAAATACTATGATAGTTGTCTTATCACCCTATTTAAGCTTGTTTTAGGTGATCCCATTATGTTTATTCATGTATAATGATCTATATTAGACCTTAGGGTAGTCTTAATGGTCTAATTTTTCTCATAATGAAGATGACCCAATGTTATAGCTTATGATTCATAATGAATCCATATAGTATGTTGAATATATACAAGGTATAGATTTATAAAAAGTATTAAGTATGTTAGAAGGAATATATGGTAGCCTAATTTAGGTCTTTAACATGTTCTAATGTCTTTTAATAAGAATTGAAGTAACCTCTATTTGAAGCCTTCACTTGAAATCATATATGTTATCTTAAAGAGGGTGTTTGACCATAAGATGATGCTAGTTTGAATTAAAAATGAAATGAAAAACATAAATCACGCATTCAAGGTTTCACATGATCACCATATCTCCATGATCAAATGTTTTATATGTAAAAGGTATCTTCTTAAAAGTAAAAATGTTATATTTACCACTAAAGGGGACCACATGTGGGAAATAATGACTCTTTATTTTACCTATCCATACTTCATTGGTTTGAAATGTATTTTAAACCCTATTTTCCCTTTTTCTATCCAAAAATACTGATTTAAGTTTTGAAAACCTAAGAAAACAAAGGTGTCTAGTGTTTTGATGGAGTTTTTAAGTAAGTACAGATCCATATAGTCTGAACATGATCAAGAAGAGTCAGGGACATGTGGGGGGAGGTCAAAAAAGACATCAAGTGAGATAATACAAGATATTTAGGCCAATAAAGATAAAATTAACCCCTCATTCCCATCATCCTCCTTGGAAAACATAGATAACACCTCAGGTTCATGTTCAGTATAAATAAGATAGAGAAAATGGTGACTTAGCCTCTTGGCTAGAGGAAGGGGGTATAATGGCCTTCCAATACATGGCATTGGTTTCCATATTTATCCTTATTAATTTAAGAATGAAAGATAAGAACTTAGGGTATTAAGACTAGCCTTATACATCACATAAGGTCAAAAATGAAATGGTTTCAGTGCATTGTTGGCCTGTTTGATGAAACTAATGGTTTTTCATGTCTTCTCCAATCCTTCAAGGTCATACCATGGAATATTCTACCCTTGGTTCACACATGTGAGCATATGGGAGTAAAAACCTCCAAGTCATCTCAAGATGTAGACTATAGACAATATGACTTCGTGAGGAAGATGATCTAATGCAAAAATATGAAAGTGAGTAGTGGTTTGAGGCTTGATGATGGATTATTGAAGTTGTTAAAATATTAACATAAATGGGTTGGTCAAAAGGACCCACAAATCTCTCAATATTCTACCTTCAAATGAGTATGACTTTGTGGTTGGTCTTTAATGAGGATATGGGCTAAATGGTCCATGGTGATGGATATTTGAAGTCACAAAGACACCACAGAGGCAAAAAAGGTAATATACATATATGGAAGAGTCTTTTTATCAAAATAACCATGATTCATTATGACCGTTTAAGGCAATAAAGTGTTAACTATCCCTCCAATGCATTCAAAGACATGCCTTTAAGAATTTAAGGTTTATTAGCAGAAGTTGGGGTTTTCATAGAATCATAGGTTTCCATTTTTCACTCATTATATTTGATTGATGAACTCTAAATGTTCTGACCTATTGAGTATGTGATTAGTAGTGCCTAGGTCATTCATAGGCCATTTTGAGTATGAACTACTAGTCCATTTTAAGCCCTTAAGGAACCTCTACCATTTAATATGTTGAGCATTGTCATTGATTATTTAGTTTTGGTATTTAGTGTTGTCATTGATTTAAAAGGTTATTATGAAGACACATGGTTTTTTGATTGATGTCAAAGGTTCTTGTGAAGGTGAATGTTCAAGTAAGCTTTGAGGTATGTGTATGATGAGTTATTATGCCTATTTAGTGAGTGTTTTTGTTGTATGAGAGTAGTGATGTGAGAGTACTATTTGAATTGAGAAATATAACTGAGATTAGAATGAGTATCATGATGAAATGAGTGAGCTTCAAATAATAATTTTTATGCTTTGAATATGTAAGTAGTTTTGAAGATGCTCTAAATGAGCTACAAGGATCATTTGTGAAGCTATGAAGAATACCTGGCATTGTTTGATCATAAGAGAGGTTATTATATTTTTTAAATGAGGTTTTAAGGGCCTTGAAATTGATTATAAGTTCATATCCAAATATATCTTATCATCTATGAATATTCTCTAAGTGAGCTACAAAGATCCTTAGTCAAGCTATGAAGAATTGTAAATAGTTATGAATATTATCCATTGAAGTTATGAAGATGTTTTGTGGAATATTAGAAGAATATTTAATGTATGAGATTACTTTAATATACATAAGAAGAGTTGGATCACATAAGATATCTTCAAGGTGAAGTATACAAGGGCAAGTACTTTAGTCCAAATCTACAACTAGACTAGTTTTACATCCTGCTTGGCCTAATGAGGCATCATGACATGTTGATAAGACATTTGAAAAATGTGTGATAGTATTTAATAATGATATAATATTTAATGGCATATATATAAGGTGTTAACATCTTTTATATTGGTTATAAGGATAGATTCAAGATCTAATGTTGCTGGTAGGTCAAGGACTAAAAAGTAAAAAGAGAGATGGTGGATAAATGGGGTATCAAGATCAATTTCCATAACATGGGTGATAATGTAAACATTGAAATAGGTGAGTAAACTTTCTATAAGTATTTTCATGATGTTTTAGGTCATTTTTTATTAAAAAAATATTGAAAAGGTTT
The DNA here is from genome assembly GCA_037957365.1 of Torreya grandis. Taxonomy (NCBI): domain Eukaryota; kingdom Viridiplantae; phylum Streptophyta; class Pinopsida; order Cupressales; family Taxaceae; genus Torreya; species Torreya grandis. The sequence continues at coordinate 309,186 of JARHVA010008509.1, read as the reverse complement.
TTCAAGGTTTCTCAAGTGCATAGAATGAAGAGTTGTCTACCCAAGAAGGTTTTTCCAGTGCTCATTGGAACATGAAGCATCTACATGAATATATAAGATATTAATGATATATAATTAATGGTTATAGATAAATTTTCTAAGTATTGTTTTTTTGAAATAGGAGATAAGATTTATGAATGATCATCAAGACTAGAAGTTGGTCTAAACCATCAAAGAACCCTAATATTAACTTGATGTTGAAGATATTGTTCTAGAGAGATAAAAATGGTTTGGTATTATTAGATAAGTGATTAGAGGTTATATTAAACTCAAATTGTGATTTGTTTTCAAGTGAGTGAGCAAACCCTATAGTAAAGTGCTTGTCTTTTGGAGATTTGTTGTAACAAGTAGAATTGATCGAGTCAAAGTTTCTAAGTAGATGAAGGTCAAAGTGTGACCATTTTAATTGTTTTTTATGAAGGTTTATGGAAATTTTATATATTTTAGGTGTCAAAATTAATTTATCCAAGTTGGCTAGTCTTTAATAGACCTAATGGTATAGACAGTAAGAAAATCATTTAGAATTGAGAAGATCATTCTTTATGTGTTTTCATGTAAGAATTATGGATTGAAGTGTTTGATAATTTTATTTGGGAATTGAATAATATATAAATGTTTTTAATAAGCTTGGAAGTAATTTTAATAGGTTGGAACATTGAATCCAAAATGGCTTATCTGGCTGAGTGGAGTCTATGAGAGAGTAGAGCAATAGATTGGTCTACAAGATAAATAGTTTACATAAGATATTATGATATGTTAAATCAAGGTTGCTATAAGGATGATATAAGATATTATTCATTCATCAAATTCTATTTAATCTATTCAATCAGGTGTCATAAGTTCATGTTTCCTTGATTGTGTTTTGAAGTTAGTTCATAATTATAAGTAAGCATCTATAAAAGAAGATTTTGAGCTTGTATACCCTAAGTTGAAGCATATGATTAAGTTTTTGATGAAATTGAGGTCATTAGTTTTTTTAATATGTAATTTTTTTCCATGGTTTGTAAAAATTGAGTTTATGCCTTAGTTGTTCAAGATAGATTTTCTATGTATACACAGGGCTTTTATAAACAATGTTTTGAGAAAGGTTTCAAATGGTGGTTGGACCTAAAAGGTTTTATGTAAATAAATTTAATTTGGATCAAGCCTATTGGATTGTAATATTTTGTGTTCCTTCTATATGAAGTATTTGAATATGCTTCAATAAGATCGAAGGGTAACATGTTGTTAAAAAGACCTATTAGTTCTCCTTAAGACCTAAAAAAGGAGTAAGGGATAATTAACCTATGGATGACTTAATGTATTGGTTTATTAATGTTTAAAATGTTTTATTATAATATTCTATGATCTATTAATGGTATACCTAAGAGTATAAGAATGTGTGGCTAATTAAGAAGGATATGATCAAGTGATTTGTATAAAATCAAGGCTAATTCAACCTATTTGAGAGTGCTTAGAGTGTGTAGAGAAGTGAAAGGTATATATATTTGGTGAGAATAAGAAGGTAATGCAAACCATTATATAAGTATCATGAATATCTACAAAGTTTTTTCATATGAGGATATAGTTTAAAATACATAATCAATCCATGAATAGGGCTAGTTGACCAAAGAGGGATATAAGCCAATTTGAGAAGGATAAAAGTGAGGGAAGAGCTGAGGTAGAAGATAATAATATATTTTATGAGAAATAATGGTTTCTCAAGGTGATTATGTGTGTTAGGTGGCTAATTCAGTGTTGAGTCATCTAGGGGGTTGGTGCCTCCTCACAAGTGGGTGCTTGGTAAAGCCTAGATGAGTTATTGTTCCATGTGAAACTAGTGATTCACTAAAGATTGATGTTTTTAATATAGGAATGCATTTTATTTACTTCATCATTAGGTCTTCTTCCCCTTGATGGTTTCCCATGTATATGTTGTGTTGATTTTTTTCATGCTTTTATGTTTTGGTGCTTATGTTTTTTAAAGATGCACATGCTTATTAAAATGGTTCATACATGTTTAAGTGGAATTAAATGAATAGTTTATGCAGACTGATTCACCCTCCCCCATATCAGTCATTTTTATTATAACAATTGGTATCAGATCTTGGTACTTTGAAGTTGGTTTAAAATCCTAAAGGAGATCCTAAAAAAGATGACTAGTCAACAAGCTCAATGTGGTTTATCTACTAGTAAGGATCCATTATTCAATGGATCTAACTATGCCTTTTTTAACGTCATAATGAAGATATATATCATGTCACAAGGACATGATATTTTTCAATTAGTTGTGGATGGTTATATTTTACCTCCAATTCCACCAACAAATGTAGTAGGTAAGAAGGCTAGTGAAAATAACTCCAAGGCAATGAATATCATTCTTTGTAGCCTATACAAGCTAGATCTTGTAAAGGTAATACATTATGTATCAGCCAAATATATATTGGAAATATCTAAGACCATCCATAAAAGAGACACCAAGGTGAATTCAGCCATGTTACAGACTCACAAAAGATAATTTGAAAGACTACATATGAATAAACATGAAACCATTACATCTTACCTATTGAGGATTGAAAAAGTTGTCAATATCATTAGAGGATTGAAAAAATGATTTAAAAAGTCTATTTTTGTCCAAAAGGTGTTGAGATTACTAACTCGTAATTTTAAATTTAAGGTGTTTATAGTAAAAAAAATGAAATATTTAGACAAGCTAGAGATTAATGGGTTTCATGGCATCTTGGCTACCTATGAAAATATAACAAATTAAGGAAGACCTCCGAAGAAAGAAGTACATTTCAAATTTGAAAGGAATACAAAGGAAAATAAGGTCAATGATGAGGTATGTTTATATAATTATGATGATAAAATCATATCTATGATTGATATAAAGTGAAGGTTTGGCTCAGGTAAGTACAAAGGTAAGTTACACTTCAAATGTTTTAGTTGTGGCAAGATTGGTCACTTTGAAACCAATTGTCCTAATAAGGACGAATTTGAGCATAATGAATAACATGATGAACATCATAAATATAATAGAAAGGATTATAATTTTGATAAAAACAAAATACATTTCAAGAAGAATGAAAGTAGGAAAGGGTCACTAAAAAATAAGAAGAGTTTATATATCAAACAAGACAATTCATCTGATGTAAGTGATTTAGGGACGTTTTATAATTATTATGAGAGTAATGCATTTGAAAAAAATAATAGTGAAACTTTTTTCATATGCATAAAATCAAATAGTAAGGGTTGTTCAAATGGGAAAGGCTTTATGGATGATGTAAAATTAGAGGAACAAGTATACTATGATAGTGAAGAAGGATAAGATGATGTAAATCTTGAGGTAGAGCTAGTAAGTACCCTAGAGGAGTTGAATTTTAAAATAATAAATAATCATAAACTAAGGTCACTAAGGATTATGAGGAGAATATTTTATTATTTGAGGAAAGGCTAAGCAACACTTCCAAAGATTTTGATGAGATTATCAATCAAGTTGACACATAGCTAGAGATAGTAAATGTAAGCCTAAAGGCTAAAGATGAAGAATGCAAAAAGTATGAAACTAAAGTAAAATCCCTAAAATTTAAGTTGGATCGATAATATAGTAAGGTTAAGAGATTTGTGAAATTTTATAAGAGTTTTAATGCTCTAGTAATATCTTGAGTAGCTAAAAATCTACAAGTGACAAGATGGGTCTTGGTTTCAAAGAAGACCAAAAGGAGGCACCTCAATTCATGAAGAAGTCTATTAAAGATAATAAGTTCAACATGAGAATACGTATCAAATAAGGTATGATAGTTATTTCAATGGTTACTATTTTGTATGTAGTTAATCTAGTCATAGAGCAAGAGAATGTAGAAAACCCTCTAAGAATGAGTACTCATGGAACTATGGAAGGAGTCAAAATTCACATCAATCAAATAGTATGTATAAGGTGATTTGTTACAACTATAATAAGATATGACACATTTCAAGATTATATCCTAATAGAGTTAGAAGCTCATCAAGTCAAAACAAGAAGTTTGAAGCTCCTATATTACAAAAAAGAAGGAAAATGAATGTATGGAAACCAAGGGTAGTAAAGATAAGTAATGATCAGTCAACAAGCTCAAGTGGATTATTTGATGAGATAGATCATGTCTAAAATTGAGGAATCTAGTAAGGAATGTATGTTGTTATCTCACATTGATGATGAAATGGTTAATGATGAGATCAAGCCTATAGTGTTAATCAAACCTAGAAGGAAGTTGAAGAATGTTCAGTCTTGTGAAAGTATGGAGATCTAGGAATATCTTGAGTTATTGTTATATTAGTTCCCTATGAAAAGGGGTGGATCCATGAAGCTTCATGGAGACATTATTCTATCATCAGAAGCAAGAGGTTGCAATCAAAGAAGGTTTATTTTTTAGAATATTTTAGGTTGTCTATGTTACAAGCAAGGATTTAATGATGGTTAGTATCCATTTATATGTTGGTAGATATGTGGTTTTAAGTGTGGTAGGTAGTATGATGAGATATCTAAGGATCTTATCAGGTATCTAAAGTCAAAGTGTAGGTAATTAGTATATAAGAGGTTAGATTTTAAAATATGTTTGTGTGAGTAATTGAGCTTGATATATGAAAACAATGGGGGAGTCCATAATTATACATTTGATGTTGAGAATAGGATAGCCTTGTGTTTATTAAAGGGTTTTATCTTCTTCAATTCATGACTAGGAAAGTAAGTAATATTGAGTTTCTAGTTCAAGTAAAGAAGATATGCTTGGTCTAATGGGGAGCTTGGTAGCTCTAAGTTGTTTGTCAAGAGAGTGGTTAATTTTGATATCATAATAAATGTATGTATGAATTTTAGGTGATTATATGTATAATACTATTCATAAACTATATTTATTTAATTTTTATGGATTAATTGGGAGAGTGACCTAACTAAGAGAAATTTCTAAAAACTATGTGCCATCTAGTGTATTTAAGAGATAGTATTAGCTTAAAGGGAGAAAGTATGATATCAGTATTTACATATGTCTAATATTAATAGAATCATGGTAGATACTTGGTTTGAGGGGAAGTTATTCAGGTTGTTAACTGATCTTGATCTATGTTGAAGTGATCTTGTAATTTGAGTTCACTCTGAAAGAGATGATAGTTGAGGAAGACCATAATCAGTAATGTCGAAGGGGAAGAAAGATCATAAAGGGTGAGTAAAATAAAGATTAAAAAGGGTGAGTAAAGGAAAGATTAGAAAAGGTGAGGAAATACAAGAACCAAGTCTAAGATATGATTTCTATCAAGAGTGGTTGACATAGTTCTTTGAGTGTGTTTGCCATCAATGACAAAGGGGGAAATTGTTGAGCATTGCCATTTATTTTTGAGTTTTGGCATTGAATGTTGTCATTTATTTTAAAGGTTATTACAAATATTCATGGTAATTTCATTGATGTCAAATTTTCTTGTAAAGATTCCTATTCAAGTAAGCTTTGAGGTATGTGTATGATGAGTTCTTATGCCAATATAGTGAGTTTTGTTATTGTATGATATAAGTGATGCAAGATTAATATTTGACTTGAGAAATATCATTGAGATCAACATAAGTATCATGATGAAATTTTTGAGCTATGAATAAGAATTTTTATGATTTAAAGACCTATGTAAGTAGTTCTAAAGATGCTCTGAATGAAATATAGATATCCTTAGTGAAGCTCTATAAAATACCTAACATTGTTTGAGCATAAGAGATATTGTTGGAGTTTATACATGAGATTTTGAGGGAATTTAAATTTATTAAAATATAAGTTCTAAATATTTTTAAGTATTTATGAATATAATCCAAGTGATCTATGAAGATCCTTAGTCGAGCTCTAAAGATCTGTAACTATAAAGATGCTTTGTTGAATATATGAAGATGCTTTATAAAAAATATGAAGAGTGAGTGTATGAGGTTTATTAAGTATACATAAGAGGAATTGGAGAACTTAGAAGAGTTTCAAGGTTAAATCTATAGGGGTAAGTACTTTATTCCAAATCTACATCTATACTAGTTCTAAATCCTAATTGGCCTAATGAAGCATCATGAAATATTGACAAGACATTTGAAGAAAATTTGATATTATTAATCAGATAGGAGATATCATGGCATATATATGAGGTTATGATATCTTGGATAGTGGTTAAAAGGATAGCTTTAAGACCTAATATGATTGGTAGGTCAAGTCATAGAAAGTACAAAGAGAGATGGTGGCTAGATGGGGTATTAAGATCAATTTACATAACATGGTGAGTAGGTAAATATTAACAAAGGTGATTGAAGTTTTCTTAAGTATGTGCATGAAATATTAGGTCATGGTTTAAAATAAAATCTTGAAAATGTGTTTCAAGGTTTCTCAAGTGCATAGAATGAATAGTTATCTACCCGATAAGGTTTTTCAAGTGCTCATTGGCATGTGAAGCATCTACATGAAGATATAAGATGTTAATTATACATGATCAAGGGTTATAGCTCAATGTTAAAAGCATTGGTTTATGGAAAGAGGAACTAAGTTTTATGTATTATTGTTAAGACCAGAAGTTGGTCTAAACTTTGAAAGAACCCTAATATTGAACCGATGTTGAAGACTAGAAAGTAAAAAGAGAGATGGTGGCTAGATGGCATATTAAGATCAGTTTCCATAAAATAGGTGAGCATGTAAACATTGAAATAGGTTAGTAAAGTTGCTATAATAATTTTATTGATGTTTTAGGTCATTGTTTATAAGAAAATCTTGAAAAGGTGTTTCAAGGTTTCTTGAGTACATAGAATGAAGAGTTGTCTACCCGAGAAGGTTTTTCAAGTGCTCATTGACACATGAAGTGTCTACATGAGGATATAAAATATTAATGATAGATAAGGAAGGTTTATATATCAATTTCAAATTATTGGTTTTTTGAAAGAGGAGATAAGATTTATGAATGATCATTAAGACTAGAAGTTGGTTTAAACCATCAAAGAACCCTAACATTAACCTGATGTTGAAGATATTTTTATAAAGATACCATAATAGTTTGGTATTTTGATATAAGTTATTTTAGATTTTATTAAATTATCCTATGCATCTATAAGTGTGATTGGTTTCTCAGGTGAGTGAGTGGACCCTATAGGAAAGTGCTTATCTTTTAGAGATTTATTGTAGAAAGTAGAGTTGACTGAGTCAAAGTTGCTAAGTGGATGAAGATCAAAGTGTGAAACTTGTATTTATTTTTCATGTATGTTTATTGATATGTTTCATATATTATGTTTTAAAATTTATTGATCTATGTTAGCCAGTCAATCATAGACTGAATGGTATAGATAGTAAGAAAATTATGTAGAATTGAGAAGATGATTCTTGATGATCTTTTAAGTAATAATGATGGATTGATTTTTTTGATGATTTTATTTGTGAATTTAATAAATTTTACATATTTTTTATAAGCCTGGAATTTAGTGTAAAAATTTGGAAAATTGAATCCAAAATGGCTTATTTTGTTGAGTGGAGTCTATGAGAGAGTAGATCAATAGATCGGTATGAAAGACAAATAGTTTGCATAATAGATTATGACATTTTGGGTTTATTTTTATATGATGATGATGATATAATATATTTTTAATGAATTAAAAACCCTTTAATTTTTAAAAATTAGGTGCCAGAAGTTCATGTTTCTTTAACTGTGTTTCGCAGTCAATTGGCACTTCTTAGTAAGCATCTTGTAGAGAAAAGTTTGAGCATGTATACCTTGAGTTTAATAATATAATGAAGTTTTTTATGACCCTTAGGTTATGATTTTTTTAAATATAATTTTTTTTCCATGGTTTTTTGTAAAATTTGAGTTTATGCCTCAGTTATTCAAGACAATTTTTCTGTGTATGCAAATGCCTTTTATGAGCAATGTTTTGAGAAAGGGTTCACATGGTGGTTAGACCTAAGAGGTGTTATGGAAATAAATTTAAGTTTTTTAAGTTCTGTTATATTGTAATATGTTTTTTTAGTTTTGTATTAAGTGTTTTTATATACTTAAATAAGATCAAAGGGTAAGGTTTTGTTAAGAAGACATATTAGGTCTCTTCAGGACTTAAAAGAGGAGTGAGGTCTAATTGAGTTATGGTCAACATAATTTATTGGTTGATTAATGTTATAAGTGTGTTATTATAATATTATCTACAAGAAAAGAATATAATAATGTGTGGTTTACTAATAAGGATATGATCAAGTGATTTGTATAAAATTAAGGCTAGTTAGGCCTATTTGGGAGTGCTTAGAGTGTTAAGAGAAAAAGTGAATGATATATATCATTGGTGAGAATAAGGAGGTAATTTTGAACATAATATAAGTTTAAATAATATTTACATTGGTTATTAATAGGATTATCAAGGTAAAAATACCTAATAAAGCCGTAAAGAGGGCTAATTGAGTGAAGAGGGCTAGAAGCCAGTTTGAGAGGGATACAAGTGAGTGAAGAGATAAGGTAGAAGATACTCATACATTATATGAGAAAAAAAGTTTTATGAAAGTGATAAATAGTTTAAATTTGTTGAGTTTTTGATGATTCATCTAGGGGTTAGTGCTTCCTTGCAAGTGGGTATTTAGTAAAGCCTAGTTGAGTTGGTGCTTGGCTAGTTGGTGTTGGTGCTCTATGTGAAGTGAGTCATTCACTAAATGTTGATGTTTATAAAATATGAATATAGTATATTTTATTCATTAGTGTGTTTTCTTCCCCTTGAGGGTTTTCCATGTATATGTTGTGTTCATGTGTTTTATGCTTTTATGATTTGGTGCTTATGCTTGCTAAAGATGTAAATGCTTGTTAAAATGGTTCATACATGTTTAAGTAGAATTGAATGAATTTTTTTTGAAGAATAATTAACCTCCCTCTCAATAATTTTTATTCCAACATGATGGTGTCATAATTATCAACCCACTTCATAATAGGCTGTAAGTTCTAGGTTTGCATCTCCATAGAATCTTATAACCATTACCTAAAGGTTTGAACCTCTCTATCCAAATTAAGTGCATAGAGATAAAATATTAATGATCTATGAGGATATCAAGATCAATTAATACTATGATAAAAGGGGCATAATTAGGTGTAAATCTTGTTGAGAAAGCATAACAGTACTTATATGAGACAAACTTAGGCTAACCTTCAAAAGGTTTCTAAACAATCATATTTATTTGGATCTCAAGGATGCAAAGAAGGGTCATAGAATGTAGAGATGGCTACCTAAATTAGTATTAATTGGATTCAATGAATGCCATTGGGCCTTATATAAGTATCAAACCATTCTTTTCACTTAGGGACCGTAAAATCCCTCTTAATAGTTAACACATCTAAGCCATCTACTTACAAGGATGTTGATATTCTATCTCCACTATTAAAAATAATATGTTATATGCATATAGAGGAGATGAATCAAGTAGGATATAGATATCATGGCCTTGAGAGGCAAATAAACTTAAATTTATGGATAATTAAGATCACTCAGAGATGAAAAATGGCTTAAATGCACTCAAATATTCATAACCAATCAAAATGACTAACTAATGAACATGGCATAGTAGAAGAGGTTCAAGTCATATTTTAAGATATAATTTATTTAACTCAGTGTCCCTTGATGGTTTTATTAATTAAGAGAGATATTTGGTTTGGGTTAAACACTTGGGACATAAATACATAGACATATAGTTGTGTGAGTAAGCCCTAACAGTAGAGTTAGGGAGGACAAACCTCAAAGGATAATACCAAATATTGAAAATGTGTTACTTGATCCCTAACTCCATCATGATAAATGGATAAAAGAGGATACTTTGATACTCATACCAAATGTTTCTAGCACTACACCAGATAGTGATGGTTGAGACATACCAGAGAGAGAGAGAGAGAGAGAGAGAGAGAGAGAGAGAGAGAGAGAGAGAGAGAGAGAGAGAGAGAGAGAGAGAGAGAGAGAGAGAGAGAGAGAGAGAGAGAGAGAGAGAGAGAGAGAGAGGATGGTTTAGGTAGATAATTTCAAGTTCATAAAGTAGATAATAGACTACAGAGGATGTTATGATAACATTAATGTTAAAAGTGCACATATAGGTGACTTGAGGTCCCAAAACCCAATCTAAGCTTATAAGGTCTAAAGACACACTTAAGCCTCAAGACCCATCCTCACCTTAATGGTATATCCAAACCACCCCAAGAAAATTTAAGACACAATAAGGTGTATAATGTTGATAAGGGTCCTTAAGGAGGTGTTTAAAGTAGGGGAATGCAAGGAAATAGTTAATTTTTATTTTAACACCCTTTTGAGCTCTATTTTACTAAGAAGCCATGTCAAACTACTAGCTTAGGCACTCATATCTCACATGGAATACACACTCAGAACCAATTATCTTAGGGGGAGTTGGGGACCCCAATTAACTCAATATCCATGGAAGAATGTGACGGATATATGAGCCCAAATATATGAACAAAAGATTAACACTATAACCTATAATTAATTCTTGACAAAGAGCTCAAAGGACACCAACCTTCAATCATATCTCATCATATGGTTTTCACAAAACTAGGATATATTTAGGATATGTTAAAAGGTTTATGGGTTATATGTTTGTAGAAAAAGGTATTTGTTTAAAGGTATATACTCTATGAAACATTGTTAATATGGTAAAACTTGAAAACCTTCCCTAAACCCTACTTTAGACCTAGTGAGGAGATTACACCTACAAATGCATATAAATGAGTTGATTGGGATATTAAATAGTCTTAATCGTATCTCCAATTTCCCTAATAACCTAAATTTTCTATTAGATGACACATGCAAGATTAAAATATCTACCATAAGACTACATGAAAAAAAAAATGAAAAGGGTCTTCACATAATATATGTTCTAATGAGGGAGAGTGACCCATATGTCTAAAATTAATACACAATGGCCACCTGCAGGGGCCTCCATCCTTGATAACTAGTTACATACATGTCTAAGTACCTAAGTAAAGGACCACATGTAGATAAAGAAGAGATAAGTGACTTAATCAAGAAATTAAAAATGATCTACAAGTCTTAAGATGTAGATTACATATAATCAAGAATGTACAAGTACTTCATGGCTTCATTTTGGAGTCAAGATACAACAACTCTACCCATTTTGGAGTCAAGATACAAAAACTCTACATTCAAGCATATTGATCTAACCCCTTATAAAATGCATGCTACTTGAAGTCTAAAACAAAGATAAAAGGGGAGTTAAAAAACACCCTAGACCATTATAGAGATGTTTTTCAATAAGTTTCAAATGTGTGAGAAACATTAGTTTATATAGGAGAGGTCAACGTCAGTCACTTTGGCCTAAAAATGCCTTGTTGGTGCATATAATGCATAATTATCACCCGAGGAGCAACTTGATGAGCTCATAGATATATGTAAAAATTTCATGGGGAGATCAACACTTTGGGAGAGTTAAGGGGCCTTGTATTTAATAAAATAGTGGAATTAGTTCATAGTTTAAGGTCCTAACCTTTATGAACCATTGCTAAGAACCCAAACCCCATTAAACCTCCTTAAAACCATAATAGTGACTCAATGGAGAAGATATTTAAGGAAATGTATCCAAATTAATTGCTATGTCCTTTTATATTATTTAATATCATAGTACACTCTTAGGAAACCCTATCCATGGCACTAGTTTGTATGGACTATGTTATGAACCCCTTAGAAATTGTAATTTTATAAGGTTTTGAACATGAAACAAGGAAAAAACTTGGTGAATATTTGAAAATCATTAAATAAGGTACTATGATGTATATTTCACCTCCTCAAATCATGAAACACTCACATTTATTCATTGAAAAAGTGATATAAGTCTGTGCCAAATAGACAATTTAGTTATGCTAAAGGGAGGTGACCTAGTCATCTAATTAAAGTAGAATTTTAGGTGTGAGATGATTGGAAAGCATGGATCATGGTATGATATGTATATTTAGTCTTGAAATGGTATCACCTAGTCATGTTTAAAATGTCATTCAATCCTCATATCCATCTAAATAATAAATAGTCAAGAAACTAGGCTACTTATCTAATAAACCTACTTAATAAACAAAGGGTGATGTTCATAGATGTAAAAGGATTATAAATAAGTTATTATAGGTCATGAAACATATTTAACTACCTCATGAGGTGATCAAACCCATTTCCCATCCATCATGAAGGCTATTGTAATTTTCCAAGTCATGTTAACATGTAAGGAGGAGGTGGATACTAAATGTTTCATGGAGGAGGCATAATTGAACCACTTCAGTGTTTGTAACTATTAAATTCAAAGGGACTTGAATAGTATTGTTGTGCACACTCTCTTCATGAGGTCAAATTTGGCCAAAAATAGACATCACTGCCCAAATATACTCATTGAATACACCAATCACTTTGACAATACATGGAGAAGGAATGGAGGGTTGTTTGCAATTACAAATTAAAGGGTTGTGGTCATTCATGACCTATTCATGTGAATTCAATACTATATTATCTTCTCATTCTTGTCTACTCTTTTATATATTAATGATCTTAAGCCATTGTAAGCATCCCTCAATGAGGTATGATAATATTGCCAAAGTTGTATCTTGAAAACCTATTTGAATCATTAAAGGACTACTTTTAAAGTTTATTTGATAGCATTAGTGTTTATACATTTTTTTTATTTTCATAGTTTTGAAGTCTAATTCTCCTTTTCATGTCCTTTCCTTCACCTAGTTTCTAGAATGCCATCCTATGTAGGTCATGCGATGTGTTAAAATTTTGGTAGTTGTGTTGAAGAGTAAGTTGGTTGATAGTGCCTTAAGTGTACCTCTTGTCCATTAAATTCAAGTTTTAGACATCCATAATATCCTTCACATGAAATATTAATGCTTATTATTTCATTAGGAATCTTATTTTAGTCATTAATATTTACTTGATTGATAAAGTGTTGATTGAAGATCAGTTAGAATGGATAGATCAATATTGGTGCATCACCTCATTAGGTTTGGTTTATTCATGTATTTATATATCTATTTTCACCCTAAATAATTATTAGGTCTTATGATGTGATCTCAAGTTGATTTACTATGGGATCTATCCCTATAAACTAGAGGTTTAGTCCTCCTATAAGTCACCCATAGCCTTTGGACCAATCCCACATTACCCCAAACACGGAGACAACTAAACCATATTCTCTAAAGGGTCTAGTTTAGAGTGTTAACTATTTTGGTGTGACCATTGGTATATAATTCAATTGAGTTTGAGAATGCATTTATAGACTTGGATTACATCATAAAGATTCAAGCACTTTAGTGATAGATCTATAGTCAAGTTTCAAGCCAAAATTTATTGAAAGGTCTTCATCAAAACATAAAGAAGTTGAGTTTGTTAAGTTATCTTTAGACTTGAATAGGAGGAATAGATAACCTAGGTAAAATACTAATCCTACACCACCTAATTATCCTAATTATTCTCAAGAAAACACTTTTACAAGCCCTACACCTCTAATAGATAGGCCCATACATCAAGCCATTATGACTTTCAATGGTGGGTACCCCTTAAATATGAATCAATTTGATGAAATACATGTTATTTCCATAAAAAACCTTCCATTTTTCACAAGAGAAAACTTTCAAACATAGCTATATACTTATGAGGTGGCTATAAGGGTAGAAAATTAGCTAATCTAAGTAGGTAAGCTTACCTCAAGACCCCTCATGACTTTGTTCCCATAGATAAAACCCCCTATGCCTACCAGTTCTACCTTATGAGTACATACCAATCATTATCAAGTAGATGCCAAAAATAAAATAGATTGGGCAAGATTTAAGGGCTGCTCAAGGCACAAAATAATAAGATATTTGCCTTAAAAAGGTATAAAATTCCACCCCATAGACCTTACCAATCACCCTACCAATACCCCTATTATACCTATCAATAAAATAGACTTTCATATTAGCCTAATCAACAAGGTCAAGGGAAAATCACTTAGGAAAGGCCCTATATAATATATAACCCCAATTTTGCAAGCACTTGTAGAGCACTAGTTTTAACTTAGAATAATGATTCTTAGGAGGGTCAATGGCCTACTCAATTGGGGAATCCTTATGATATGTCAATATATCCAAGTGGATATTTTTTTCAAGATTATTTAATGAAGCATAACTAAACTCCACCAACACATAATAGTTAGCCTCCTACACAACACAATGAAGGTCCTTCTATGCAACATGGATATAATCCATTCATGACCCAAGCTAAGATGCCAAATCAAAAAGGAACAAGTAGAATTAAGGTACCATATAAGACTATTTTTTTATATTCAAAGAAGGATATCATTCCTTGAAGTGATTTGCAACCAATCAAATTGGAAGTACATCCAAGGTAGGTAGTCCATTTGCATCCCATACAAGGATAAAAGAAGGATAGTTGGTGATGACCTATAAGCTAGAAGAGTAACCCCTCTTAGTTATCAACCACCTCAAGAGGATACTGGTCAAGGTTTAGATCCTAATATTCCACCAAATCAAAAAATTCAATGTGAAAGATAAGAGAATCATAGAGGTCCATTCATGCCTCAATTCACATAAACTCCAAGTAGTATTGCTAATCTTATGTTATAGTCCAAGGCTACCAACCCTCATATTAACATTCTAGATTATATGAATAAGGCCCATGTCACAAATCCCATATGGGACACCTTGCTCATTTTGAGGTAAAATGATCTCCTCAAAGAAGAGCTATCCAAACTCCACATTTTGGACAAGCAGGAAAAAAAGTGGGTGTAGTCCTAACTAATTCTAATTATCCTCATGAGCCTTAAATACCTAAGGTAATCAAGCCCCATACTTTATATCTCTCTATCATTATAGGTGATACCCTAGTGTATAACTATATGATATATAGTGGGGATAACACTTCTATCATGACTAAGTCCATATAAGATAAATTGGGGATAAAGTATGAGCCTAATGCTAAAGGGGTATTATAGTTGGAAGGGTCTCCTACTATGACTTTTGGTGTCCTTAAAGATATAAAAAATGTCTTGGTTACCTATCTTAATTTCACTATATCTTAATATGTGGTATTAGTCAACCTCCCTCCTTTCTTTACCTTATTCTTGTTTTGGGATTTCATTGCTAAGATAGGGACCTATCTCTCTTCTATCTAGTCTTATATGGTTTTCAAGACTAGGTATGGAACAAAAGTCACCATAAGGTCTAAACCTATCTCTAGCTTCCATTTATATCCCTACATGCTTAACTTGTCTAATGTCAATTGCATTATCATAAATGAGTATGAATACCTCAATGGCCAAGAACCCATTGAACCACTTATAGGTATATCATATTTACTCATTGATGAATGGGATATAGGAAACCATACCTATAATCCACACAATAAAATTTAAGAGGTAGGTTTGGGTGTATATTTTATGCATGATTAAGGGGTTATCATACCAAATCTCAGTATCCCATGTCAAGATCATGAATGAGTATGAAATTTATTCTTTGATGGCTCTAAATCCAAGAATGGAAGTGGGTTAGGTGTCATGATTGTCTCTCCTTTGAATTAAATTACTTTTCTACCCTATGGTTTCAATTCAGTTGCACTTCTAACATAACAGAGTATGAAGCCCTCATCCATGGGCTAAAATGGGCAAGAAAGAGAGGCATTAGGAAACTACAAGCCTTGGTAGATAGTAAATTAGTAGTGCATCAGTTCAAGGGGTAGAATTCAGTTAATAATCCACTCTTAAAGGCATATAGACATAGGGTTTGAAACCTCTTCGAAGACTTTGAGGCCTTTGACATTCACTCCATTCTTAAAGAGTCAAGTCAACATGTAAACTAGTTAGAAGCCATATGAGCACAATATAATATTACAGATGGGGTTAATAACATCAAGTAATAGTCCCAAATTTAAGTGGTATCTAGACATTTAGTCCTTAATAATGACTTGAGGTGGTAGTTATTTTAAAATTATAATAAAATTGCATGTTTCTTGCAACAGGATGTAAAATTCTACTCAAAGAACCAAGGCAAATTACAATTATAGTAGAGGGAACCATATTGTCTAATTGAGGACAAAAAATTTACCTAAATTTTTGGTGACATTGGAAAATATATTTAATTAATATGATCAAATAAGGGAAGATAAGGTTAGCATATCCACAAAAGAATAGCACTCTGAGAAGATCATCATTTTCAAAGATAGGTTGTTCAAACTAGAAAAATGAACACCAAGGAGGAGAAAGAAACCTTTATAGAGTTATGCCAAGAGTTTCCAGACATATTTTATTGTGAGCATCATGGATTGAATGGGTTTGAACCTATTTTAGCTTAGTATATCATAGATTTGGAGGCAAGTGCTAAGCTTGTGAGACAAAATCAAAGACTAGTCAACCCAAAAATTGAGATTATTATAAAGAAAGAGTTGACCAAGCTCAGTGAATCCAAAATAATCTTCCCCATCAATCACTCTTCATGGGTGGAAAATCTAGTTCTTTTGAGGAATAATAATGGGGAGATAAGGTTATATGTATACTTCAAATATCTCAATAAGGTATCACTAAGAGATCACTACCCTCTACCATCTATGGATTAGATTTTTGAAAGGGTTGCATTATCACAAATTCTATCCTTGATAAATACTTATGGTAAAACCAGGTGTTAGTGAGGGATGAGGATCAACATAAGACTTCCTTCACAACCAAGTAGGGTGATTATGCTTATAAGAAGATTACTTTTGGACTCTTCAATACAGGGGATACATTCCAAAGGGTAATATATGTATCCTTGTAAGGTATTACCAATGACATGGTGTTCATCTACCTTGATGAAATCACATTAATCTATAAAGAAACCAAATATCATTTTACACACTTGAGGTTAGTGTTTGATATATATAGGTAGTTTGTGATCTCTTTAAACATGAAAAAATGTATCTTTGTAATCCATGAGGGTAGACTTCTCAGAAATGTGTATAGAAAAGGCCTCTCTATTGAACCTAAAATGATATATACATTCCTTTCCTTATCACTACCCAAAAATAATAAGGGATAAAAATGTTTCTTTGGTAAAATCAACTTTATCAAGAGTTTCATATCGAGATTTACATAATTGGTAAGGCCTTTAACCGACATGCTCAATAAAACCAAAGATTTTTTATGGACTAAATAAAGTAATAAAATATTTGAGGCCATCAACAAAGCCATTTACTAAGATCCCACCCTCCTCAACCCTAAATTTTCAAGGGACTTATTATTTGACTTCTTTACAAATGACACCATTTATGCCATGCTTAAGTATCATAATAGTGAGGGTCTTGAGAAACCCATAGCCTTATTTAGCTAAGAATTTGAGGGGTAATAAGAGAGGTATTATTTTTTTTAAAGACAATTTCTTACATTCATGATATGTCTCAAAAAATTCAAACACATGGTGTCTAATAATAAAATCTTTGTTATCATGGTTCATCTTATCGTCAAAGACTTCATCCTTAACACAAACTTGAGTGAAAAGAGAGTTGGTTGGGTGACCAAATGTATTTAATATGATATAGAGAAGAAGGTTACCAATTTTTTTATGGTTAGGAGATTGTGTGAACACCTTACATCATATGTGAAGGAGGACAAGGAAATTATTTTTGTAACTCCAAGTGATCAATAAGTAGTTGCACCTACATCTCCTTCTAGTTGGACCCAAGACATGGTGAAATTATTCCAAATGGAAGAATGTCCTATAGGAGTAAATAGGACAAATAGGAGTTAATTTATACTTCAATCCATTTCATATATCTTTATTGGTTGTGTACTCTTCATAAGGGACATTTATGGCATGTTCTTGAGGTGTGTAGAAATTCTTCAAATTGACAAGCTCCTAGACAAGTTTCAAGATGGGCCTATAAGAGGACACTTTAAAATAAAGACCATAATAGAAAGGATCATAATATTAGTCTATTTTATTCTATTTTTATTTAGGGACTCTCATGCTTGGGTTAGGATGTGTAAAAAATGCATTATGTTCACAAACAAGCAAAGACTATCTGCCTTGCCTCTAAATCATATTCAAGTGGAGCATCCCTTCTTGTAGTTAGGCCTAAACTTTGTAAGTATGATTCATACCCAATCTAGTGTATGAAATAAATGATGTTTTAATATGAATAATTAAATTACTAGGTGGGTGGAGGTAGTTTCCCTCAAGAAAGTAAATGAGAACTTACTTTTGGAGTTCTATGATAGTCTAGTGACCAGATTGGGGTCCCCTTTATATACACATAATATTTTCAAATTTTACCACTTAAGAACACTTTATATATTATAGGAAACCTTTGAATCTCAATATATCTAAGTTCATTCCTTAATGACTGCATAAAGAAAGCAGTGGGTAGACCATTAGTGCTTTGCAGGATTGTTGTGTCTTTTTACCACTCACTATCTACACACTTATTTCGTAAAAAAATTCATCTAAGATTTACCTCCTATTTTGCACCCTCCTCTAGTATTTTATAATATTTAATAGACCTTTCCCTAACCTAAACCTAATTTTATTAGTTTACATGACTATGTCGTCCACATTAACCTTGTATTGTTGTTTACAAAAGCTTACTAAGAACTTGGTCAGCCATGGATGACATTATTCATAACCTAGTTAGTTGTTGCCAACTTTAATACTAGGTCAATCAGGTTGACCTTATCAGCCTAAAGTTTTGGAAAGGTTTAGGGTTAGATCTACCTATATAAACACATTCATTTCTCCATTTATAAAATAAAATAATAAGTAAGATATATCATGCATATTATTATCCACCATTATACTTGAGGAGTAAGCTTAGAGTTTCATATTTTCTTTGGAGATAATGGTGTTTTCTTGTGGAGAAGTATTTTAGATGCATTGATTAGTTTCATATCCTATAGATGATTTATAATTATCATCCTTACATACCACAAAAACCTCTTGAGAAGCACCTTGGCCAAGGGAGAGATTGAGGCTCGGTGGGTTCATCTTCAAAGGTAAGTATTCCTTACTTTGTTCCTTCTTTGTAAGATTCTATATATACACATTTGAACTTCTCTTCAATGCATTAGGATTACATATACATTGACATCATTATATGTATTATATGCATGTTTAATTGTAGTATTTATTACCCCCCCACTTTGTGCCATAATCTTTGGTGAGCACTAGATTACATTTTGATTTACTTGTTATTGGTCTAGTGAATATGAAAACATATGAGCTAATTAGGGTTATTACATAGTTTTACTTGACTGGGGGCATTAGAACCCTCCCTAGTGATATTATTGTGGTAATAATTCCATTATCTAGGTCTAGAAGATATATATTATTCATCACCTTGATTATCTTATGTATCCCCAATTGGAAGTGTAAGTAGGACCTATCTTCTCTAAGCTAGGATTAGTTTTCATATCTATTATATTTCTTATTGCATACATTTTGGTGAACCTAACATGAATCTAACCCTTACATGATTTATTTCACACTTTTATTTCTATCATTTTATTAGTTTTATATGTTTTTGATACCATGTTGATTGAGATGGTATACTTCTAAGTTTTGTGCACATGTTTAACACATAGTTGTATCAAAATTTATCTATTTTTTATATGCAAGTCTTCATTAGATACAAGTTACTAGATCGAATAGGTCAACATAGTACTCTTCTTTATACATAGGTAGCAAACTATGTTTAATAGGTCAACATGGTATTTCAGTTAACATCCATATCAATAAACTATGTTGGATATTTTGATTTAGTCTTTTAGTTAGCATCTAGAATAACAAACTAAGTTAGACATGTGGACTTAATCTTTTAGTCATCATCTATATCAACAAACTAGGTTGGAAAGGTCAACTTAGTCTTTCAATCAACATACAAATTAACAAAGTTTTGTAGCTTGACTTAGTATTATTATGTTGTTTTAGCACATAGGGTTTTGTATAACTAGGTCAAAACAACTAACTTAGTTTTAAAAACTTGAAATCATCATTCAAGGAACTTCAACAAAAAAAATTCAATCCTCATCATCTCCCAACCCACCATTTTTCCTCTCTTTATCTCTATGTGAATTTAGTACTTCATTATAGTTATTTTTTGTGTAACATTTCAATCTTTAAGAGCATAATCCTACAACAAACTAAGTTGACCTAGTTGACTTATTTTTGTGTCCTATCTTCTATCTAAAGATTAAGTTGACCTGGTCAAATTTATTTTTAAATAATCTTGCTTCCATAGAATAGTAGTGATCTAATCGACTCTATTATATACTATTTGTATACAGTGTCATTTGAACTAATTCTATACCATTCTTAATTTGGGAATTAACAATTACTTTTTAGTAATTAATTCACACTTTCATTTTCAATTATTTGCATGCTTAGAGTATTTCACATAGTCTAATTAGGTGGTTTTTCCAATATTTATTTAGTTTTAACTATTTTTCTCTTTTTTCACACATTGCCAAATCACATAATATTTAAAATACACTTATTATTTGTCTTCTCAAGGCTTACCTAGTTGGATTTCATTAGCAAGGGAGAAGTTGACTTGGTTTTCTATCCAAGTATAAACATATGGTTAATGGTATATATTGGAAAAGTACACAAACACATTATCGTTATGGAATTGTTAAGTGAAGGGGTAGGCCCAAATAGAAAGCCTCTCCACATTAAGTAGATGAGAAGTCTCACCTCATTCAATTGGTATAATGGAAACACCTCAGGGTTGGGAGTGACCCAAATTTGAGGTAAGTCTCTATTATGCCAATTGAATGAGAAGATACTTGTCATCTCCTCAAGAGGTGAAGTTCAAGTGACAGTATTTTTTGGCACTCCTGGTAGATTGAAAAATCCATTATTTGAGGACTTTTGGTGTTCTCTTCAAGATACCAACCTTTGGAGGCAATTCCACTAAGAACCAATGATGACTCTAAGTATAAATCTACTAGTCAAGTAGTATAGGTACTCTAATTGAGGTTTTTTATTATTTTATAGTCTTATCATGAATGATTTATGGATAATTTTTATGTTGACTTTGTTCTTACAAAATTTGGTAAGACATATCCATCTTTTCCTATCCATTATCAATATGAACAAGTCCTTGGTCAATATTATCAGTTTCAATATGACCATATTCAGCCTTGTTATGATTTACATTATTCTTATAATTAGCCTTCTCAATATTTTTCTTCACCTAGTCCACCTAGTTCCTCTCCAGGTTAGTCCATTACAAGTTTCAAGAAGATTCTCATTAGATATAAGGACACTATGCTAGATCTTGATACTAGAAATGGTTGTGGTCAAATAATCCCTAGTGATTGTATCAAGAGTGTGAGGGTTGATTTAGAATTATTCAAGATATAATGGATGTCTATTGAGAAAGCTAATTGGTAGGGTCTTACATGTGAAATTATTAAGGTTTGTGGTCTGATCTTCCACATAGAAGAGAGGCTAAAAGCTCATGAAATAGCTCAATCTTGGTAGCTCCAATACACCCCACATCAGCCTTCAAGTTTGTCAAATATGATTATTCATAATAATAATCCAATCATGATTCAAAATACCCCAAGTCCTTCATGCATTCCCCAAAGTTTCCCTTCTTGGAAGTCCATCCAAGAGAGCAGCCAAAGGAAGAGGGAAACCACTATTGAAGAAGATTTTTAGAGAAGGTTGATATTGGAGACTCATCTTCATAAGGAGATTGAGTTGGAAAACCAAAATTTGGCATATTCCATAATGTTAATAGGGAATTAAGTTTCTAAGTGTGGCATTCATCCATTTGCATCTCAACCTCATGAATAAATCTCTAGCCTTGTTTCCCAAGATGGAAACAAGTAGTGGCAGCTTGTGGAAAGAAGAAAAAGGAATGTCTAATTAGATAAGTTAGAAGTGGAAAGAATATAAAACTTACTCAAATACCTCCCATACCACCTCAATAATCCTTTTACCCTTAATATAAACTTATATTTACTTCTTTTCCTAATGAATATCCTATTTCCCCCCAAGAGAAGCTATTCCAAGAAAACCTTGCTAAAAGAATTGAGGAGTTGGAACTCAAAATGTAGAATATCTCATCTATTCAAGGAAATATTGAATAAAATAAATTCATTAAAGCTAATGTGGATTAGTTTATTGAATATAAATTGGATTCTAATGGTGAGGAATACATTTCTCCATGGAAGCCTTATTGGGCTAAAGTTCTTAGTTTTGAGATGCCTAGTATAAGCACCACTAAGAGGGAAAAAGAGATGGAAATTTCAGATTGGATTGAGGATGAAGAGGAGATAACTTCTTATGAGGAAACATAAGATTTGTATGATATTTAAGATTACATTATTTGTGTTGAATAATAAGCTTTGGAAGAGGTTAGTTTAGATTCTAAAGAAGAAGAGGAAGAAGTTTATCTTGTTGTAAGAAGTTTCCCTTCATGATTCCGATCAAAAAGAGGATGATGACTTGTGTTAGATATTTGAAGACATTTTTAATGAATTTAAAAGCCTTAAGGGGCCCACAACACTTTTGGATCTGACTACAAGAAATGGTAAGAAAGATGACATGCTTCAAGAAGAATACATGTGGCATACTTACATGCAAATGTTCAAAGAATATGAAGATAGTGAGAAAGCAAGACTTCAAAGAAAACAAGCACAAGATGTTGAGGAGAAAGTAGGTGTTGATAGGTATCACCATCAAGAGAGTATAAATAATGATGGATTAATATATATCAAGGAGTTTGAACAAGAAACACTCCTAGAATGCCATGATAAAAGACTTCTTGAAGGGTTTGAAGAGGTTGTAACAAAAAAGAATAAGAATAAAGCCTTTCAAGAAGACATATACATTCAAGAAGTTGTTTCATTCATGGAGGTACAAATATAACATGAGGAGATGAAGGATAAGTATTATGAGGAATGTTTCCAAGGTCAAGAAGAGTTCATCTACCTTGGACAATTATTTGAGATGACTCCATCAAAAGACAAGCCAAGCCAAGGAATAAGAGATAACAATGAGTCATCTAGTACTACATCCAAAAGGAAGCACGCTTGACACCCTCATTAATCTCATGAATACGGAGATTAAATATTCTTTAGTTTTTATATAGGAATGGAGGTATGTTGGTTAGATTTACATAATCAGTTTGCTTTTTGTTGTGTCTTATGTTCCCTAAGTGTTTAGTAGGATCAGTGTGCCTTTGCTTTATGTGTTTATTTGGTCTTGGTGTGTGTTGTCTTTCCTTTGTGTTTTTTGAGATCAAATATCTATATTTTTGTTCAAGTCAAGGTCTATTATTTTTATTTTTAGAGTGAATTTTACTCTCTTTTCCCATTTCATAGGATAATGCTATTGATCCTTAACATAGGCAAGCATATTACCCTTAGGAATTACTAAAAGTGTTGACCAAATTTGAATTTTATTTAAATTTGGTAACCCATACATATTTAAACTATTCAAATTTATCCATATGTCATATAGGGTCTCATGTGTGTCTAAAAATCTGACCTATCCTTTCTCTAATCTTGGTATAAGCCTATCTTTTTTGTACTTGCCTAGTCAACACAAGTCAACTCTGGTTAACTATTATTAAACATGGTAAAAGGCTCAAATTATTATATAAATGTACTAATATGGTAATTTAAGTGTTTTAATGTGTTTTTGATTCATAAATTTATCCTTTTCCATGCTTCATATACAAAAAATGACTTTTGGTAACATTTTTGGCTCATTAAATGACTTGCTCAGATTTGTAAAAGAAGAATATGTGTCACCAAGAAAGTTTGTAATGTGGATGGGGTCACAATATGTTAGGAAACATTTATATGTAGTTAATAAGTAGTTCCATGCAAAAAATTAGAGAGTTCCCCTTGAAAATAGGCCCTTAATGGCACTTGTACAAATTTGGTGAGCTCATCTTCAGTTGAAAACATGGCTTAGTGTCTCTTGAGCTCCCTAAGGTAATAAATACACCTAGTTTGTAGAGAAAATGTTAGATAGATAAAAAAATTTCATTTTCTCTTTCTTTTTTGCCTTCACAAGCCAAGAAGAGTCAAATTTAAATTTTTGGTACAATCTGTACAAATGTAGTTGGAGGGAGTGCTCATGGGAGTTGAAAGGGGTCTTAGTATACTTCAAATTTTTGGTAAGAATTTTTAGTTTAATTCCCCCCTATGAACCATTGATAATAATCTATACAATTTTTTATGCTCTTTCATCCATGAGGGGTCCTTGTTTGAGCTTATTTTAGAATATTTTTCTTTGGTTTGACATTATTGGTTAGTTTATGTGTTTCTCAGAGCCTCTCCATAAATTTATCCATCATAATTTTAGCATGATTGTTATAAAATTCTTAAGAAATACTCTTCCAATATTGTTCTTGTTTATTGATCACTCTCACTACCTTTAACTTAGAATTTGCATCTACAGGACACTTGGTGACATCATAATGGTGTATTGGAAAGGTGAATGTGAATTTCAACCTCTTATTTTTTCTAGAAATACATTAAGATGTTATATGGAAGCATAAAAACTCATATTTATGGAAGGTCTCCATATTTTTAATACTATATCTCATTGTGGTGTACTAGACATCCATCTACATGTGGCCTAAATAGAGGGTTGAGATAGTTATTTGAGTGTAGAAGTGAGGTAGGACCTCACTTCGAATCCTTGTATGTTGAAATGATCCATGATAGACCCATCCAAGGTGTAATATATATATTTAGATTTGAAGGTAACTCTAAGGGGATAAAGACTATATTTTGGTCTCCATGTCCCTAAAAACAATAAACAAAGGTATATAAGATTTTTGAAGATAGCATATAACATGATCGAAAAGATCCTAAGACAACCAATTTTATGAATCTTATATCTATATCATAGGGGAAAACCCATGCCAAATATGGAGGTAAAAAGGTAAGAGAAGTAAGTTTTTTAAGGCTCCCAATATGCCCATAAACACATTGAATTCCCATAATGATGTCTACAGGCATGAGAAGTAAATGAGACCTTTTCACCCAAAAAGGTAATTAGACTTTAATAACTAGTGTAGGTTCCTTAAATGATGGAAATAAACTTAATAAATTAGAGGTAACCATAATAAATGTTGATATGAATTTTTTTAAACTCATGTACACCTATCAGTCTATACACGGGCCTTACAATGTGTACCTACAACCAACATAAGCTCAAGCTTGAAAAAGGTGGATTTTTCATTGAAATAAATGAATGTTTTAAGATGTTTAGTGTTTTTAAATGATGAAAATATTCTTAAAAAATTTAATTAATATATAATGATATTTATATCTTATCCACACCTACAAGGACACCTATAGATATGGTCTCCAAGAAGAGCAACACATTCAGCTGGGTGGTAGGATAGTGAGCAGGATTAGGCTACAAAGTGATGGTTTAGGCTCAAATAAAGTGTTAAATAGATCCAAATAAATTTACATGATCATGTAATATTATATTATGGTCTTGAAACACTATTTTTAGGCCTAAAATCATGTAATATACACCTATAGGTGTGACTATGGAGGTCAATACAATCAGAGTCAAGGATTGGAAGGTTAGTCTCATAGTTGTGAGAATGTGAGGAACATATAAAGTTTGGAGAGATTATTTAATTTTATAATATATTAATGTTTCTTAAAACAACATCATGAAGATATCATGATGCATCTTGAGTAGACAGGGAGCTTAAATCACACTTACATAGTCTATGGTCTAAAACCCTATGCAGTCTACCTTAAGAAACTTAGTATTGGTTTTTAAAGTCTTTAGAGGGTCAAATAACCAATTTAGGATCTAAATTTTTAATTGTTACATCATTATCACTTGATTAATCTTTTAAAACTCTCATATATTATATTAAAATAGGGGAAGTTCCCCCTATTTTGCCTCATATAGGGGCACTTTCCCCTTCTACAAACATGCAATCTTGGAAGGTAAAATGGAGATGTGAAGCCAAAAGGTGTGAAATATTGATATAGGGGTTTTTTAATATTAAAAAACCCACATCAACATTTTATAAACCTACTAGAGAGAGAAAAAAAGAAGGGTGCTCTAAGCTACAAGGGTTATGGTCAGCACCATGAAGGAAGGTAAAGCCTATTGCTAGGAAAAAGGGCATCTTCATCTATGGCCCTGGTTGGGCACTCTAACTCATTTTATCATGCTTTTGGTATGTAATAAAAGTTTTTTTGATCTAATATCATTCAAATAATCTCAATTTGAGGGTTCAAACCACCAAAATTTTTAGATAGGCTATAGAGCTAATACTAGGCCTAACATCTAAAGAGATATCAACTTCAATTTTGGCTTGATATTTGAACTAAAACCTATTAAAACATGCTTATTGGATAATTATAGGTATATTATAACCATTATTTTTTAGATAATTTCTATAGCAGATAATTCCTTGGTTGGAAGGCACTCAGACCATGCAAAATGTACTGAAAGAACCCAAGTGGCCAAATTAAAATGCTTGTATCTTCCATGATAATTTTTATAGAGAGATAATGTGTTTTGGGATGTTGGAGAGGGTCAATAATAATCCCTCAATTTAATTGGCTCATATTTCCAATGTTCCATTTTTATAAACAAATCCTAAGACCTAAAATTACTGTAATCCTTCACAAACCCCCAACTCAAACCTGATGGAGAAGATGAGACAAATGGAACATCCAAATGGAGTTTAAAGGATATGGAGATGATTTGAATATATATAATAATCTTTAGGTCTCCTCCCCATTCAATTGAGTTATACTAAACTTGTATGTATGGTGTACAATAGAGCTTTCTTTAATAAATTTATGTGTTTTTTAGGTATAGAGAGTTTTCAAAAGATACAATCACCCTTAGGAGAAATATTAGCACTTATTATATACCCCCATGTTTATATATTGAGGTATATAATATATTAAGTGTGTCTTATATCTCATTCATCTCAACCAGTCTAATGAGCAAACAATGAACACTTACTGAAAAAGATGAAAGCTCTAATTAAAAATCCTTTTAAGGCCTAATTAATGAACCTAATGACATGGACACTCTTGAAATGTGTCATTTCTCCTTGTGAATGAATTTTATTTTATAATTTGAAGGATTTTGTGTGTAAAGTGTGAAGCATGCATATTTATTTTTTATATTTATTACCCCCCACTTTGTACCACAAGATTTGGTGATCACTAAATTAGATTTTGTTTTACTTGTTATTAGTTTAGTGAACATGAAAACATATGACCTATATAGGGTTATTACATAGTTTTGATTGACTAGAGTCTTTGAAAGCCTCCCTAGTGAGATTATTATGGTAAAAGCCCATTATCTAGGTCTATAATATATATAGGTCATGACTTTGATTATCTAATGTATCCTCAATTGGAAGTGTAATTAGGACCTATCTTCTTTGAGCTAGGATTGATTTGTAGATCTGTTATATTAAGTATTACATATATTCTAGTGAACCTAACATGAATCTAAACCTTAAAGGATTTATTTCATGCTTTTATTTCAATAATTTTATTAGTTTTATATATTTATGATACCATGTTGACCAATATGGTATACTTCTAAGTTTTGTTCACATGTTTAACACAATTATATCTAAATATCTATATTCTTTCTATACAAGTCTTCATTACATATAGGTTACTAGATCACATAGGTTAACATATTACTCTTCTTCAATCCTACATAACAAACTATGATGAATAGGTGAACATAGTCTTTTAGTCAGGATCTAGATCAACAAACTATGTTGGATAGGTTGATTTAGTCTTTTAGTCAGCATCTAGATGAACAAACAAAGTCAAAAAGGTGGACTTTCTCTTTCAATCAACATGAAGATCAACAAACTAAGTTGGAAAGGTCAAATTAGTATTTTATCTATCATCTAAATAAACAAATAAAGTTTGATAGGTCGATCTAGGCATATTATCTTGCTTTAGCACATAGGGTTTTGCATAACTAGGTCAAACAAGTTGACTTAGTTGACAAACATGAAAGCATCATTCAAGACAGTTGAGCAAAACAATTACAATCCTCATCATCTTCCAACCCACCAATGTTACTCTCTTTCTCTCTATGTCAATTTAGTAGTTCATTATAGTTCTTTTTTGTAAAAAATTACAATCTTTTAGAGTGCAATCATATAATAATTAAGTTAACCTAGTCAACTTAGTTTTGTATCCTATCTTCTATCTAAAAGATTAAGCTGGCTTAGTCAAATTTATTTTTAAACACTTTTGGTTCCACACAATAGTACTAACCTAGTCAACTATGTTTTATACTATTACATACAATGTCATTTGAATTAACTCTATACCATTCTTAATTTGGGAATTAACAATTATTTTTTAGTAACTAATTCACACTTTCATTTTCAATTATTTTCATTCTTAGAGTAGTTCACATAGTCTAATTAGGTGGTTTTTTAAATTTTTATTTTGTTAAACTATTTTTCTCTTTTTTCACACACTACCAAATCACATAATATTCAAAATGCATTTAATATTTGTCTTCTCAAGGTCCACCTAGTTGGATTTCATCAATAAGGGAGAAGTTGACTTAGTTTTCTATCCAACTATAAACAAATGGTTAATGGTATATATTGATAAATAAAACAAAACCCTTATCACTATGGGATTGTGAAGTGTAGGGGTAGGCCCAAATATGAAGCTAATACCATTTCCATTATAGACCTCTTTTAGACTAAGCATCTTGAAAATATCCATATATTGCTTTCTAGTTCCCTATTTTTAGCTAACATCCCTATCACACTTAAAATAACACTTTATAATAATCTAACAAAACTTAGGATGACCACTTAGTTATCACTTACTTTTTAATTTATTGCTTTCTCTCTAATCATTGTGTTGTATTACAAAAACATGCACTAGCCAACATTGGTGCAAGGATTTATGCTATGTTCCCTAAGTGGACCTTTCTTATTGATCCAATTGTTTGTGTGTGCTTCCATTTCTTACTTCAATTAAATTACAAATATTTCCCTATTTTTATCACACTATCATTCTATTCAACAAAGTCTCTTACAGATTGAGTTCTCCCCTATTTGTAGTACTAAGTCAACTTGGTTGACCTTGTACTCTTTTTTGCCAATCATTTTATAGTATTAAGTCAACTTGGTCGAAACTTTACTCTTATCTACCAATTGGGTTACAATACTAAGTTGACATTGTAAATCATGTATCTTTATCAAGATTAGTTTCAAACCCTATTTATATTACTAATTATAATTCATCATCCCTATTATATGTCTGGTTAATTATGTCTTCATTTTACATCCTTCTATGTAAATAGTGCATAGTCAACCCTATCAACTTTGTACACCTTGGATTATAATATTTTATATGTGGTTATCGTTATCTATCTAGATAGTACTCTAGTTGAAGGTTTGGTAGATTTCGCTCTAAAACCTTCACACCTGGATTAACATTACAATGATCTGAGGTGTGGGACACTTGAGCTCAGATGAAACCTCTAGATTTTGGTGAGGTTATCTCTTTTGATGTATCGCTTTGAAATGCTTAGTAAACTACAAATTATTGGGATGAAAAGGGGGAGAAGGAAACTAAAAGGGAAATCCTACTTTATTATTTGTGATAAACCTATATTATTGGTTCATCCATTCCGTTTAAGCTTCTAAAACATTGATTAGATAAGTAAAGACTAAATTTACAACTCCAAATATATCTTATGCATCAACATTTCATGTAAAGGTTTTATATAGTGATCAAATACTAAGGGAAATGATGGAATAGGCTAGATTTAAGGCACTAACCAACCACTTCTATCCATTATAAACTTAACAAAAAGGACATCAAACACTGAACATGACTTGCATAATCTGACAAACTAGTAACTAGGTTAGAATCAGGACTTGACAAGGGAGAAATATCCACCACATATGCAAATCAAACTAATATAAACACAATATACAAGAATAATGGAAATATGAAATAGTCATTTTATTTATTTTAAAAGGTTACAAAACTCAAGCTTGGCAAAGTTTAGTTATGCCAAGAGAGAGATGGATTTGAAAAATGGCTCAAAAACCAACATATATAGCAAAAAGTATAAAATATTAGAGAGATTAGCATTGGAAAGATAAGAGGAGATCAACTAAAAATCAACTCAGGTCCAAATTGAGTTACAAAATGATAACAAACCCTTGAATCAATATCCTTTTATCTCCTTGTCTTGCATGAATCTTTACTTTTGACATTGGAAAAAGAGTGGTGGGCCCATCTTGGACAAGGAAATATTTACATGCATTAAATCTACACCAAAATTTGAAGGAAACTCCACTTGAATTGATTTGGAAGTGTTTGGAAAAAATGATTGCATGAAAATGAAGGAGAAATGCATGACGATAGCCAAAAGCCAACTAAATCTCAAGAACAGTCAAATATAATTAGCCTTCCCTTGTATGAAATAAAATAAAATACTAAATGTATCATGGAAAGTGGAATTAAAAATTAAAAACAACTACTTGATGACAATCTTCAATGCCAACTCACTTCGCTTGATTGGTAAAATAAGCCTATTAAGCCAACTAGGCCTAATAATCTAACTATGCATTTTAAACTCCATATATTTTGAAATTAAAAGCATGAAACCTACAAAAAATAGGTGTATTATACTTAAATAAATCTCTCCCATCATGAGATAGGTGATTTTGATGAGAAAACTCTCACTATTTAATTAATAGGGTTGACTAGGCCCATTTTGCCCCATTTTCGTATAGACTGGCCATTTTGATTGAGATGATAGGGGAAATTTCAAAAATATTTATAACCAATTGAATATTTTATGATGAATAAAAATTCACAATCTTCAAACTCCATTTATTAGATCCCATTGAACTACCTTGTACTTCATTTTCTGTGTTTTTTATAAAAAACATGATTTCTACCCTGATCCATATAGATATTTATGTCAAATTGGAATTTAAGTAATCCTATAAGAGTTTAATTTATTTTTGGAAAGTTTTTGGTCAATCCATGGTAATTCATTGGCAAGAAAATCATTTTTTTGCAAAACTAGTTTTTGAGGGATCAGGAGGGTTTTGAAGTTAAATATTCAAAATGATGATTCATAAAGTATAGACCTAAAAATCTCAAAATATTTGTATTTATTTGTATCACAATAACCCCACTAACATCCATAAAAATCTTGGGTTCTCATGCAAAAGATATGCAAAGTTATCACATGGAGGAAATTTACATGTAGGATTTTGCTTGCATTTTGGGCTACCTACACTCTTAATGATTTTTCAGAAATCACAGCCCCTAAAATAGCCTCAATTATTCATTAGTTATAATTAAATAGTGGTATTCAAAACTTACTAAGATCATTTAGCCAAAACTCCTCATGTGGTGAAAGATACAAGCATCTGAATAGGAAGCTTGGAAGGGTGCTTGAACTAAAAAAAATGAAAATCATCAAGATTAAAATGAATTTTCCCCTAATTCACAATACCTAAGAAAATAATTATGGGGTCTTTACCATTCTTTAAAAACACTCTAAAATCATACTTTTCTAGAAAAGTAGAAAATTTTCTTTTAGGCCTATATGCATGTTTGCTTGCAAAAGATTGAATGATCATTATTTTCACATAGTTTGGATTTTTTAAAATATTTAAAGGTATTATGATTATGTAATAAAATCATCCTATTATTTTGAGCTTTTACATAAGCATAGAAACGTTTTTGGCTCTTCAAATCAATGCTTGCTCCAATGGTGGCCTCAAAAAGATATGTTGATACTATGACAAAAAAATGAGAACTTATACTAATTTAATGGACTTGAAATATTTATATATGATTACCCAACTAATTATGACCCTACGTACTAAATTTCAAGTCAAAATTCCACATGTAGATGCCAAAAACCTAAAATTTCTTTTAAATTTTCCCCCTGTACATGGACTACAACATAAATGACTATGCTTTTGCATATTTGAAGTTATTTTCATTAGTAATGGAGGTTTATAAGAAAATAAATATTCAATTATAACAATATCTCCTTCAATATTCTCTAAAACTTCCTCTACCATTGTTTAAGCATGTGTAGTCCTCTAAACAAAGCATTTTCTAACTCAAATGATTATGTTTTCTACTTATTAGCCCTTGTATGGACTGAGACAAGGAGAATTTATGGATTGGATGGTGTGATCATGATGATAGGTCCACCTGAGTATTAATCATGAAAAATATGCTTTTAAAATAATATCATCTTCTTAAAGACAAAAGACCCTAAATTGGACATCAACACCCCTTAGCCACTTGACTATGGCTCCTTTTAATAAGCTAGCTATAGGTGCTTATACTTCCATACTAGGTCCTTATACAGATTTAAACTATCATGAAACTTTATGATATTGTCACTCTTAAAGTATCCTTTCCTTTGATGACCAATTAGTCTTTGTACTTTTAAAAGTCCATTTTTCCTAGTAACTAGGCCCTTTCTAACAATATTATAGGCCTAAAGGTTTCATTTGTATATCTATAGATGATCTCCTTAGAATTTTGGCATAATTTTTTATTCCTTTCTCTTGGTTATTTGATATATTAGAAGCCACATTTTATGGCTTTCACAACCCTAGATGGAAGCATGCTTATATTCCTTGGAAAGCTTGTTTGATTACCAAACCCCTTCCACTGTAGATAAGTTTTGTATAGGCCTATAAGGAATCATTTAGGTAATGACACATATTTCTAATACCATATGTTCACTCAATTAAGGAAATTATTCATCATTTACTCCAATTTTGACATCCTTTAGGCTCTCAACCCCTTAAAAAGTGTGTTTGATTACAAAAATCAAACCTTACTTGGTTATAGGCTCTCTTAGTTGTAGGTGATGATTTTTTAGTTTTATTATAGGTCATATTTATGATTCCTATCTCTTTAAAACATTATTATTCTCAATTACACTATCATGATGATTCCTTAAAGATAAAACCCTCATGAAAGATCAAAATCATTGTAGACTACCCAAACCACTATTTAGCTAATTGATTGTCGTTCCATTCCTTTAGGTCCTTGACTATAGTTTGAATGTATGTGTCTCTCAGTGTAGGGATTTGGGATAGGGAACTATTATTATATGGAAATATGAGTTTTTATATAATTAAACATGATTCATTAGCTTTACCTCTTATCTTTAAATACTTATCATTGTGTTTAAGGCGTTCAAGCACAAACTCACATATTTGTCTCTAGGTGAATGGTAACTTCTGGCTGTAGGTTCTCTTATGATGGTTGTAGCATAACATCTTTAAATTTAATTTATCCCTTTATTAATTTCAAATAACTTAAATGTATGTATTGTTATTATGAACCTTTTATTGGCAATTTTCTAGGTTAAAAACTTGGCTAAGGTCTCTTAAAGCTCAAACAACTATCAGCTATAGGTGAATACACCTACATGTCTCTAGGCTATGTCTAGGCATTGTAGGCCCTTTTGAAAGAAGTAAAAGGTATGACCAATCACTATATATTCCAAAACTTATTATTATATCCTCACTTCATAATATCTTTTCAAAAGTGAAACAAAACTCTTTGATCCACATTCTAAATATGATTTTCAAGTGTATGGATCTTTTGATAGTACTTTGTATGGACAATAGCTTATACATGATCTTAAGGTTATCCAAAAGAATATTTTATCCTTATTCCATTCTTAATTAAGCTTTATGAGGTCATTTTCATATACCTTTATATAAAAATCATTGCCACTTTTGAAGTTGATATCTTTGATGAAGCTCCATGAGTATTATGAAATAGATGTAGGTCTTTTTTCTCATGAAATGATGCCCTCAACTTGGCCTAAAAAATATTTTTTCATTATTTGATGGCCTTATTTCCCTAAATATAAGTTTCTTGATCTTTAAGAACTTGAAAAAAATTCTCTCTTTGAACCAAAATTGGCCTTCATGATCATGATTCTAACTATATATCCTAATGCATGTCCTTTTCTCATGACTATATGTGATGTTTCACTTGATGCATATGTCATCTTGGTCATGCTTCTAATGGTCTCACTCAAATACTGTATTTTAATGATGGAATAGGTCATGGATATGAGTGGAAGATAAAGGGAGATGAAAATATTATGAAAATACATCAAAGGAGAGGGGGAGAAGACCAAAACATAGAGTAAGGCAGTGGTTGATAGTGATATAGGAATGAAAGGGATGGATGTGGAAACGAGTTTTAGGGAGCATGAAAATACAAAGAGAAGGAATTTATGAATACATAATCACCTATACATCATATCATGATAATTTATAGGTCATTGGAGGAGGGCAAGGAGTCAAAAATGAAACCTAGTTTTCAATGAAAAAACTTAAAATTGGCAAATAAACCTTAAAGGATGTTAAACTAGGCCTCTTTAGGAACTTTGAGAGCATAAGAAGGGTTATTTTCCATGATACTTGGAAAAATTATATGAATTATTATTTTAAACCATGAAAAACTTTATGGAAACCTTACAAACACAAAATCAAGAGAATTTGAGGTTGCCTTCTTCCATGATCATACAATTCCTCCTTGCAAGTATGTTATACTATAGATTTGATTGGCTGACTTTGTGAGCTTTTTTGGACCCTAAATTACATGAATAAAAAATTTATGAGACCATGGATAGGTATCTTGAGTTCCCAATATTCTGGATCAACTTTATTTTCTTTGAAAATATACTATGGGGAGGAGAAACTTAAGAAAACCAGTTGCCTTTATGGTTGCAGGGCTATATAAATTGGCTTGTATTCAACTAAAGGGTTCCTAAGCCTATAAAATCCAATTAAAGAGACACTTGATCCATCAGGAATACCTTTGAGTCTAGTTTCTCCACCCAAAATTTTAGACCTACACTCCCCTCTTGAAGTCTATACCATCCTCAAATCTTGAGGTAGGTCCTTTTGTATAAAGTAGGAAAGTGCCAATAAAGGACTGGTTTTGGGCATGTATAGCCATTGATTTCCATGAAACTCTTAATAAATATTATTTATCACCTTATGAAGCTATTCCCTACTATTTCTATATGGAATCCATATGTAATCCATAATATCACTTGAGAAATGAAGGTAAAGAACTTATTCTACCCTTTTAAAACCCAACTATCACTTTCACCACTTTGAATAGAAGTATTTATAAGTATAACATGCCATAATATTCACAATTTGTCTTTTAAACCTTTTTCCATCATTTTAAATAGTCAAATTAGTACATGTGGGAGGTTTTGGGGATTTTTAGGCTTATATTTGCCCCTGAATGCCTTTTCAATATTTAAAACTTTAGGTTTAGGATATAATCATGCATTTGAACATATTTAAAGGATATTTATGACAATTAATGATCCTTTTGACTTGAAATTTGACACTTAAGATCAAAACTTTCTCTTTCAAACTACAATTCTCTAGTTTGACCAGTTGTAAATCGATAATGACTATTTTTTTTGAAAGTTTCATATGATACAAATAGTACTTTGGCCTTGATAGGTCAAATTACTAAAAATTCTAAAAACTCTCAGGGGTTGACTATCGTAATGGTCAATTAACTCCACTAGTTTTTATATGACATTGGAAAAATTAAGCATAACAAATTTGATTGGATGACCTTCTTGATTGAGAAATAGACTCTTTTGAGATTTATAATACCTTTTATGACTGAGACACAATAAGACTAAAGGGAAACAATAGATAAACTAGAAAGTAGAGAAAACTAACCTATAAAAAATAGGAAAAAAACAAAAGGAAAGTAGATTGTTACTTGTGTTACTCACTTATTAGATTAGAACAAACCTACTAACATGAAAGGAGAATCTTTCCTCTAGGGTCAAAAGGGAAGTTATTTTGTGCACAATGGATCCTTGAAATGTATTTACCATATCTTAATGGCATCTTCTTGTAGATAATATAACCTATATGTTCATGTCTTTTGGATGATATAGCTAGACCTACAACTTCCATTATTAGATGCATGGATTAAATATATGGATTGAGGGTCCAACCATATTCTTCCCATATTTTTTGTTATTTCATCAAGAATGCTAACTCTACCTCATTCATAGGTTGATTATGATTTGACACATTCTAATTTAATGATTATGTTAGAAAATCAACTAGTGTACTTGAGTTGATGTCTTCATTAGGATCTATTTAAGGTAGTAATTTATCAAAGTCTTTAGATTCTTCATAGGAATCCAAACATGGCTATAATATTTCTTTAATTTATTCCTAATTAACATCTACAATAATACTCTTTACAATACATTCATTAATCTCCACTTAGGGTGGAGATGGACTCTAAAAATTTGCACAAAAATTCTCCAAGTCACACCACAAGGATTCTTCATCATTATCAATTAAAAGGACATGAAATTCATCAATATTCTTACCATTTGAAACATGTTGATCACATATTTATACCTTTTGTATGGAATCATATGAAATTTCTTTATATGATGCACTTGTTCCATCTTCATCTTCTGTAGAGAATGACATCTCATCTATCCACTCAAGCTCTAACTCATCTTGCTCTAGGATATCTAAAATAACATTAACTTTTTGAAACTAAAAAACATTGGTGGAATCCTCAAATTAATCATCAACCTATTTTTCTATATCATCATCAAAACCTACCATCTCAAGGTCTTCAATTTCATTCAAGAAATTATGGCATAGTTGTTGTCAATGATCATCTTCTTCAAGAATATTCTCCATCTCAGTAATGGCTCTATGTGAGTTTTATTCATGTCTACCTTATGAAGGAATATTTTTTTTTACTTCATCTATATCAACTACTACAAGCTCTTGAGAAACCTCTTGAAACTCCCCTTATTGTTCATCATGGAAAACTAAATCATTCTTGTCCTTAATCAATGTTATCCCAATTATGATTTTTTTCTTCTTGATCACTAAAGTCACCTTCCTTTTCTATCTCTTTGGATTCATATTCTTCACTTACCTCAAAAAGGATAGGTTCCTTCTCTAGGAGTGGCATGGTATACCATTGGAAGTACTCAAAGACCTGAAATAGATCTAATGGTTGTGCCATAGTTTTTCAATTTTGCTCCTGAGACTATTGAATCTGAACAACTATCACCTCCTATCTTTGCATATTTCCCTAAATATATTTCCATAAAGGAAAGGCTTTGGGATATTGAGGAGGGAGGGGTGAGGGTTGAATGTCAATAATGAATTTGGGGTTAATTTTATCATTTAGGCTTATGCTTGTTTGTTTATTTGATTCTAAGGTAGAAAATTGGGTTTAAGAGCCTCTAGAATTAAATGTATTATAGCTTAAGGCATGATTAGAATATTTTATTACTAAGATGGACTTAGAATCCATGTATATTGATATGGGCCAGCAAGAGATATTTATCTTTGAGATTGAGATTTCTTATCAAATAACTCTTGTTTTTAGGGTAATATCTCCTTAGTAATAATTTGGCTTACCCTCTTCATTTCCTCCATCTCTTCATGAAAATTCAAAGAATTTTGGAAAGGTTTCTGATCTTAGAATGGGTATGGCTCATTTGGATGAGGATGAGATTCATATGGATCATAAGGATCATATTGTGATGGTATATAGGGATGTTGACACTGGGAATAATGACCATAATCTATTATATAGGTTGACATAGCCTAGAAAATGAAGAAGATAACTAAAAATACAAATAATTATATACCTTCTACCTTGAGATTAGCACCATAAGAGTACTAAAAACTAGCTTTGAAGATGAATTTTCTACAAACTATACTCCAGTATCTAAACTCATGTCCCACTAGGTGTGCCAAAATTGTTAGCTATCTAGATATCACCCTACTTGAGGGCTTGGTATATTTCACTCTAAAACATTCACACCTAGATTAACATTAGAATGATTTGATGTGTGGAACACCTATACTCAGATCAAACCTCTATATTTTAGTTAGGTTAGCTCCTCTGATGTATCACATTGGACTTCTTACTAAACTACTAATTATTGGGTTGAAAATGGGGAGAATTAAATTGAAAGGGAAATCTTACTTTACTATTGATGATACACAGTTATATTTTTGGTTCATCCATTCTACTTGAGATCCTAAAACACTAATTGAATAAGTAAAGAGTGAATCTACAATTCCAATTATCTCCTATGCATCAATATTTCATGTAAAGGTTTTATCTGGTGATCAAATCCTAAGGGAAATGATGGAATAGGCTATACTTAAGGTACTAACTAGCCACTTATATCTACTACAAGCTTAGCTAAAAGGACATCAAACAATGAACATGACCTGCATAATCTGACAAACTAGTAACTAGGTAAGAATCAGGACTTGACAAGGGAAAACTCTCTACCACATATGCAAATCAAAATAATATAAACACACTATACCATAATAATGGAAATCTAAAATAGTCATTTTATTTATCTAAAAAAGTTACAAAACTTAATCTTGGTAGTGTTGGGTTATGCCAAGAGAGGGATGGAGTTTTAAAATAGCTAAAAAACCAACATATATAGAAAAAATCATAAAATAGCCAAGAGATTAGCACTGGAAAGAGAAGAGGAGATCAAAAATAAATCAACTCAAGTCCAAATTTCGTTACAAAATGATAACAAACCCTTGAATCAATATCTTTTTCTCTCCTTGTCTTGCATGAAGCTTTACATTTGCCATTTTAAAAGGAGTGGTGGGCCCATCTTAGACAAGGAAATCTTCATATTAATGAAATCTATGCCAAAATATGATGTAAAACTCCACTTGAACTGATTTAGAAGTGTCTGAAAGCATTGATTACATGAAAATCAAGGAGAAATGCATGATGATTGCCAAAAGTCAATCGAAGATCAAGATTAGTCGACTCTAATGAGCCTTCCCTTACATGAAATAAAATCAAAGACTGAATATTTCATGAAAAGTGGCATTAAAACTTAAAATGAATTGATTGATGACAATCTTCAACACCAACTCACTTCGGTTGATTGGTAAAATAAGCCTATTAAGCCAACTAGGCCTAATACTCTAACTATGCATTTGAAAATCCATATAACATAAAAGGACAATCATGAAACCTAAAAAATAAGGTGTATTAGACCTAAATCAACCTATCCCATCATAATATTGGTGATTTTGATGAGAAAACTCTCACCATTTAGTTAACAGGGTTGACTAGGCCCATTTTGCCCCATTCTCTTGTAGGTTGGACATTTTGGTTAAGCTAGTAGGTGTACTTTCAAAAATATTTATAAGAAACTAAATATTTTAGAACTAAGAACAAGTCTTAGGATTCAAACTCCAATTATTGGATCCCATTGAACTACCCTGTACTTCATTTCCCATGTTTTTTCCATAAAAAACATGATTTTTTCCTTGATCCATATAGATCCTTATGTCAAATTGTAATTTATGGAATCCTTTAAGAGTGTAATTGATTTTTTAGAAGTTTTTAGGTTTATCCATGGTAATTTGATGGTAGTAAAATTAAATTTTTACAAAATTGGTTTTTTAAGGGCTCGAGAGGGTTTTGAAGTTGAATCTTAAAAATGATGATTCATGAAGTATAGACCTCCAAATCCCCAAAATATATTAAATTATTTGTATCAAACTAACCCCCCTAACATCCTTTAAAATATTGGGTTCTCATGCAAAACATATGCAAAGTTATCATGTGGAGGAAATTTACCTATAGGGTTTTACTTACATTCTAGGATGCATATGCTCTTAATGGTTGTTCATAAATCACAGCCCCTAAACATACATCAATTGTTTATTAATTATAATTAAATATTGTTTTTAAAAACATACTAATATTTTTTCGCCAAAACTCCTCATGTAGTGAAAGATGCAAGCATCTGAATAGGAGGCTTGGAAGGGTGTTTAAACTACAAAAAGTGAAAATCTTCACCAGGATGAAAATTATTTTTTGCCTAATTCAAAATTGTTTAAAAAATCATTATTGGTTTTTTACCATGTTATTAAAACAATCTAAAACCATCTTGTTCATGAAAATTTGAAAAAATACATTTTTGGCCTATATGTATGTTTGCTTGCAAAAGACTAAATGAGCATGGTTTTTAAAACATTTGGAGTTTTTACACTCTTTAAAGATATTATTATGATTTAATAACACTATCCCATACTTTTCAAACTTTCACCTAGGCTTGGAAACGTCTGTGGCACTTCAAAATGATTCTTGTTTTAAATGTTGCCACAAAATGACACGCTGATGACTATGACAAAACAATGAGCACTTTTGCTTGTTTAATGGCCTTTATAATATTATATATTATTACCTAACTAAATATTACCCTATGTACCAAATTTTATGTCAAAATTACACTTGTAGATGCCATAAACCTCAAATTTCCTTTAAATTTGCCCCTTATGCATCAACTATAACATAAATGACTATGTTTTTTGCATATTAGAAGTTTTTTCATAAGTAATTGAGGTTTATAAGATAAAAAAATCTTAAATTATCACAATATCTCCTTCAAGATGCTCATAAAATTCCTCTACCATTGGTTAAGCATTTTTAGACCTCCAAATAAAGCATTTCTTGACTCAAATGACTGTGTTTTCTATCTATTAGCCCTTATACAAATTGAGACAATGAGAATTTAGGGATTGGATGGTGTGATGATAATATGTCCATCTAAGTCTTATTCATGATAGATATTCTTTGAAAAGAAGATCCTCTTCTTAAAGGCAAAAAACCCTCAATGGGACATCAACACCCCTTAACCACATGATTGTGGCTCCTTTTAGTAAGCTAACTGTAGATGCTTATACTCCCATACTAGGTCCTTCTATATATTTAAAGTGTCTTTCAACTTCATTATATTTTAAGTCTTAAAGTATCCTTTAATTTTATGGCCAATTAGTCTTTATACTTTCAAAAGTCCATTTTTCCTAGTAACTAGGCCCTTTTTGACTATGCTACAAGCTTGAAGGTTTCATTTTTATGTCTATAGATGCTCTCCTTGGAGCTTTGGAATACTTATTGATTACATTATCTTGGTGATTTTATACATCATATTACATATTTTATGGCTTTCACAACCCTGAATGGATACATGCTTATACTCCTTGGAAGGCTTGTTTAATGACCAAACCCTTGGCACTATAGATAAGTTATGCACAGGCCTATAGGGCATCATTTAGGTAATGACACCTATTTTTTAATACCCTAGTTAAACTTAATTAAGTAAAATATTCATCATTGACTCTAATTTTGACATCCTTTAGGTTCTTATTTGCTTGATAAGTTTGTTTGATTGCAAAAACAAATCTTTTTCTGGTTGTAGGCTCTCTTAGATGTAGGTGATGATTCTTTACATTTGTTGTAGGTCATCTTTATGATTCCTAGATCTTGAAAACCTTTTTAGTTTCCATTACACTATCATGATGATTCATTAAATACAAAACCCTAATGAAATATCAAAACCTTTGTAGACTACCCAAACCAGTATTTAGCTAATTGATTATGGTTCCATTCCTGTAGGTCCTTAACTGTAGCCTAACTATATGTGTCCCTTAGTGTATGGATTTGGGCTAGGGAGATATGATTATAGGGAAATATTATTTGTTCTATAATGAAACAAAATGCATTATCTTTACCTCTTATCTTCAAATAGTTAGCATTATGTTCAAGGCCTTCAAGTACCAACTCAGCTATTTGGCTCTAGGTGCACCCTAACTCCTACCTATAGGCTCTCTTTCGATGGTTATTGCTTAACATTTTGGAATGGAACCTATCCATTTATGCATTTTTAATCACTTAAAGGTAATTATTTCTAATATGAAACTTTTATTGGTAATTATTTTGGTTTAAAACCTTCCTAAGGTCTTTTAAAGCTCAAACAACTATCAGCTATAGGTGAATACACCTACCTATAGGCATGTAGGCTACCTCTAGGAACTGTAGGCCCTTTTGCAAGAATTAAAAGGTATGACCAGCCATTATATATTCCAAAACTTATGTGATGAGATCCTCACCTCATAATATCTTTAAAAAAGTTAAACAAAACTCCTTGATCCACATTCCAAGCATGATTTTCAAGTGTATGGACCTTTTGACAGTACTTTATACAGATAATAGCTTATACATGATATTAAGGACAACAAAAGGTAGATTTTATCCTTATTACATTATTAATTAAACTTGATGAGGTATTTTCCATTGACCTTTATAGAAAGCTCCTTTCCACTTTTGAGATTGATATCTTTGATGGAGCTGCATGACTATTATGAACTACATATGGGTCCTTTTCTCATGAAATGATGCCCTTGACTTGGTATACAACCTATTTTTTCATTATTTGTTGGCCTTCTTTCCCTACATATAAGTTTCTTGATCTTCAAGACCATGAA
The DNA here is from genome assembly GCA_037957365.1 of Torreya grandis. NCBI lineage: Eukaryota > Viridiplantae > Streptophyta > Pinopsida > Cupressales > Taxaceae > Torreya > Torreya grandis. The sequence continues at coordinate 266,750 of JARHVA010008509.1, read as the reverse complement.
AAAGAAATCTTTCTCCTTGAACCAAAATTGACCTTCATGATCATGATTCTAACTATATATCTTCATGTATGTCCTTTTCTCATGATTGTATGTGATGTTCTACTTGGTGCATATGTCATCTTGGTCATGCTTCTAATGGTCTCACTCAAACCTTCAATTTTAATGATGGAATAGGTGATGTAAATGAGTGGGAGATGAAGGGATATTAAAATATGATGAAAAGACATGAAAAGAGAGTGAGAGAAGAGCAAAACATAGTGGAAAACATAGAGTAAGGTAGTGGTTGGTAGTAATATGGGAATGAAAGGGACGGAGTTGGAAAGGATGGTTAGGGAGCATGGTAAGACAAAGAGAAGGATTTTACGTAGACATAAGTACCTCTACGTCATATCATGAAAATTTAGAGGTCATTAGAGGAGGGCAAGGAAAAAAAAATGAAACCTAGTTTTCTACAAAAAACCTTAAAATTTGCAAAGAAACCTTAAAAGATGTTAAACTAGGCCTCTTTAGGCACTTTAAGAGCATAGGATGACTTTCTAGCCATGATAATTGGAAAAAATATGATTGGAAACCATGAAAAAGTTGATGGAAACCCTAAAAACACAAAATTAAGAGAATTTTAGGGTGATTTCTTCTTCTATGATGATACAATTCCTCCTTCCAAGCATGTTATACTAAAAATTTGAATAGTTAGATTTGTGAGATTTTTTGACCCTAAATTTCATTAATAATACCTTAAAAATACCATGGATAGGTATCTTTAGTTCCCAATATTTTTTAACAACTTGAATTTCTTTGAAACTCTACCTCGGTGAGGAGAAACTGAAGAAATCCGATTGCCATTCTAGTTGTAGGGCTATAAAAATTGGCCTATATTAAAATAAATGGTTAATGAGCCTAGATAATCCAATTTAAGAGCCATTTGATCCATCAATAATCCCTCTAAGTCTATTTTCTTCACCTAAAATTTTAGACCTTCACTCTCCTCTAAAAGTCCATACCATCCTCAAACCTATAGGTAGGTTCATTTGTGCAAAGTAAAAAAGTGCCAATAGAGGATAAATTTTGGGCCTATATGTAAATAAATTTCCATGAAACTCCTTTAAAATCCTTTTTATGACTTGATTAATATATCTCCTACTATTTTTTTATGGAATTTGTATGTAATCCATACTATCACTTGAGAAATGAAGGAAAAAAGCTTATTTTGTGGTTTTAAAACCCAACATTCACTTTCACTACCTGAAATAGAATAATTTAGAAGTATAACATGAAAATAAAATGATACATTAGAACTTTCAACATTTTTTCATGGTTTAAATAGGCAAATTGGCATGTGTGGGGGATTTTGGGGCCTTTTAGGCTTATATTTGCCTCTAAACACCTTTTCAAGATTTAAAACTTTGTACATAGGACATAATCATGCATTTGAGCATATTTAAAGTAAATTTATGAAAATTAATGATACTTTTTACATAAAATTTGACACTTAAGATCAAAAATTTCTCTATTAGGCTATAATTCATTAATTTGATTAGTTGTAAAGGGCTAATGATGATTTTTTTTAAAGTTTCATATATAGGAGTAGTAATTTAGCCTTCACAAGTCAAATTATTGTATGTAGTTATCTAGTATTATTTCATAATTATTTCATCTTTTTAGCCTCTAATTTGTCAATAACATTACATAATTAAGGATTTATATCATAACCTCAATTATTTTATACTTCAGATGAAACTATTCACTTTCTTCCTTCACCATTTCCTAATCTAAATCCAATCACTACATGATATAATACAATTTATATCCTTCATCCTAGTCTTCCTCCTAATACCAATGTTTGTAATCCTCCACCCAATACCCTTCCTCCAACCAAAAATAATAATCCCCATCCTAATAACACTAATACCCCACCTACAAACACTAATGCACAAATAAACACAACTCAAATTCTTGCACAAATAGTTTAACAAATGACCATCATGCAAAAAACTAATTATTTCCAAATAATGCAAATGTAACAACATTTATTACACATGAATATTCAACCACCTCGAGTCATCATGTCTCGACCAAATCTAAATTTTGTCTTTCCTCCTCTTAGAGATGCAAATTGTAATATCATCCCTCAACCTCTAATGAATAACAAAATAGTTAAACATCTTTAAAATTAATCTCTATCTCCATTCATTACACCCATATATATTGGAAAAAAATTTAAAACTATCACATATGATGGGACTAAGGACCCTATTATCTTTCTTAAGTCTTTTGGTAATCTTTATAAGGAATGGGTCCAAACTAACACCTTTTATACCACCAAAATCTTATCCAAAACCTTTTTTGGTGATGCACTTTAATTGTATAGCCAACTTCCTAGACATTCCATCTCACAACTAGAGGATTTAGTTAACACTCTATTGAATGAATTCCAACATGACTTTCCTAAAAATTATTTTAGCTATTTCATCAATGCCAAGAAAATTCCTAATGAATCTAGTTACACTTTCATCAAACTATGGAATATTCTAGCTCATAAAATAGACCATAACATGAATCATGACACTCTTTCAAAAGTATTTATTACTACTCTTAATGTTTCCCTTCAATATAATGTTTGAATACTTTCCTCTAAAACTTTAGAAGAAGCCTTAAACTAGGAAAAAGGTAGGTATTCATTATGAATCATTTTAAAACACATGAAACAACTAATAAAGAATATTTCCAATCATTTTCTCATAAAATTTATTCATCTAAGCCTCCCCAACCTCAAAATGGAGCATCCAATTTAACCAATGTTAACCCAACCCGCTCTCCCTTGAGTCTAGAATAACTTAAGAATAAATTTCTACCCTCTAAACCCATTATCTTTGATCCATCTAAACCTCTTCCAAAATGTTACAATCCTAATAAGTTTTGTTGGTGAAATGCTACTATAGGTCATCATCATGAATCTTGCCATGATCTTCACCGATTTCTTCTTAATTCCTTACTTGGTCCACATTTCAATATTGATACTCTCACAAAGCAATGTTATCAAGACTATCTTCAAGCCTATAAATTTCAATATAAATAACCAAAATCACATCAACATCAACTACCTAATGAACCAAAAAAAATTCCCATAGCTACACCTTATCCACTAATCTTGTTCAAACCATAATTGATCCTTGTTCATACACCAATAAGGAAATGATAACTAACATGAACGAATTTAAACATAATTTTCCATCCATTGAACATCAACCTCTTAGATGACATGAACCAAAGGAGTACCTAGTTCCAATTCCTACTCTATAGTATATCATACATGGTCCTAATTTACCTCCTTTACCTCTTCATACCTTTCCTACACATTATATGTCACATTCAACATCCATAAAATCTAACAAACCAACACATTTACCTATCTCCAAATTCACCTACCAACCCAATGCGAATCATTTTAATGGTTCAATGTTACCTCACTCTACCTCACATGTTTAGGAATCTTATGATGCCCATCCACAAGTACCTTTAGACTTTGGGGCATATTTAAATGCCCATACATACATCCACTTACCCATTGGGGTATCTTATTATTCCCACTCTTATTTTACAATGCATAATAATAAACAAATTTAGCTTCAAGAAACCTTTGAAGACATATAGCCTTATATTTCACATGTTCATCTTTGATAAAGATTTTAGCATGGATCTTACTTATTATTTTTTTTTCATATATTTCATTTATCTTGTGCACTTTACTTATTTTAGTTTAATTTTAATTTCACCATTATTTCCTTTGGATTCTTTGGTTTTATTTCACTTTATAGTTTATTAGTTGCATTGTAATACCTTGGATAGGACTAGGTCTTCCTCACAAACACACTTTACTAGTATCATTATCACCTTTGGATTCTTTGGTTTTCATACACATAACATTTGGAATTTGTTTTCATTTTGGTTCTTATATATCTCCTTTTTAATTTTTATGCCATTCTTTGCCTTAGTAGCTTTATGGTTATTTTTCCCTATTATTTAACATTCACCTCATTGGTGTTCACCTTGTGATTTATAGTGTAAGACCATAGATAGGACTAGGATATCTTCACAATTACCAAATTAAACCAAATTTTGGGATGAATATTACTTTCATTTGTGTTTTACTATATCCATTGTAGGTTAGGATGGCTTCTTTAGTGACATGAATATCATAGCATATCCCCATCCATTTTATAAATCTATTTTACCTCCTTTTGTTTAAATACAAACATATTCATCATTGTATCACTTATTAAATAAAATAATGTTGGGATATTTATTGAATATGTGTTTTCATTGATTTCAAGTGGCATTAGTGATGAAAAAGTGTTCTTGAATGTTAGTGAAATGGAGCATGGTGGAAAATTGTGCTTAGTACAATATGATACTTGTAATGATATACATAGGTGTCCTAGGTGGATGTTTTATGGCTGAATGGATCATGGTATGATGATTTTTGACTTTTTCTTGATGTTTTATATGCTCAAGGGCTGCCTTCATGTGGCCTTCATGAGGTTTGTAGGTCAATTTATGCCTTATTGGCTTGATAATGCATGGTTACCTACAAGTTTTTTAGCTCTGTCTTGTATGACATGGTAAGGATCTTAGTATGCTTGGAATATACATATTATAAATGTATAGGGTGATGATAGGTTAGTTTTATTATTTTCAAGAGGTGACAAGTGTTCTATATGATAGCTTGGCTATTGGCCTAGTTGGCCTAGATGGGCTAGTGAGGCCTTGTGAAGGGTCAAAGAGTGATTTTAGAGTGGTTAAGATTATATATTCATGGTAAATTATTATCGAGGAGTGTTCAATTTAATTTACCATGTATTAGTTAAAAAATTGAATTAAAAGTCAAAAAAAAGATCCTATGGCTTTAAGAGGTGCTAGAAGGTGTCTGATGAGCATGAGGACTTTCTTGTGTTTGTTAGCATGTGTACGGTCTGCATGGGGAGATGAACCTTTTTGAGATGCTTATTAGGGTAATTAATGATATTATTTAGGCATTATTTCATAGACTAAGGTCCTATACTTTATGAATGATTGTTAAGAAGCTAAGTAGGTTTTTATATGCAAAAACCCTAGTCTTAGACCCAATAGATAAGATCTTGATGGTTTGGGATTATAATGGATTGGGTGATAAAATATGATGACTATATGTTGCATAGGAATTATTAAGGTTTATAATAAAGTATTTTTGGTCTCTTGATAGTGTGTGGGTCCCATGCAAAATGTCTTGTTAATAGTATTATTATTTCTAAGGAAGATTTTTATGAATGACCAAATGATCTAATGGATGATTTTTGAATCTCAAGGCTTGTCCCAAACATCCAAGATTTTTTGTAATATTTATATTTATATTTAAAATTTATATAAGGTTAAATATGACTAGCTTATATGAAGGAAATGGTGTCATATGTGAGAAAGAGTGATCAGAGTGAAACGAGGAATTGGAAGGCCTAATTAGTGAGTAAAAATGGGTCTACGATATTTGAGGTGTTTTAGGGAATGTATTCCCTCTATCTATGAAATTATTATTTTTACTATTCACTTAGAGATGATTGAATGACTAACTCATAGTTGACCATGATGGTTTTGCTAGCAAAAAGAACCTGTTTTGGATGATTGAGTTTGCTTGCAGGGTAGATGGTCAAAACAAGTGTTCTTGATGATTGGAGAGTGTTTAGGATATATTTAAGATATTTTTAGTCATTTTTAAGGTTTGAATAATCTTTATTTAGTCAACTATAATCACACAAGTTGAGTTATGCTTTGTATGTGAGGTGTTTGTGGTATGAGCTCATGGTATGGTTTAGAAAGCTTATGTAGAGGATTATGGATGACCTTAAGGGACATGTATAGTTCTTCCTAAGATATTATAAAGTGATATGGCTCACCATAATATAAAATTTTATATATACAAGATGTTTTATGCCTTTTGGGTGTGAAAAATAGTTAGACAAGTAAGTGTGTGTGTGTTGTTATTTGAAGACCTTGTGCAAAAGTTCTTGAGGGTTTTGGTGACCAATTTTTGTATGAGTTTGAGTAGAGAAATATGTTGTTGGACTCAACATAATTTTTTTATTATATTGATAAAAAATTTAAAATTTATGAGTGCATATTTAAATATAAGAGAAAGATTTGTGAAGGAGCTATTTGCTTGTGTTGAAGAGATAGCTTGGTGTTTGTGACTTGTGTGAAGTTGCAAACTTGAAGAAGATTGTTCATACAAGGTTTCTCAGTTAGATAGAGAAGTAATCAGATTTCAATAATAATTCATTGGATAGGTGTTTTGTTGGTTCTCAAACATCTTAGACAAGTTGGTGCTTGTCAACTTTAGGGGTTACTACTCATTGTTAAGTGGGTGCTTCACTAAAGCCTCTTGTTTGCTCCATCTTTATAAGATATTATTCCATTGTTGTTGAAAGCTTGAGAGTGGGTTTTATACCCCATGAGGTTTTTCCACATAAATATTTTCATAATGGTTTCATTCATTCTTTTTTCTTAATTTATCTATATTACATATTTATATGATTGGTTGAGTAGCTTGAAGAGTTGGGAATTAGATTACAATATTGTTTAACCACTGATTCAACCCCCATCTCAATGGTGTGTACCTGCATAAATTGGTATCAAATTAGGTCCTTTTGAGTCTTAATATCTTAGAAGGTTTTTCTAAGCTACAATATGATCTATAATGAAGAGTTCATGTTTGTTCAAGTTACTTTACATTTAGAAGAAAATGGGGACAAGAAATGGTACATGGATAGTGTTTGTTCTAGTCATATGACAAGAGATAAGATAAAATTCATCAATCTTAAGAAATCAAACTCTGGTACTATTAGGTTTGGTGACAATATCTCTACTACTATAAGTGGTAAGGGAACTTTGAGATTAGATAATGGAATTTAAAAGAGTAAAAATTTTTTATATGTTGAAGGGTTAAAGAATAATATTCTCAATGTTAGCCAGATGTGTGAACAAGGTAATGTTGTGACCTTATATGATGATGTTTGTTAAATTAGAAAAGGAAAACATGACATACTCTTTTCCAATATACATAAGTAGAAAAACAATATGTATGTATATCATGAATCTAAAAGAGAAAAGTGTTTGTTGAGTCAAGTAGAAGAAAGTTGCCTATGGCATGGAAGACTTGGTCACATAAAATTTAAGAATATGATAAGGATTAGTTCAGAGGGGCTTATAAGACATATTTCCAAGATTTATAAGGTTCCTAAATATTTGTGTAAGTCTTGCCTCCTTGGTAAACAATTAAAGATAATATATAATACAAAGGAGTTTTCTACTATGAAAACATTGGAGTTAATTCACACTAACTTATGTGGTCCTATGATGACTCAAATTTGGCAAGGTAATTACTATTTCATGTTACTAATTGATGACTTCACAAGAATGAATTGGATATGTTTCTTAAAATAAAAATTAGAATCCTTTAGCAAGTTCAAATCTTTCAAAGCCCTTGTTGATAATGAGAAAGGGTTAAAGATCAAGTGTATCAGATTAGATAGAGGTGGAGAATTTTGGTCTAATGAGTTTGATGAGTTTTGTGATACTCATGGAATAAAAAGAAAATACTTAGCTGCTAGAACTCCACAACAAAATGGAGTAGTTGAAATAAAGAACAGAATAATTTAGGAGATGTCTAAAACTCTACTACAAGATGCCAAGTTGTTTGATGGTTTTTGGGAAGAGGTTATAAGTAATTTAATCTACATTCTTAATACATTTCAAGTCAGAGTGAATAAAGACAAGAACCCTTATGATCTATGGAAAAATAGAGCTGCAAATTTCCAATATTTTAGAGTGTTTAGAAGTATGTGTTACATCAAAATGGATGAAGAAAATCTAGGCAAGTTTGATTCTAGATCTGATGAAGGTATCTTTCTTGGATATTCTTCTATTAGTTCTGATTATCGATGCTTAAATAAAAGACTTCGTAAAAATTTTGAAAGTTATAATGTGAGATTTGATGAAAGTGGTCCTACCAAAAAGCCTAGTTTGAAGTCATATGATCCAACTATTAGTATTACTAAAAATAAAGAACAATCTATCTATACATCAGATGAAGATGATGAAGAAGATACCAAACTTAATAATAAATCTCCTTAAAAAATAAATTAGGTTTATAATCAAACTTCTTAAGTCATTGGTGATATGAATACTAGTATATAGACTAGGAGAAGATTCTTGTTCAATTAAGATCAACATGATTTAGCTTTTATGTCTATTCATGAACCAAAAACCTTCAATGAAGCTAATAAGGAAAAGGAATGGTGTTATGTTATGGATGAATAAATTTATTAGATTAAAAGAAATGACACTTAGGATATAGTTACTAGGCCTAAGGGAAATAATGTGATTGGAATAGAGTGGATATATAATAATAAGTTGAATGAGAAAGGTAAAGTAGTAAGAAACAAGGCTAGGTTGGTATGTAAAGGTTATGCTTAGGTATAAGGGATTTACTTTGATGAAATTTTTTCTCCTATAGCTAGAATAGAAGGTATCAGACTATTTATAGCCTATGCTAGTTTGAAAAATTTTAAGGTATACCAAATGGATGTTAAATATGCATTTTTCAATTGAAAATTAGAAGAATAATTTTTTATGGATTTTTTTTAGGGTTATGATATAGAGGATAATAAAAAATATGTCTATAGATGAAAGAAGTCTCTCTATGGCCTCAAACAAGCTCCTAGATCTTGGTATGATAGATTAGATAAGTATCTCCTAAGTTAAGGTTTTAGAAGAGGAGTGGTAAATACAAATATTTACATCGAGTCATAAAGATAACATCAGTTTCTTGTTTTGGTTTACGTGGATGACATAATATTTGGTTCTATAAATGATAAGATGAGTAAGGATTTTTTTAGAAGTAATGAAAACTGAATTTGAGATGTCTATGTTGGGAGAACTTTCTTTCTTTCTAGGATTGTAGATAAATACTAGACAAAGGGATATTTATCTCTCAATCCAAATACATTAAGGAGATGCTTGAGAAGTTAAATATGTTGGATAACAAACCCATGAGTACTCCTATGGAAATAGGATGTAAATTGAGTAAGAATGATGAGTCTCCTAAAGTTGATCAATCCTTGTATAGATCTATGGTAGGGAGTCTATTGTATTATAATACTTATAGAGTTGATATTATTCAAGAAATAAGTGTAATTGGAAGATATCAGTAAGATCATAGAGAACCTCACTTGAAGGTATTTAATATAATCTTAAGGTATCTCAAAGGCACCATGAACTATGGCTTGTGGTATCCTAGGATTAAAGAATTCAAGCAAAATGCTATATAGATATTGATTGGGTAAGATGTGTTTATGATAGGAATATTAATAGTGGATGAGTGTTAAACATAGGTGAATCCTTGGTATTTTGGTTAAGTAAGAATTAATCTTTAGTATCTTTTTATACTGTAGAGGTTGAATACATTACTACAGCTTCATGTTGTACTCAAGTCATTTGGATGAAGTAGACCTTAGAAGATTATAAGGTGAGTAAAGATGGTCCTTGTCATATTATATGTGACAATAATAGTGCCATAAAAGTTCAAAAAGATCTAGTGATTCATTAAAAGACTAAGCATATCCATATCAACTATCATTTTCTAAAGGAGTAGGTTAGTGATCAAGTTGTCAAATTGGAATATAGACCTTCTAAGGAACAACTGGCAGACATAATGACTAAACCATTGCCTAAACCTATGTTTGAATATATAATATCCTATCTAAGGGTCATTAATTATTTCTTTAATGAATAATTAGTCATTGGGAGAGGTGAAGAAATCAATCCAAATAATTTCTTTAGTTAGTGTGCTTGGTTGTTTATCTAGGAGGTATGTTCAAGTCTTTTGGTCCTAAAATGTCTTTTTGATCAATTTTTGATGTCGTAGTTGAGCGAAAATTTGAAAGAGAAGTAATAAGTGATTTGTATGAGGTTTTGAGGAATATTTTCATGAGTCATTTCTAGGGGGTTTGAGCTCTTGATGAGCTTAGATATGTGTTTTATGGTCAAAAGTCTGAGTTAACCATTTTTTGTAGTAATGACTATCTATAAGATGCCAAGATAGTTCATATAGTCTTATAAGGTGGATATAATCTTAAAAACGATTGATTAGAGTTGGATTTTTCATGTCAAATAAGGGTATATATATTGGAGATACTCCTAAGATGCCCAAGTGTTATTTTGACCATTTGGTCAAGGTGCCTACTATAGATGATAACTTTGTTTACTTAAAATGATTAGTTTTAAGGTTCACATAAAGAATGAATATGTGTCATGAATTATGTTCTACTCAGGAAGGTACAAAGATGTGTTTGAGACAAGTTCTAGGTGGTTTCGTAGGTGGATGAATACTTTTGTTCCAGGCAGAGCATTTTTAGTGGTCACTAGCTTCTCTTCTCAAGAACATGCATTTGGTGGTGTAAAGGAAGTAATGGTTCCCAAAGGTATGAAGGCTTTAAATATTTCATGGAAGTTATTTTTGATGATCTCCAAGTGTGGTATCCATTTCAAGTGTATGTGTTGATTGGAGGTTGACTTTTGGCCAATTGTTACATTGAAGGCCTAGTGATTTGGGCATGCTTGGAAAAGTGGTAAAATTTTGGATTTTGAAGATATAAGATTTTAAATTAGTTTAATGGGCCAAATGGGTATCTAAATCATCTTTTACAGTGGTTTGGAAGTGAGTATATTTCACTTTATTTAAGTTTTAGCTTATTAGGAGGCCTAATTGGCTAGTAGGTCAAAGTAGGAAGTATGCTAAGGAGTATGATTTTAAGTCTCATTATTTGCATGCCTAAGGTGTAATTGTATTAGTCTTTAAATATATAGTTTCATGGCTTGAAGTGATTAGTGCAGAAAGTTATAAGGTCTGTAGTGGCCAGATAGGGCTACAAGGGTTCTAAGTAGGCCTAGTGGAGAAATTAAACAATTTTGTAATATATTTCCAAATAAATTTAGTAGTTTTGGTTATATTTGAGAATTTTTTCCTATTATAATAGTTTTAGAAGTATGGTAATGTGTTTGGAGTGCTTTTTTTATTCTATATGGTGCCTTGTGAATGATGGTAAGTGATCTTGCATGGTGGTTTGTTACTCATGTTGTTTTTTGAGTTGATGGTAGAAGTTATTTGAGATAATGTAGGAATTAATTGGTTATTTATACAAATGGGGAGCCTTTAAAGTGGATCAGGGTCTTAGGAGGAGCTATGGTGCCTTGTAAATTGTTGACATGCCCAAGGATCTTGATAGCTTACAAACCAATATGAGGACTTTTCATGATTGGAAAGTTATTTAATGGTATTGAAGGAGTTATTTAATTCAAATATCATAGGGGGGACTTCCTTAGTATATTCAAAAGGTGTGTCTTACATGATGTTGGCTTTGAAAATATTTTAGATCCTCTACTTCATCATTATGAGCCCACTTTGTCATTTTGGCAAAGGGGGAGAAGGATTTGGTATGTTTCCATCAATGAAAAAGGGGGATATTATTGGGATATTTATGATATATGTGTTTTAATTGATGTAAATTTTCATTGTTGATGACAATATTTTCTATAATGTTAGTGAAATGGAGCATGGTGGCATACTGTGCTTAGTATAATATGATACTTTCAAGGATGTGCATAGGTGTCCTAGGTGGATGTTGTATGGATTAATAGATTTTTGTATGATTATTTTTGACTTGTTATTGATATGTTTTATGCTCAAGGGTTTTCTTCATGTGTCCTTCATGAGGTTTGCAAGTCAAGTTATCTTTATTAGCTTGATCATGCATGGTTGCTTATGGGGTTTTTATCTCTATGGATTATATGAGATGGTAAAGAGATTATAATTATTGGAGTATAAATTTTATACATGTATAGGGTGTTAATAGGTTAGGTGTATAATTTTCAAGCGTGATAAGTGTTCTGCATGATAGCTTGTTTATTGGCCTAAATGGCCTAGTGAGGCTTTGTGAAGGGTTAAAGAGTGATTTTGAAGTTATTAATATTATATATAAATGGGAAATGATCAAATAGGATTTTTCAAGTTCATTTACCAATTTAGAGGTAAAAATTTGAAGTAAAACTTAGAAAAAGTATCCTATGGCTTCAAGAGGTGTTAGAAAGGTGTCTACTAAGCCTGAAAAGGACTTTATATTGTGTTTGTTAGCATTTGCAAGGTTTGCATGGGGAATTTAACCTTTTTGATATGTTTTGGAGGGTCCCTAAGAATATTATATATACATTATTTCATATACTAAGTTCATATCCTTTACGATTGATCATTAAGAGGCTAAGTAGGATTTTGTATGCAAAAACCCTAGTCTTTGACATGATACAAAAGATCTTATTGGTTTGGGATTATAATGGATTGGGTGATAGAATATGATGATTATAAGTTGTATATTTATCCATTATGTTTTTTATAAAGTATTTTTGGTCTCTTGACAGTGTGTGGGTCCCATAGAAAATGGGTTGTTAACAATATTCTTATTTCTAAGGGAGATTTATATGAATGACCAAATGATCTAATGGATAATTTTTAAATATTAGGACTTGCACCAAATATCCATGAAATTTTTTAGGAATATTAATTTTTTTTTTCAAATTTATATAAGGTTAAAGTTGACTAGTCAATATGAAGGAAATGGTGTTATAAGAGAGAAAGAGTTATCAGAGTAAAAAGAGAGATTAGAAGGCCTAATCATTGAGTAGGAATGGGTATAATATCTTTGAGGTGTTTTATGGGATTCATTGACTCTATCAATTAAAATATTATTGTTCCTAGTCACTTGGATATGATTGAATGGTTGATTCATAGTTGACCATGATGGTTTTACTAGGAAAAGGAACCTATTTTGGATGATTGAGTTTGTTTACAAGGAAGATGGTCAAGGTCAAGTATTAATAATGATTGGAGAGTGTTGAGGATATATTTAATATATTTTTTAATGATTTTTAAAGTTTTAATAATCTTTATTTAGTCAAATATACTCACACAAGTGGATCTATGCTTCGTGTGTGAGGTGTTTGTGACATGAGTTCATGGTATGTTTAAAAAGCTTGTGTAAAGCATCATGGCTGACCTTGGGGGACATGAATAATTAATCATAATATATTATAAAGTGATATGGATTACCATAATATAAATGGTATATATACAAGGTGTTTTATGCCTTTTGGGTGTGTGAAAAAGTTAGACAAGCAAGTGTGTGTGTTGTTACTTGAAGACGTTGTGTGAAGGTTGTTGAGGGTATTGGTGACTAATGTTTATATGAGTTTGTGTAGAGAAATATTTCATTATAATCAGCATATTTTTTTTTATTATATTGATTATTTTTATCTTATTTATGAGTGGATATTTGAATATAAGAGAAAGATTTTTGAAGGGGTTATTTGCTTGTGTTGAAGAGATAGCTTGGTGTTGGTGACTTGTGTGAAGTTGCAGAGTTGAAGAAGAGTATTCATTAAGGTTTTCTCAATCATATAGATAAGTAATTAAATTTGAATAATTTTTCATTATATAGTTGTTGTGTTGGTGCTCAAACATCATAGGAAAGTTGGTGCTTATCAACTTTAGGGCTTGGTGCTCCTTATGAAGTGGGTGCTTCAGTAAAGCCTCTTATTTGCTCCATATTTATAAGAAAGTAGTTCATTGTTGTTACAAGATTTAAAGTGGGTTTTTTACTCCATGAGGGTTTCACACATAAGTCTTTGTGTAATGGTTTCATTCATGCTTTTTATTTAATTCATCTATCTTGCATATTGATATGATTGGTTAAGTATCTTGAAGAGTTGGGAATTGGATTGTAATATTAATTAACCACTAATTCATGCCCCCCCTCTCAATGGTGTGTAACTATATAAATATATATATCATTATCCACATATTTCCCTTATTTCCTTTCATTTGAGGCTCACATTAGTCATTTTTGAGATTACAGACTTACTTGTGGGCAAGTCTTAGAGTGTTTGGACAGCTTGGTCTTTAGGTCCTTTTCTTCAGTGAATAAGTGTAATATATCTTGTGTTTGTCACATATTTCACTATTTTTTAGTTTTATAAATCCATATGTAGGAGTAATAATAGAAAAATACAAAATAATTTATAAGATAAATCATAAAATATAAATAAAAGGTGATGATTAAAAGGCAAAAAAAATCTTAAAAGTCAGATCACACCAAAAGACATGATCTATATTTTGTATATCTATTATACTAGTAGAATCTCAAACTCCATATTTGGCCTCATGATATATCCAAGGTCCATTGGGGTGTGGTAGGCCAATAGTATGGGGTAGGAGGTCTGATTATATCATATACTTTCTAGTTGTACCTACTTTCTCACACAGGTAGACTGATTAATCTATAAGGGGTCCTAATGAATGGGAAAAATGTTTTGGGAAGGTAGGTCCATTTTAATATTCATACATATATCCTTCATGCGTTGATATATGTACTTCACTTGTTATCCAAATCTTTATGTTCATTAGTAAAAATGTCCTAGTCCTTGGTGTTGATAGTTTTAGCCTTTCTCACTTGCCTAGTGTGTCTCATTATTTCTAAGGATGTTCAAATCACCCATGTGGAACATTAAATTCCTTATTTATATCATATTTTACTTATATTCCTCTTTTTGGATATTTATTTTAGCTTATCACATCCTTAATAACCTCTACCTACTTACACTTCTTGATTTATAGTTTGTGAGTTGCATTGTAAGACCTTAGATAGGACCAATCCTTCCTCATAAACACCCTAACACTATTTTTTACCACACCATCTCATTATCATACTATTCACATCATTATATGGTTTTATTTTCTTTGATTATATCTCATAACAAGAACTATGTTTAAGTTTTCATCCTTTAAAGATTTTTATTTTCATTTATCCTTCCTAAAATTTGACATTCTTACATGTTTCTCCTTATGTATGACTTCTTCCTATTTGTCTTACATCTTGAATTACATTTAATTTCCAATCATTCATGTTTTTATTTAGGTTTGATTTAACATGTTTATCTTATATAAGGTTACTTTTCACTTGCTTACATATCTTTGTTAAAGTTTTATTTCATTGATATTTCATTTCTCATTCATGTTTTACATACTTCCCAACGTGATTTTGTATGTTATACATTAATTTTTTCCATTTACGTTTTACATTATTACCAATTTGATTTATTATGTTTTACATTCCTTTTTTCCACTTATGTTTTACATGCTTTCCAACATGATTTATTATGTTCTACATTAATTTTTCATCATTTTGTCATTATTATACCATCAATATTTTGGTTCTAACCTTACCTTAACAATCCTAATTTACCAATTTTCTTAAGTAATTCATTATTATTTTAACCATCCTATGCATGCAAATATTGATTCTATTGTTAGTCTTATATACATAGTTTTTTTTAAATGTAGGTACTACACCCTCCATGATCAAAACTAGGATATTTACATACAATCATTTAGCACAAAGTCAAGTTAAGGTATGTATATGCTATTTTAATTTACTCTCATTTCATTTTAGCATTAATTTATGTATGTCATTTTTAGTTATCTCAATTTCTTGTGTTTCCATATTATTTCTTGAAGCATCATCCCCTATTACACTCACATGACATTTGATGAGATTTGAGTGGGACATATGTATACACATAATATTTTCAAACTTTACCACTTACTAACACTTTATATCTTGTAGGAACCCATTGAGTCTCATTATCTCTAGGTATATGCCTTAAAGGGTTAACCAAGAAAGGGGTGGGTATATCATTAGTTATTCACAAGATTGTTGTCCATATTTACCACTTGATATCTACACACGTGTACTCTAAAAACCATTCCCCTAAGCTTTTCCTCTTCTTTTATACCCTCCTCTACTCTTTTACCATATTCATTATCCCTTTCCATAATCTAAACCCATTTTCATTAGTTTCAATGACTATGTTGGCCACATCAACCTTGTATTATTATTTTATAAAGATTACTAAGAATTTGGTTTTCCATAGATAACTTAGTTCATAACCTACTAAGTTCTTTCTAATTTTAATACTAGGTCGACTAGATTGAATTTGTCACCCTAAATTTTTTGAAAGGTTTAGGGTTAGATATGCCTATATAAACACATTAGTTTCACTATTTATAAAATAAAATAATAATAATTATGATATATTGTGCATCTTCTTATCCACCATTCTACTTGAAGAATAAGTTTAGGGTTATATAATTTCTTTAGAAATACAAATCTTGTTTTGTAGATAAGTCTTTTGGATGAATTTATATATTTTGTATCTTAGAGATAATTTATCCTTGTCATAATTACATACCATAACAACCTCTTGTAAACTACCTTGGTCAAGGGAAATATTGAGGCTCGACAGGTTCATATTTGAAAGTAAGTATTCCTAACATTGTTCATCCTTTGTAAGAGTAGATAGATATGCATTTGTACTTCTCTTCCATACATTAAGATTTCATATAAATTGACATGAGTATATGTATTCTATTTATGTTTAAATTTATTTTTTATTATCCCGTCCCCCACTTTATGTCACAAGCTTTGTTGAGCACTAGATTATATTTTGCTTTACTTGTTATTAGTTTAGTGAATATGAAAACATAGGACCTAGTTAGGGTTATTGCATAGTTTTTCTTGATTGGAGGATTCATAACCCTCCTTAATGATATTATTATGGTAATATATCCCTTGTATAGGTATAGTAGATCCATATTGGTCATGACCTTGATTATATAATGTATCCTTAATCAAAAGTGTAAGTGGGATCTATCTTCTTTGAGCTATAATTGATTTATAAATATATTATATTTCCTATTATATACACCCTCCACCATCATATAAGATAATTAATTAGACTTAATTATTGTAATTGTGAGTGAATGGGATCTTCATCATGGTATATACATAAATTATTCATATAATTACTATCTATATGGCATTGGACTTGTAGAGTCCACCAACAAGAATCTAATTAGGATCATAGAAAGGACAATGGAGGATAACCAAAGGGAGTGGTATGAAAAGCTAAAAAAAACACTATGGGTATATAATATTACTCTAAATAAATATATTAGATATTTTACATATCTTATTTTCTATGTCAAAGATGAAAGGTTGCCCATATCACTTGAGATTCCAGCCTTGAAACTTTCACATCAAATTGAACTCATCAAGAGGGATTCAATGGAGGTGGGAATGAACTAATTAAGGGAGATATAAGAGACAAGGGATGAGTATATATATCTCATGTGATCTAATAAATATAAATTAAAAGTATTTTAAAATACATATTATTCAAAGACCTTCTAATAAGGTGACATTGTACTCACGTGGGATGAAGATCTTGCCAAGCCAGGTAAGCATTCAAAGTTTGATAGTCTTTGGAGTGGGCCATATGTTATTACTAGATACAAAGAGAAAAAAACCTATTAATCTTCCATAAGAAATGGTTAGTAAATACCTATACATGTTAATGGGGTGTTCCTAAATTATTATTACTAGAAGTCACAACTCCATATTTGTACATAGTAGTTAGGTTTCTTTCTTCCAAGTTTGTATCACATGCCTTGCTAGTTGTTTCTTTAGTTATGTTCTTGTTGGTTTTTGTTGCATGTATTTATTATTTAATTATGTCTTGATGTGTGTCTTATAGATTTTTTTTCAGTCCTATAGGTATTTAAGGTATCAACCATGGGATATCAGTCTAGTTAAGAGTCCTTCATCAAGAACATGAGTGATACACAAGACATTCTAGGTCCTCTTGACCAGTAGGTAGGTCAGGCCTTTAGAGTTAAAAATAATGTTGAATAATTTATGACCTTAGTCTTAGAAAGGATTAAAACTATGCATGAGAACCTAAACTCACCTTTTATTCACCCTTATTATACCTCTTGAACTGTTAAGATAGTCCAAAAGGGGATCACTAGCCACCATAATGTCCAAGAAATAGGTTCAAGTGTTTTATCATGTTAAGGAATACCATTATAATTTTATTATCACCCTATTTTAGCTTGTGTTAGGTGATTATATTATGTTTAATCATGTATAATGATCTATATCGTGCCTTAGGGTGGTCTTAATGGTCCAATTTTACTCATAATGAAGATGACCCAATGTTGTAGCTTATGACTCATCATGAATCCATCTAGTACATTGAAGATCTAAAAGGTATGGATTGATTATAAGTTTTAAGGATGTTATAAGGAATATATGATAAGATAATTTATGTATTTATCACGTTTTAAATTCTTTTAATAATTATTTAAGTAACCTTCATTTGAAGACTTCATTTAAAATCATATATGTTATCTTAAAGGGGTTGTTTGACGATAAGAGGAAGCTAGTTTAACTTTAAAATGACACTAAAACCATAAATAATGCCTTTAAATTTCCCAATAATCACCATATTATCATGATCAATTTGTTTTATATGTAAAGGCTGTCTTCTCAAAAGTCAAAATGCTTTATTTGCCACTTAAGGGAACCACATGTGAGAAAAAATGACTTTGCATCTTCCCCATCAATACTTCATTAGATTGAAATGTATTTTGACCCATATTTTCAATCCTACTATCCAATAATAATTATTCAAGGTTATAAAACCTTAGAAAATGTAGGAATCCAATGTTTTGCATGAGTTTTCAAGCAAGTATGGATCCCTATAGTATGAACATGTTTAAAAAGAGTTAGGTAAATATAGGGGGAGTTTAATAAATAAATTAGGTGAGATAATAAAATATATTTAGGCCAAGAAATATAAAAATTTAACCCTCATTCTTATCATTCTTGGTAGCTATGGATAGTACCTCAGGTTCATGTTCAACACAGACATGAGAGAGAAGATGGTGACTTCGGATCTTATCATGAGGAAAGGGGTTTAGTGACCTTAAAATATTGGGAATTGGTTTCCATATTGATCCCATATGATTTAAAAAAAAAGGTTAAAAATTTAAGGTAGTTAATTTATCCTTCTACATCCACAAAAGGTCAAAAATGGAATAGTTTCAGTGTATTATTGGCCTATTTGATGAAACTAATGGTTGTTATGTATTCTTAAATACTTCAAGCTATCTACATGAAATCCTACACCTATGGTTCAGAAATGTGTTCCTATGGTATAAATAACATCCAAGTAATCTCAAGCTACATACTATAGATAATGTGCCTTGGTGAAGAAGAGCATCTAATGCACACATATGAAAACGAATAGTGGTTTGAGGCTTGATGATGGATTATTGAAGTTGTTAAGATCTTAACACAAGTGGAGTGTTTATATAGACCTCTAACTCTCTCAAGATGATACCTTAAAATGAGTATGACTATGTGGTTTTTATCCAATGTAGATATGGGCTAAATGTTCCATGGTGATGGCTATTTTAAGTCATCAAGGCACCATGGAGGTAGAAGACATGATATACATATGTGGAAGATTAAATTTATCCCAAGAAATAGATTTCATTATGACCCTCATAGGTAATAAATTTATAACTAGCCTTCCAATGCCTTCATAGAATTGCTTAGTAGAGTTTAAGGTTCATTAGCAGAAGTTAAGGTTTTCATAAAATCTGAGGTTTGCATTTCTCACTATATATATATATATATATATATATATATATATATATATATATATGATTGGTGAACTCTAAATGTTCTACCCGATTGAGTATGTGAGTAAGAGTTCCTAAGGTACTCATAGGTCATCTTGAGCATGAAATAATAGTCCATTTTAATATCTCAAGGAACCTATACCATCTAAGGATCTCATAACTATCAACCAACCTCATAATAGGCTTTGAGTTATAGGTTTGAAGCTCCATGGGATCCTATAACCATTACCTAGAGGTTTTAACCTCTCTATCTAAATCCAAGGCATAGAAAAAAGATATGAATGTTCCATGAGGTTAAAAAGATCCATTGATAATATGGGAGAATGGGCTTGTTTAAGTGTAAATATTATTGAGAAATCATACAGTCACCTATAAGAGACTAACTCAATCCAACCTTCAAAAGGTTTCAAAACCATCATATGTAATTGGATCTCAAAAATACAAAGAAGGGTCATATATTATAGATATGGATACCTCAAGGAGTATGAATTAGGTTTAAATAAGGCCATTTGGCCTCAAAAAAGTATGAAATCACTCTTTTCACTTAGGGACCTTCTTAAAATCCCTTTAAATAGTCAACATATCTAAGCTATCTACCTACAGGGCTATTGATAGTTTGTCTCCAACATTTAAAATAACAGGTTATATGCATATAGAAAAGATATATCAAGAAGGGTATATATATAATAGACTTTAAAGGCAAATAAACTTGAATATATAGACAATCAAGATCACTCAGGCATGATTATTGGCCTAAATACATTCAAATTTGCCTAACCAATTAGAATGAATAACTGATGAACATGGCATAGTAACATAGGTTTAGTTCATATTTTTGGATACACATGTTTTCCTTAGTGTCCTTAATGTTTTTATTAATCAAGAGATCTCCCTAGTTTAGGTTAGACACTCAAGACACATAGACATAAACATTTGACTATGTGAGTAAGCTCTGATGGCAAAGTTAGGGAGGAAAAACCTCAAAGGCTAACCCAAAATTTGGTAAATGTGTTACCTAATCCATGACTCCATCATCATAAAGAGATAAAATAGGCTACTCTGGTGCTCATACCAAATGTTTTAATCACCTAGACTAGACAATGATGGTTTAGGTAGACCTAAGAGAGAGGGGTTGAGACGATTGTCTAGGTAGATAAAGTTAAGTGAAAAAAGTGGAGACTAGAATGGAGAGGATTCTATGATAACATCAAGACTTAAAGTTCACTTAAAGGTTACTTGAGGTCCTAGAACTTAGTCTAAGCCTAAAAGGCCTAAAGACACCTTTAAGCTTCAAAACCCATCCTCATGTTAATGGTATATCCAAACCACCCCAAGTATATTTAAGCAATAAGAAGGTGTATAATGTTGATAAGGGTCCTAAAGGAGGTGTTTTATGTAGGGGAATGAAAGTAAATAGTAAATTTTGATCTTAACACCCTCTCGAACTCTACTATCCTAAGCATTCATGTCGAGCTACCAACTCAAGCACTTATATATCACATGGTATGGAAATTCAAAACTAGTGATATTCAAGAAAGATGGGGACTGTAATAAACTCAATATCCATGGAAAAAGGAGTGGGATTTAGGAGCCCAACTCTATGAAAAATAATTAACACTGTAAACTACATAAAATGATTGGCAAGGAACTCAAAGGCCACCAACCTTCATTCATATCTCACCTTAAAATTTTCATGGAACCAAGATATATTCAAGATATTTTAAGGGGTGTATGGGATATATTTTCGTTTATTTATTTTTTTATTTAGAGGTATTTACTCTATAAACAATTGTTAAGATGGTAGACTTCCAAAACTCTCCCTAAACCTTGATTCAGACCCAATGAGGATATTACATCTTTAAATTCATCCAAATGAGATAATTAGGCTATTAAATAGTATTAATGGTGTCCTTAGGTCCTCTAAGAATCCAAATGGTCTACTGGTTAGCATGTCAAAGATATGTAGTGTATAGATCAGGCCTAAAAAAGCTAATCTAAACCTATATGCAAGAAATTTAAAGGGGTCTACACACCTTACATATTTTTTAGTATGGAAAGGGACCCATAGGTATCAAATAAATACAAAATATCCATTTATAATTTCATCCATGCCTAAGAACCACTTGTAGACATGCCTAAGTACCTAGGTAAAAGATTGTGTTCGCATAAAGAAGATATAAATGGCTTAATTAGGACAATACAAATGGTCTATAGGTCCTAAGAGGTATATTCCATTTAAACAATGGTGGATAAGTGTTCTATGTGTTCATTTTAGATTCATGATACAATAACTATGCCTTCAACCCTATTGATATAACCCCTTCTCAAAGCCATGCTACTTAAATTCTAAAATATGGGGAAAAAGGGAGTTAATAAAAACCTCAAACCATCATGGAGATTTTATTCAAGGAGTTTAAAATGTGTGAGAAACATTGGTTTCCATAGTAGAGGTTAGGGTTGGTCACTTTAAGCTAAACATTCCTTGTGGGTGTAAAAAATGCACAATTCTCACCTAAGGAGTAACTTTATGGGTTCATAACTACATAGATAAGGTATATGGGGAGCTAATCAATTTGGGAGAGTTAAGGGGCCTTATATAAAATAAAATAGTGAAATTGTTTCATAGGCTAAGGTCTTAACCTTTATGAACCATTGCTAATAACCCTAACCCCATTAAACCTCCCTAAAACCCTAATATTGATGTAATAGAGAAGATCTTGGAGGAAATGCATCCAAATGCACTGGGATGGCATGGTAAATGTTTTTATCTCATAATACACTCTCAAATGACCCCATCCATGGCACTGGTCTATATGGATTATTGTATGCAACCCATAAAAACTTTTATTTCATAAGGTTTTGAATATAAAACAAGGTGAATTTTTTTTTGAAGAGTTCAAAATCATTAAAGAAGTTACTATGAGGTATATTCCACCTCCTCAAATCATGAAACATTCATACAAGTCTATGCTAAATATAAAATTTAGTTATGCTAAAGGGAGGTGAGTTAGTCATCTAAGTAAATTAAAATTGTAAGTGTGAGATGATTAATAAGCATGTGTAATGGCATGATATGTCTATTTAGGCTTGAAACAATCTCACTCAATCATTTTTAAGATTTAATTCAATCCTCATAGCCATCCAAATAGCAAACAATCAAGAGACTAGGCTACTTTTCTAATAAGACTACTTAATCAACAAACAAAAATGTTCATAGATGTAGAGGGCTAAAAAAAAGATATTTTATGTCATGAAACTTATTTAATTACCTCACTAGGTGAGCAAACTCATTTCCCATCTCCCATAAAGGTTGTGGTAGGTTTCCAAGTCATGTTGGCATGCAAGGAAGAGGTCACTACAAAATTATTCATGAAGGAAGCCTAATTAAACCACTTCAATGTTTCTAACACTCAAATTTAGAGGGATTTGATCAAGATTGGTGTACACATTCTCCTCATGAGGTAATATTTAGCTAAAAATAGAAATCAATACCCAAATATGCTCATTAAAGACACCAATCACCTAGATAGTGGATGGATAAGGAATGAAGGGTTGATTACAAGTGATAATTGAAGGGATTGTGGTCATTCATGACCTATTCATGATTTTTTTTCTTTAATATCTTCTCATTATTTTACACTCTTATATATAATCAGGCTCTTAGGCCATCGTAATCATCCTTTGACTGAGCCTTATAAGATTACCAAAATTTTATCTTGAAAAACTTTTTGAATAAATAAAGAAGTACTATTTTTAGGTTTCTTTTATAACATTAGTGTGTATACATTTTATAATTTAAAAAAGTGTGAAGTCCCATTATCCTTTTCATGCCCTCTCCTTCACCTAGTTGCTAAAATTCAATCCTATATAGGTCATGTGAGGTGCTAAAGTGTTGGTAGCTATGTTGAATAGTAAGCTAGTTGATAATTCCTAAAGCATACCTCTCATCCATTACCTTCAATTTTTAGGAATACAACATATCCTTCATATGAAATACTCATGACTAAGAGTTTATTAGGAAGATTTTTTTAGTCATAAATATTTACTTGATTCATAAAGTGTTGATTGAAGATCAGTTAGAGTAGATAGATCAATATTGGTGGATCACTTCATTAGGTTAGGTTTATTTCATGCACTTTTTTTTATCTCTTTTCACCCTAAAAAATAATTAGGTCTTATGAAGTGATCTCAAGTTGATTTAACATGGGATACATCTCCATAAATTAGAGGTCTGGTCCTCCTATAGGTCACCCATAACCTTTGGATGAATCTCATGTTACCCCAAACTTGGAGAGAACTGAACCATCTTCTCCTAATGGCGCATTTTAGAGTGTTAACAATTACATGATTCAAATTATAGATAATTTGTGTTACATTATGATTTACATGATATTTAAATACTCCCCATATTGATTTAGTATGTTTTATGCTTACTTAATAAATGCTTTACTTTTATCTTCTTATTTTCCAATTGTATGTATGTGTACAACCAATTTATTAGATTTATCATGTTTATCATCTTGATTTAGTATTATTAATTTTATTTATACTTACATTTTGTTTTTATTATCATAATTCCTATCTTGATTTAGTATTATTGATTAACCTTTTTTTTGTTTTCATACCATTTATTATGACACGTTTTCCAGTTTAGTACAACATTTTTCATACTTCCTAAATTGATCTAGTATGACTTATATATATTTAAAATTTGGTGAAAATTTTACCTATACATGGTTGAAACATTCATTACCTTGTACTTTTACATTTTAGTTTACTATATTTATTCATCTTTTATGTTACACGTTTCCCATCATGATATAGTATGTATTACATTTTATGATTATTTATATACTTTTCCAAATCATAAAATTTTATTTTTAACTATGCATATGTGGCACATAATGATAGAAAAGAAAACATGCATAACATATTTCCCATACCATATAAAACAAAATTAAAATACATGTGATAGAAATTAAATACATCCATACATCCATAAATAACATTGGTATAACTCATAGATCAAGAAATGTCCATATGAATATATAACATGAGTTTGATATAACATAATATAAATAAAAAATAAGATAGCTACAAATCTAAGGTTATGATCTATCATTTTTATCTTTTAGTCAACACACACTAGCCATAGATGCTTATGATTGACCCCTCTAAATAGTAAGTTATAATGAGGTAGTCTAAAATCTCAAACTATAAACTTGTCCCTATAGATTGGCCACATGGGACTAGACATGTCTAAGCTCCAAAATTATCTACATATGGGTAACTCACTCCTATTCCAATGACAACTAGGATTGGGCCTCTCCCTCTCCAACTCATATTGGTAAATTTAGGTTATCTTCTTGTGTGTGTAACTATCAAGATGCCTCCCTAACCAATCAAAACTAACATAAGTTGTGGTAAATGGTACCACATGATCCACTAAGGTTGATGGATTATAATGTGACATCAAACCATCCAAAATATCATGATGTGTGGACAAAATTAGGGTATCCCATCTATTCCCCTTTGTATCAGTTCTTATAAAACTCAAAACTAAAATATACATCATATCTCTCTCTCTCTCTCTCTCTCTCTCTCTCTCTCTCTCTCTCTCTCTCTCTCTCTCTCTCTCTCTCTCACACACACACACACACACACACACACACACACACACACACACACACACACACACACACACATATCCAAACCATCTATCCATACCAAGTACATAAATAACTATGCAACTAGTGATCTATCCAAAAACTTAAAAACTTAAAGCATTTCTTACCAATACCAGTTTCACCAACCATGGTCTCCTCATCAGCCTAATCATCAAGCACCTCTTTTATAGGTTGCTTCTAGGAAATTACAAAGCTTGGATACACAATCATGCATGTCAAGGTCCTATCCTCATCCACCTCTCTATGTATGAATTATGCCTAACCTCCACTTTAAGATATATATGTGTGACTACTCTCTCATGTGTCCTCTCCCTTTGACAGTGCCTCTATCATTTATGTACTCATAGTGGTCATATTCATCCCTTATATGGATGCATAATTGGCTCACCTGAATCCTCTCCCTCTACATACAAAATTATCACATCCTTTATCTCAAATTTATCAATGCTTTACTACTATGCCTGACCTACCTAAGGTGTCAATCGTTGAGGCTTAATATCATGTATCTCAATATGTATTCATATAGAACCTCTATCTCATAGATCTATATCATGTCATACCCAATAAGAAGACACTGCTAGGATAACCAATAGATGTGGTAAGCCCAACTATCTAGGTATATAAACTATAGGATATGGCTTCACCCATGAGGTATAAAGTAGAATAATGTGAAAATACACCAAACCTATATCCATAGTATCCCAAATTATCCAATTATCCTCAATATCAGTATAGGGATCGAAGCACATGTAACCATTTATAAGGTTGATTTATGGGGTAAGACACACACTACATGACCTAATCTAGCCTATTTTATACAACATGGGAAAACCCAGCTAGATGATACATAAGAAACCTTTCATATATCCAAGTAATCAACAACAACATGGATCCCATAGTTTTAAACACCTGGGTCAACATACCATACATGTCATACATGAGCTACACCCAAATGATAGAACTCAAATGATATAGATCACCTTGTGCTAGGATATATTGACATAAGGTAACTATATATATGGTTCCTTCACATTCTAATTATGACATAACACACACATTATCACAAGTCCTATCATGGCCTTTAAAATATATGGAAGGGTCATAATGTATACATAGAATAAGCTAACCCATAACCTAGGTTAAATATTATATGAGCTAGTCACCTAATAGGCTAAGGCTTACCTCTCATCCTTATCCTCTAATGCATCATAAATAATAGGAGTCCTGATAGTGGGAAGTCCAAGAAAGACATGAATATCCTCCAAGGTGATGCGCACTTCTATGGTATCCCCCAAGACCTCCCATTAGAAAGTGTTTTATAGTCTTCCCCCCATGATCCTATTAACATGACAAATAGATAAAAATTGAGACAGATCCTCCACATCTCCATAATACCTCCAAATCTATAAGAAACCAATCATGCTCAGTCCACATCTAACGTTCACTCAAGTAAATATGGTAGACATAATGAATCCACTAGATACCAAAATTTTATTGTCTCTCCAAACTGTCAAACAACATATAATAGATTAGATCTTGATATAAAATGGTAAAAAAATATTCTTAAAATTATTAAATTATTAAAAAATTAACTACTTCATCATATTATTCTTCTTATTTTTCTATTTGTCACCTTTTTCCTACATTGTTTCCATTTTTGATAATATGTCAACCCTATCCCCTCTTATCAACTATATCATCCCTCTTCTATGCGTTCAACCCATTCCTTTAACCACACTCAAAAATTTTATAATAAACCATCCCTTTCACATTATTTTCATACTATATCAGCCCTCGGACATATATTCATCCCCATTTAATAGACTATATCAACCCCCTAAATCATATCACATTATCTAAAATTCACTAAGTCATCCCTATCCATCTTTCTAATTGAGTCATTCTTCTACTGCATAGTTGACCATCCCTAACACTACTAAGTCAGACCTTTACTATGTAGTCAACCACCTTGTTTCCTCTTTCCTTTTCAAATTGAGTCAGTAGGGCTGACTCTATTTGAAATATATGGTGATTTTTTAACCATTTACCATAAATTCCATAGGTTTTTATTTATCTAACTCTTTACTATCTAATATTCCATTTTTTCTTAGTTTATATAAAAAAATCCTAGGGAATTTTTTAGTACCTACATTTCTTTTAATACCCATTTTTATGTATCTAGCTTAATTTCAATAAAAATACAAAAGAAATTGAAGTTAATGCACTACCTACCTGAGTTACACTATATATGGCTGCTAGGCATCCTCCATGTTATTTCTATCATCTCCTTACCATGGTTGATTTTGGGGATCAACTTGGTCTCTTAATGTAGTATTTTATCAAAATAGTAAAAATTACTATTCAAAATTATTTACGTATTAATTATTTACCACCAGATTCTATTATTTGTCTATAACTCCATTTCTACTACTTTTTCTAAACTAAAATATGTTATAGAATCATAATGTTGTAGATCATTTTCCCACATATTATATGCATATTTTATAAAAATTATCATTCTTTTTCCTATTTTATAGGTTCACCTAATGTTCCCTACATTGGACACCTTTGCATTTCTCTCACTTCATTTCTACTCTACAGTGCTAAGTTTAGTAAAGGTGTGTATTTTTCAATTCTATCCTTTCATTTATCTTATTTGCTTATTATTAAAATTAATTTAGATTAATTTAGTGTGTTTCTATGTTTTTTTTTTTTGAAGCACCATCCTATTTTTAAAATACATGACATGTGATGAAATTTCCATGGGGCATATATATACACAATATTTTTAAACTTTATTAATTATCGATGTTTTCTCTCTTTTAGTAACCCATCACATCTCAATCTCTTTGATTACATGACTTAAAGGGTGTACTAGGAAAGGGGTGGGTAGACCATTAGTGCTTCACATGATTATTATTCCCTATATCACCACTCAAAACCAACACAAGTCCCTCATATATGTTTCCCAAAGATTTGATACCTCCCTTACACAATCTTCCAAGATAATTAACTACCACATATAGCGCCTACCTAAGCCAAAACCTCTTTTTGTCATCCTTTATACATAATAAAATGGGATGAACCTATTCTAGGAAATGAGCATGTTACGAGAATATGTTATCCTGATTGACTTAGTTTGGGAACTAATTACCTTATTTCCTAAACAACTAGGTCGACTAGGCTGACTATGTTAGCTAAAACTTTAAAAGGTTTTAAGATTAGATATGGATATATAAACACATCCTTAACCCCATTTTAATTAGAGATAACTAGATACAATCATTAATTTTATCATCTAATTATCTACCATTCTACTTGAGGAGTCATTACTCAGGGTTTCATACTTCCTTTAGAGAGAAAAATCTTATATTATAAGAAAAGTATTTTGCATACATAGGATAAGTCTTTTAGCCTAGAGATGACCTATATTTATTATCCTTATGAATTGAAACAACATCTTTTAAAGCACAATTATCTAAGGGAGAGATTGAGGCTTGACAGGTTCATCTTCAAGGTAAGTATTACTAATTCTTGCTCCTCTTTTATTAGTAGATAGATTTACATGTGTTGGCTTATGAATTTATTTATCTCTCCATTCTTAGGATTACCTCTACATTAACTTGAATAGATTTCATCTTTTCATGTTTACTTTTATGTTTATTATCCTCTATTAATTCCAAAAGATTTGGTGAGTGCTATACTAGATTTACATTACTTTTTCAAAAACCATATGGCCTAACTAGGGTTATTGTGTGGTATTGCTTAACTATAGGCTTTGGAACCCTCTCTAGTGATATTATGTGTAAAAGTCTCCGTAGTTTGGTATAATGGATCCATATTGGTCATGACCCCAATTTTATAATTAAGCAAACCATCATAATGGATATTTTGATTTATCTTCTCTGATCTAGGATTGATTTGTAGAGCATCTTCACTTTCCCTTGTATACATTAGGGACTAGTATCTACATTATTTTACTATGTAGTGTATTAAAGGGACTTAAAGATCTATGAGGACATCATCATATTATTTTAATAACTTGAAATTTTTTATTTCAATGATGTTCATTATGTGGTTCAAGCTACTAAAGCTTGTTTTATCTTCTACATAGGTGTGTCAAGGCAAAACATGAGTAACAAAAACTTTTGTGTGTGTCTTGAATTTTGTACATGTGAGATAATTTTTTGAAATTACTTGTTAGAGACTAAGGTAAATTTAGTTGTAGGTAATAAATTAAATATATTTGAGATGATAAATTATACATCAATAGTCCAACATTATGGATTGGATTGATATGTAGTCTCAAAATCATACAAATTCAATATTC
Source organism: Torreya grandis (assembly GCA_037957365.1). Classification (NCBI taxonomy): domain Eukaryota; kingdom Viridiplantae; phylum Streptophyta; class Pinopsida; order Cupressales; family Taxaceae; genus Torreya; species Torreya grandis. Next base: position 237,052 of record JARHVA010008509.1, on the reverse strand, counting down.
TTAGAAACATGTCATAGATCTCTAGAGGTGTGATGTCACAAATAAAAATTTCACACATAAGATTGGTTTTATATTAAAAGGTGTATTACCACTTAAATTTTATATATTTACCCTACTAGAACCACCCCATTTAGTATGGATAGGGATTTATAGAATTGGTAAGGTTATTTCTCTTTTTTATGGATTATAAAATAATGATGTAATGGTTTCCAGTATTGGTGATGACATGAAGAGGTTAAAACATCACCTATAAATTGGTGTAGAAGAGAGGTTAAAAATACTAAAATATGTATATCATGGTGTTGTTGGTTCTTAGACAAGTATAATTTATATTAGTGTAGTTTGATGGTACAATACTTGAAAGAGACTAAGAAATCAAGGATTTTTATGCTTGACATTTAGAGTCTTCATGTGTGTGAAAGTGATGGTGATGGCACCACTTATGACCATACTTTTTATTACCTTTATCTAAAGTATAAGGAACATGATCCTTTATGTTTTATACAATATTATTGGGTTTCTGTCCTTTGTGATAAGTAATATAATATTGTGCAAAAGTACATAATGAATAATGTTGTGATGGCTGGCCCCTACACTTGGTGTTGGATGAAGAGGTTAAATGCTACTTCACCTTTACCTTGTGTTTGATATTGGTAGAATTATGATACTATTTCCTTGAGTCTAAAAATTAAATAATTACATATTTTCATGAATATAAGTTGAGATTTCATTGATGTACTTGAAGACCTTATGTTGTTCACTGAAGTTCTCTTATAGGTAGAGAGAGTAGTCATGGAATTTATTGTTGTGAGATTTAAATTACTACTCCTTGTGTGGATTAAACTACTATAACTTTATGTATTCATCCTCAAAGTGATATAAAATGTAGTACTCCTCCTTTAACACATCCAAAAAGGCCTTCCAAAATTTAATTAAAATGTATTCTTATGCTCAATGCATGCTAAAGTTTTCCCACCAGTGAACCACCATAATGGATATATTTAACACTACAAAGGTGGTATTTTTAGAATAAATGAATTGATTGACTAAAAATTACATCTCAAGTTATTAAAGTTAGGCATATAATGATTTTGTGTCAATTTTTCCTTTGAATAAAGGTATTTTAAGACTAAGTTTTACTTTGAAGGGGGTTTGGTGCTAATATTAATGTTGATATAACTATGGAAAAGGATTGGAAGGGATTAGATTGAGTTAAATCATCAAACCATGAATATAACTAGACATTTTGGTATGTTGTGCCCCTAATATATCATCAATGAGTCTTTGAACATTTGGGGCTACCTCAAGTTACTTTTGGGTATAAGCCATCTTTATTTTTGTACAACATTCCTTTGGGTATTCCAATACAAAACTAACTAATATACCTTAGTTCTCTAGTTGCACTCATGTTTTCATAGGCTCATATGTGATACCAAATAGATTTACTCTAATAATAATGATCTATGCTACATGGATCCACACCTAGGTGTAATTAGGATAACCATATATTAAAGATAACACATATTTTTATGTAGAGTAAATTTATGTAGAGTATTTGAAAAGAAAAACCAACACAAATTCAATGTAATATAAGTATTATGCTATCATAAATGGAACTTCTATTTAATATGATAAAAAAATTAAATGGTATTATGAGTTATTATGCATGTGTGATATATCATTATGACTATGTGTGTCATCAACCATTGATTATATTGACCCTTTGATGAATGCACATATTACTCTCTCTCTCTCTCTCTCTCTCTCTCTCTCTCTCTCTCTCTCTCTCTCTCTCTCTCTCTCTCTCTCTCTCTCTCTCTCTCTCTCTCTCTCTCTCTCTCTCTCACACACACACACACACACACACACACACACACACACACACACACACACACACACACACACACACACACACACAGACAAAAACACACACAAACACACACATGAAAATGCATGAATTAGTTAACATTATTCTCAGTTATAAATAAGGAAATTGTGAGATGTTTCATGTTCCTTATTAGTTTACACTTGAACTTCCAGGTACATGATGACTAACTATCCAATTGGATAACATATTAATTCTAGGTTAAGAAGTGTCATTTTTAAAACCATGTGGTCATAGAAGTCTTACACATAGATGTGTTGGAGCTAAGACAAATTTAGTTATATGAGGATGTGAGTAATTATAAATGTGGAAAGTATAACTACAAGTTGACTTGGTGTAAAGAGAGTTTGTAATTTATGACTTTATGAAATATACAATTTTAGGTATGGAAGCAAGTTTTAGATGGTTGAATAATTCCAAGATAAAGCTCAATGTGGAGACATGTGTATGAATGTGAAGCAAATGTGAGAGTGTTATATAAAGGAAAATTATATATGTGGATTTCACAATAATTATATAGGAATCAATCTCACTCCCTAAAAAACTTGGAAGGAAACATGTAGAAATCAATGTCCCCTCATTATTAAAATTTTAAAATAATCTAGATTGTGGAACTATTTGAAATTTAGAAACAAATAATGAATAAACCTTTTTTTTATGAAAATAAATATTCCATTTTAACTCATTTAAATAATTACATAAGGTGATAATTCCTTAAGTATATGTAAAATTTCATCATAGCTCTATTGGTGGAGCCATGTACTAGATTTTGATGTAAAATATGGAGCCCTACATTAGGTTGTATACAAAATTGAAACTTTGAATCAACCATTACAACTATATTTTAGATTCAAATTTCTTACATAGTACTATATATCTTAGCATATCAATATAAAAAATGCATACATGAATAACATTCATGACCCAATATTTGATCCATTTCTACATTGATATGATATAATAAGCCATAATTTTTTGTATCAATCTATATATTATATCATATATAATAACCAACCAAAATTTATCCCTATATATGTCTCATAATTTCATATAATCTATCACCTATTCCTCATATTACTTTAAAATTTCCCACATATGCCTCACATATGTGACAATTTATCAATTTATCCTAATCTTGATCATAATCTATCTCAGTTTAAATCATAATATGTCCCATATGAATACAAATATACCCCATATGAATCATAATTTGTCCCATAATTTAAATATTTTGTTTTTAAAGGAATGAATCTCTATGATAAGTCCACAAGTATACCCCCCCTTTTGAGGTGAGGTATGCATCATGTGGATCATTCAACATAAAATAAAAGAGTTATATGCATCATGTTATATATAATATATGTATGCATGCAAATAATGTTTTCTAACATGAATATATTATGTCATAATATAAATATTTTATTATTCATGTAGTATGAATTGTGTAAACCAAGACATACAAGTGTCATGCCAAGTAGATATAACAATTAGGCACATAGTAATAGTCATTGCAATCATAATAAATTAGTAGTAAGCCACATAAAAGATACATAATAACATTAATGGAATCACACATAATATAATAATGTGTTATATACATATAAAAACCACAAGTTCATAAACCATGTAGATATGCACACATTACAATGATCATGACACACACAATCACTAAAGATGTGCCTTGATTATCACCTAACATAAAAAAATAACATGAAAATGACATGGAATAGAGGATAATCATAATAAATTATGTATGATGTGACATAATAAATTCACTCATCCATGATCACACATATAACACACAATATCTCACATAATAATAATAACATAATATAATATGCAATTAATGATACCACTTTGTAACAATCATCAACACCAAACCTACATATAAAATTAAATGATAGTCTATACAAATAATCTATGTCATAATAATAGAATATAAACCCTAGTTTGGATTTTACAACCCTAATTAAGATTAAAACTTGAATGCAATTTAATATTTTATGTTTGATAGTTAAACATGAATTGGAATCTAAAATATTGAAACTGAGTTGATAAATGTCATGTGCTAAATATAAAAAGTATTAAAGGGATGTAGGATAAAATTTTTCTTATATTTTCACTAACTTTTCATCAATAAAAAATGTTTGAATAGGTTCTATAAATAATTATAATAGTGACACAAAAGTCACTCATGAAAATGAAAAATCTAAGAGCTTCCTTGATAGTATATAATATTTTGGATGATTTCCTTTGAGGGTAATGTCTAATATTCAAAATAGTGTCCTATAGGATTTTAGAACAAAAACCTTATAAAAGACATTTAATTGTGTCTAAAATTATTGTATTGTGATACTAATACCTTACTAGGCATGTAATTCTAAAAATTAGTCTCCTTGTCATGATTAACCACTACCTATATATCCAATACTTCAAATAGGGAAGTCAAGCCACACACAATTCTTCCTTTTAATGTGAATGTGTAATTTTGATCCTTTACTAAATGAATGCAACTAGAATATATCTTTTGATACTTTAAAATATTCACTCTTATCATGGCTTGGTATAATTCATACTTGGTTTATGAATTATTTTTAATTTAAGAATAATTACAAAAAAGTATCAATGTGTAGTAGTCTATATATTCTTGATAGATAAGTTCCAAGTGAGTACTGAGCGAGGGATAGATTTTTATTTATATGATTTCACATGGGTAATTTCTCATGCCATTTATATGCTAAGTAAAATAATTGAATCATAAGAATTATGCAATTTTTAAAAATAGTTATTACTGGATAAGGGTCGGTAACATCACCTTCAAGTCTTTCATTAATGAAACTATATAAGCTTGACATTATTATCTAAGAGACATGAATGTGGATATAATGATTGGGATATGTCTAATTAATATATTTATATAGTTTGACATAGACTGATAGGTTCACGTAGGTTATTTATAGTAAATAAGTATGGTCAAATTCATATAAAGCATGTGGATGTGAGAGAATAGAATCTAGGAGGCATATATGTGTGCATAAGTCATGTATGGTGAAGGTTGTTAAAATTTACATCTTCAATTTTATAACACTATATTTTTAGTATTTGTAATAAAAATCAATGCTAGTCTAAACAATTAATATACATCATTATAATATCATAATAAAGTATAATATCCATGGAATATATCATATTAAGAGTATATATAGGATTATTTCATGTATAATATATCTAAGTAGCTCTATATGATCAACGGAATGGTAATATAAATATGTAAAATGTAAATTTTACCAAGATTCCTCCAATGTAGGCATGCCACCAATATAGAATGGTACATGTCTCTATGTGCACACACACACACACACACACACACACACACACACACACACACACACACACACACACACACACACACACACACACACACACACACACACACACACACACACGTCTATGTGTCTTATATAAATTTTATGTCTTTCATATCAATCATTTATACCATGAAAATAATGTAAATATAAAATGGATATGTAATCTACCTTATATATGATAAATTACATAAATCAATCATGTAACTATTAAAACATGTCATGCATAGGTCTTGATTTTTTATTTTTATTTTAAATATTTTTATGTTTTTTTATTATTTATTTTCATTTTAAATATTATCATTCTAATTATTTATTACCTTATTTGTATTATCACATGTAGGTCCTCAATATCCATTCAAATTTCACCCACTATGGGAAAGTAGCAAAAATCATATTCATATTAGAGTCTGATAAGTTATCACACATGGTAACATATCTCTCATAATTATGATATTTTGTATGATCCTAAACGTGATTTATAGATCTAAAATCCATTTTAACCTATTAACTATGTTTTATATGAGGATTATAAGATGTTGTTCATTATTGAACATGAAGAGTGATCAATACAACCAACTTAGGACATGACAAACTAAGTAATATATATTATAGAACCTAAACAAAGATTTGATTTAATGGAAATTGAATCACTAGTATTTGAGGAATATAAATTAAATTTATTTGATTTTATTCCATTGAATAAACATGTAAAAGTTGTATAATATGTTGATGGTAGAGGTTTTGAAGGAAATGTCTCTTAGTGAATAATATACTCATATATAATACTTGGAGCTATAACACTCAATTTTTATAGATATAATTTACATATCCATGTACTAAGGATGGTAATTCATCTATTTTATGTATCTATGAGTGTCATAATAACATGAAAAATGATACCATATTAGATATAACTACTAATAAAGTCACAGTGGCCACAAGTCCTACCATAAGTGGTTATACAATGTTGCCAAGAGGATTTTACCTCTTTCCATTAATTTATTTCATTTCCTTTGTTATAACAATAAAATTTCCATGTGTATCCAATACTATTAATCAATGTCATAGTGTAAACATTTTCACTTGACCCATCATCCATCATGACACTACATATAGGTTATAAGTAAATGCAAGTGCACATAATTAATGGTGCATAAATAGAATCATCATCAACAATCTCATGCTCCTCAAATGTGATGATAGGTTTATGTAATTTTATATCCTTAAATGTACCAATAATACCATAAATTGGGTGTTCCTCTTCTTGAATGGTTTAATCATATGAATTCAAAGAATGATATTCTTTATAAGTAATATGCACCTTATAATTAGTCTTGGTTTATTTTGGTACGTGATTTTGAAAGGAATTATAAAATATCTTTAACTTTTTATTCCCATTAGGCTATGCCAAAGTATCATTTTTATAATTTATAAGATAGTTAATGGTAATAATATTGACATTGATTAGACTATGTATATTATGTTTCTATACCCTCAACTTATAGTGCATCTATAGATATGTGTGGCCAACTTGTGGCTTACATGCCTTCATATTATCTTATTTCATTTCTCAATGTTCTTAGTATGGTTGGACTATGGAATAAACATGGATAAGTATAGTATATATAATAGGTAGTGTTTAGTATTTTATCATCATATTGAAAATTATATTATTATCGGATTGGTGTGGGGATTTCCTCTTCAAAGTGGCTTAGTCATAATATTTAAGTATTATGCTCTTTCACTAATAGTTATTGTGGATATACTTATTTTATTATTAATTCTATGACAAACTATTTTATTTTTATGAATAATCTTAGTAATTTCATTACAAGTGGTATCAATGATTTGATTTGTGAAAGTGAAATAATCTAGCATCTTGAGCACTAAAAAAATAAAAAATAAACATAATTTGTGATCTAGAAATAATTGAATATTTCATCACAACATTTTTGTTCATAGGTTTTTTACAAAAAGGGAAAAAATTAAATTTAAAAAAATAAAAAAGGGCCTATAAATTTTTTAACCTTATGTAAATTAGTAGCCAGATTCATCTCTTTGAGATGATTACAATGGTATATTCCACTAGTACACTTTTCAACCTAAAAATGTTCAACCTTGTGTGCATTATTAGTCATTAGATTCATCTTAGTGAGGTTATAAAAATTATCTCATCTACTACTACACTATTTTCAAGGTTAAAACCCTCTTAGGGTTTGTACATAGATAGTCCTAATAATCATAGATACAATAAAGGGTAAGAAACCCCTAAAACTTATCACAAGGATTGCATGGAGTTTGCAACTTTGAATCTATGTATTTTGGATTTGTTTTAACAACTTAAGTCAAAGTTACATGGCATGGTGTATAAATATGGTCTTGATGTAGTTAAAGGGGACATCACAAGGATGAGAGGGATCCTAAATGGATTGAAAGAATAACTAGAATAAATGATTGGTAAAGTGAAAAAATTTATAGCTCATCTATTTCAAAATAACCCTCCACCATTTTGTTTTTTGTTTTCTTACTTGAAATAATCACAAATCCAATCCTAGTTTGAATCTAATCTTTTCAAAAGTTGACTTGCACAAGTTTGATGGTAATGTTTCACTCAAATGGATAACTCAAAATTAAAACTTATTTGATATAAATTAGACTCCATGATTTCAAAAGGCGGACATGGAATCTCTGTATCTATAAATTGAGAATTTCATTTGGTGTATATGGTTATGTACTCAAAACAAAAATAAGGGTCTCTAAATTTATTGATCTTTATTTGAAGAGTTACAGATCTAATAGTTTAATAATGTCTCAAAAAACTAATTCATCTAATTATATAAACTACACAAAATAGGTATTATAACTGATTATATTAATTAATTATATAATATTTCCTTATGCATGGTAGACATCACTAAGGAAAATTTAACTAACCTATTTCTAGGTGGCCTCAAGGATAACATCCAATTAGAGGTTTGCATGTTTACTCCTAGTTTAGTATATGAATCCATCCTAATGGAATGCATGGTAGAGGAAAAATAACTTATCAAAAAAAGACATTTCACTAATGTTTTTGAATGCACTTTCCTAGCACCATCATTTCCTCAACCTACCCAATTAACCCCTCAAAAAATTAAGGAGAAGTTTTCAAAAGTTTTGTGTTTTGGATATGAATAAAACTAGAAAAACTATATCATTATGCTAAAAATAAATTATTTTAAATTGAAGACACAAATGAGGATGATAAATATGATGAAGCCTTAGGTGTAGGTTTATATGAAACAAAAGATGAATTCAAAGATTATAAACCCACTATTTCCTATCATGAAATTTCTGGTGTTAGTACTTCTAAAAATATTAAGGTGGTGGGTTTACTCAAGAAAAAAAGGTGACTATGTTGATTGAATCTAGGAGTACACATAAATTTGTCAATATTAAGTTGGGTATTCATTAAAACTCTTTCATTTACCTGGTTCCATAATTTTATGTCATGATTGTAAATGGTGTTACTGCCAATTATTCTATAAAATTCCATAATATTAACACACTATTAAAGAGTACCTACAATATTTTCCTATTTTTTAACTCCCATTGGGGGGACTAACATTGTTATGGGATTATAATGGTTCATCACATTGGTAATTATTGAGATGAATTTATAATAACTATTCATTTTCTTCAATTTAGAAGGCACAAAATTTTAATTGTGTGGATTAAGGGATAAATCTCCACTACTATTTATTTCCCATCATATGATGAAGATTTTTTGAAAAAGTGTTCTAATATTTGTGGCATGCTTATTTTACATAGAAGTTCAACCAACCAAGGATTTTACCAATATTTATTTAAGGGATTTCAAAAATGGTGGGTTAAGGATTTTACATGCCAAAAGGAATTCCACCAAGTTGTGCACATGGTCATGCCATCAGACTAATTACTATAAGTACACCACCCATCATTAGACCCTGCATGTATCCCTATGCCTAAAAGAGTGACATTGAAAAGATGGTGTAGGAGATGTTAGATGTAGGAATCATTTGACACATCTAAAGTGAATATTATTTCCCAATGGTCATGGTTCATAATAAGGATGACACTTGGAAGACATGCCTAGAATACATATTACTTGATAAGTACACCATCAATTATAAGTTTCCTACTCAATTAATTGATGAATTACATAGTGTACTTTATTTTACCACGTTAGATCTTTTCTTTAGGTATCATCATATTTGAATTTGAGTAGAAGGCATACCTAAGACAATTTTTATAACTCATGAATGTCACTATGAGTTTATGGTCATGCCTTTTGGCCTCATTAATACACCATTTACATTTAGAGTTTGATTAATACTATTTTTAGTGAATTTTTGGGAAATTTGGTATTGATGTTTCTCAATGACATCCTTATTTATAATAAAAATTGGGAAGAAAACTTGAAGCATGTGAAACAAGTAATATCAATTCTATGAGAGCATCAAATTTTTAAAAAAATATGCCAAAAATGATTTTTCCATTTCAGAGGTGGAGTACTTGGGTCATTATTTCACAAGAAGGATTAAAAGTTGATCCTATTAAAATATAATCAATGGAGTGGTATGTTATCAAGACATTCAATAACCTTCAAGGATTTCTTGGGATAATTAGTTACTATCATATGTATGTCAAAAATTATGGTACCATAGTATCCCCATTCACATCTTTTATAAATAAATACTCCTAGTGGACTGATACAAATACCAAAGAATTTGAATAACTGAAAATGGTTATGTGTACCAATTAATTTTTGGTTACTCCTATTTTTTCTATTTTTTTGTTGTTGAATGTAATGTATCATTATATGGAATGGGTTTTATAATCATGGAATAAGTCAAACTAATTGCATTTAAGAGCAACCAAATACACTTTCATTTGAGAGTCACCAATTGAAGGCAAAAAATAAGTTCAAACAAATATATGAGAAAGAGATGATGGATATTTTTAATGTGGTCAAGAAATGGAGACCTTATCTTATGGGTTATCACTTTCAATTAAATATTGATCATGATAGCCTTAAATAATTTTTTTAACAATGATTTTATTATGAAGAACAACACAACTAGGTGGTTAAAATGTTAGACTATGAATTTGAAATAGTCTATAAGAAAGGAAAATAAAATCTGGTAGTAGATGCACTATTTAGAGATATTAATTATTTAAGGCATTGTTATATCAAATGACTATTTTTAGGTAGATTGGATAGATAAATCAAGATTAGAATGGGAGAATGATAGTGGTACCCATGATTTAATTCAAAATATTCAATAGGGTTTTGGGGGATCTAAATTATTTTTGTGGAAGGGGAAAATGTTATGGTATAAATATATATTGTACCTTTGTAAGTATTTTGTCCTCAAACATAAAATCCTTTAGGAACTTCATGAATCTCCATTAGGAGGTCACTAAATATTTTTGAAAATATATCATAGAATCAAGCAAGATTTATTTTGGGAAGGCTCAAGGGGGATGTCCAAAAATGTATGGTTGAATGCATGGTATCTCAATATAAAAATGTGAAAACATTAATACCCTAGGTCTTTTATATACTTTATCCATCCCTAAATAGAGTTTAGAGGAGGCTTTCATGGATTTTATTATTGGGTTATGATAGTTTTAGGATAAAAATATTATCATGGTAATTATAGATTGATTCATAATTATGCTCATTTTTTTCCTTATCACAACCATTTACTTCCAATACAGTATCTTCTACTTTTCTCAATACAATTCAAAAATTTCATGGTACTCTAAAAATAAATGTAAATGACTGACATCCCATATTTACTAGTAATTTTTGGACTTAATTATTTGTATGTTTGTGGACCTAGTTGGCTCATAGCTTGTCTTAACATCCTCAATCTAATGAACAAATAGAGTTATTCAAAAAAATTATATAAGGTATCTTATTTATATTGTTTCTAATAAATAGGACAAATGGGATCACTGGTTTTCACTTGCCAAATGGTGGTATAACATTTATTTTAACACTTATTCCAAAATATCTCCCTTTTTATAATTTTATGGGTATCACCCCCCATACATCATTTCAAACTTGATGGTGCATCCCAAGCTTTGAGTTCTCGAGGAATACATTCACTTAAAATATGAGGTTTTAGTTAGTTTGTGATTGAATTTATCAATGACACAAAATATAATGAATTATCAAATAGTTCAAAACTGTAGTGAGTGGAATTTTGACATAGGTGATTGGGTCTTTGTGTATTTTCATCCATATAAGAATATGTATATAAAGTAATAGAAAAAGGACAATAATATTTCTCCTAGGTATTATGGAACTTATCAAATCTTTAAAAAAAAATTGTAGTGTGGCCTACAATATGGAATTTCCCCCATTAACTTGCATACATCTGTTGTTATATATATCTTCCCTAAATAAAATAATTGTAAATATACTATCCACCTAGAATAAGTTACTTTAATTGTATGAATAAGGTTGAGTCATTATATAACTTTAAAATATAATTCATGTGTGCATTAAATAATTCTAAACTATATCCGTTAAGGATTATTTGATCAAATGAAAGAATATGCATTCTAAAAATGGAAAATGAGAGGATGAAGTGTTCTTATATAAACATCCTAGTTTGATTAAACATTGATTATATTTTTTTTCTAAAGGAGAAGCGAATGATACACCATTAACTTATAGTATGTCTAGGTATATGTGTGTTTGACTTGTGGTTTACATACCTTCATATTATCTTATTTCATTTCTTGTTGTTCTTAGTATGATCAACCTATGTAATAATCATGTCTAAGTAGAGTATATATATGAAGTAGTGGTTAGTATTTTATCATCTTATTGCGAATTATAATCTTATTTCATTATTTTGGAGGTTTTCCCATCAAAGTGGCTTAGTCATAATATTCAAGTATTTGACTCTTTTCTAATTTTTATTGTGGATCTACTTATTTTGTTCTTAATTATTTGATATATTAATATATTATTTTGAATCATCTAAGTTATTTAATTACATATTTTTAACCCAATATTTTTCTAAGAGTGCTTCACACATATATGACAATCATAGTATGCATTGATGTCAACCCCCTAAGATGGTGTCCTATTCTTATTAACCTCATTTTGTGAAGGAAGAGATATGATATTGCACTCAAGTAACTTTCCAAATATAATACAAGAAAGTTCATATAATTATTTAAACTACGGTCTTTGAGGATCCATTAAGAGAAGCCTAGTAGTGGGTTGTGACACTATATTAGCTATTAATTTTGCCTCACTTTTATTATCATTTAATTTGGATTTTAAATTTAATTTTCTCTAAAAAATTCTATAATATGTTTGAGAATTGGATCCATACTTTATATTATTCATAACAAGGATATTAACTTCATGGTTTTTAACTACATGGAATAAGTCACCAAAATATTAGAAGTTTTTAAACATAATGGATCTATATAACATTTTAGGAATCCTTTGATTTAGTATGTATAAATATAATTTTCCATTTTAAAGAAAAGTTTATTATAGATAAGCACATAATCATTTATGGGTTCATTGGGTCCTTGTTTTAGTTTTCCAATTTGAGCATAAGATAACTTATCATTAGTGTTCACATAAAAGTGTCCTAATAAATAATAATACAAAGGATTGAAGACATGAAATAATTTCAAAGGTACATCACATAACCATCAAAAATCATAGTCATTAAGACTCCTTGAAAAAAACTTGGCCAATACCTTATCATTGGATGCATAGTCCAAACATGTTTTGTGAAAAGATCTAAGATATTATTCTGGAACACCTTTACCATCATAAAATATAATATCAGGGGAAATAAATAACATAAGGGATATTTTTAAATCTCTATGTCCAATTATTTGTGTCATAATGCTTTAAAATCAATCGATTAGGCCACTCTAAAACAACCTTATTCCAATTGTAAAACCTTAGCTTGAAGATCAAGAATAGTTTTTACTAGGGATTGGGTAGTAGGAATATAATATTGTGTATAAATATATGATTTCACATGAGTATAAACCTTGTAATTGATAAAATTATTTTTATGAGGAATATCAATATAAATGCAAGTTTATTGGGTTGCCAACAAACCGTGGGTGGACATCACATGTGTATCCATAGGTGTAGACATGTGAATAGTAGTAATAGGATTAGTGATCTAAACACATACTATATAATATGTGTATATAATAGGTATATTAGTATCAATTAATGGTCCATTATGTGTTTCCTCAACTATGGATACTTTAGCATTAGTTTATTTCTTAGCCTCTTGGATTATTTTCTATATATTATTTAAATCACCAAGTTACTTGATAATTCAAACTCAAAACTTAGAAAGTGTTGTAACTTGTGAATTATATACACCATTAATCTCATAAATATGTATTATATCATGATATTAATTATTATGTTCATTAAAATATTCATTAATAGTTTTAATTTCAAGTATATCATCACTAAAAACATGCTAGTTTACCTTTATGTGTTAATTATTAACATTTTCATAATATAAGTATAAAAAAATTGTATTTCATATATTTTATCCATTTTATATTGCACACAAACAATGTTTAGACAAAAATAATCTTGTTAAGCTCAATTTAAACACCACTTAACCTATCACTTCATCTTATAGTGATAAGAGAGATAACCTTATTATATGGAATACAATATGATCATGATAAAATCAAGAACGATAGGGAAAAAATAGATAGATTACTACCTATAAGGGAAATAAAATATAATATATGAAACCATGGTGTAGGATAAATATGAAATACTTAATAAGAAAAGATTAAAGCCTAATGAAATACCTAGGGTTTTTCATGATTAAACAAATATTAATGTCACCAAATTTTTTAAGATTAATTTAATTTAATATGTCTAAATTATTGAGTTATTTTATTATTTTTGGTTTTGAAGAATTATTGTTTTCATGGATGTCAATGTCAAGAGAGATGTAAATTATGTCAAGGTCAGAGTTGAGGTCATGCATGGTGAGATGACATGTGTTAAACAAGTCTCATGATAAGAGAAAATTTGAAGGCAACTTTATATTTCTCTATTGAGAAATGATTTCAAGGAAACCTAGTAATCCTTTTGAGGTATATCTCATATCAAATTCAAGATCATGGTACAAGGTAAGCTACTATTATGTACCAATGCATGGAAAAGTGGGAGAAATATTTATGAGACTATTGTAACTATTTTTTGAGGTGGCCCTCATGAATTAAAATATTGTAAGGATCATAAATTTAGAAAGAAAACATATTGAAATGATTGATTCAATGGTTGTAACTATTGTTTTGAGTGGAATTGAGCTCATTGATGACTTCATTAGAACTAAAGTTTCTCTATTGCTTTTCTTTCTTCCTATAAATGTAGGAATCGAGCTCTTGATTCTCATCCCTCAGTTGGGTATACCAAACCTCTACTAAAATCACTTTATAAACTATTTGAAGTAATATAAAATAATTTCATATTATAGCTTAATGCTAAGTGTACTTTATTAGAGTTTGCTTTATAGAATGTATGTTGTCTATTCACCATCTGTAGGTCCTTCATGTAACTTGATTTAAGACTATTAGTTTCTTGCAGGTTGTGTGAAGTGTTAGCTAGTGAGGTTTATCTTGAAGTGTCATAAGTTCATAGTGTCTTAGATAGACCTATCTCTATCTATCCTTAAAAATGTATGCCTCTATTTATCCTTCATACAAAATACTCATGTTTGAACCTTGTTATTGAATCTGATCAATTCTTGTCACCCTTGGATTCATTAGTAGTCATGAAACTGTCTAAGATGAGAGTGGATCATTGAACATTTGGTGTATTACCACACATAAAGTAGTTTTTCATTCATTTATTTTCTTCCCTTTTCATCCCAATAGATTAAGTTTTAAGAAGATATATTAAATTTTCATAACTAAAGAGCTATCCTCATTAAAAACCCTAGAGGTCTAGCCTAAAATTAGGTATCCCACAACCTAGGTTCATTCCTATATTGGACTAGGTTTGAGTAGAGGACCTAAAAAATCCTTTTCTCAACTAGGGTGCATCCTAAGTCTCCAATAGTATCAAGCAATGTTGAAAACACCTACGCCATGTGGAAGAGGAAATCATATTCAATAAATCAACTCTTATATTTTGAGACCTAATGAAGCTTTTATTCAACTCCTCTCTTTATTTTAACTCTCAATGGACACTTGTCACCTCTCTTTCTCATATGCCCTTCTCTCTTCTTATTTCTCATTTATCTATAAATTGATCTTTGATAGTATTTGTATGTATCTTCCACCTAGGTATGGTGAATCCCTACCCATTTATAGGATTTTGATCAATCAAAAACTTATTATTTTACCTCATCCTTTGATTTTTTTTAGTATATGTGTGTGATTAATTGATCATGCCAAGTGATTAGTTTATCTTCCTTCGTATGTTGTCCTTTTCTAGCATTTTTATTCATTTTTAAAGTTTTTTGCAGATCTTATGATGTTTCCAAGTGAATTATGAATGTTTGAGTGAGTTATCTACTCATTAATGTCATTTTATGACCACTTGTTTAGTCTTCCTAATCCAAGCATCTTTCACAACATTCATATGAAATGTTGATGTAGAGAAGTAGATTAAGAGAATTGCTTATTACTTAGTCTCATTTTTGATGTCCACATTGAGTTGGTTGGTAGTGGTTAACATATTTGGTGTATCACCTCTATTAGAATAGGTTTTTCTATCCCTTTTCCTAATAACTTGGTAGATTAGTGAATGAGCCTAGGTAATATATCCAGGGGATCTATCCATATAACCTAGAGATTCAATCCACCTAAAGGTCAATTTTAACCTAGGATTATCTCCATGTTATCCCAAATTTGAAAGACTTGAACAATCTTCCAAGGGTAAGAATTTAGGCTATAACACCTATATCTTTGGAGAACTACATTTGGATTGAATTTCATGTTGGACTTAGTGTCCATGGAACTATGTAGGTTGCATCCACTTGCTTAGTACTTATAGAGTTAGCTCAGTTACTCTTTCTTATTTCTTCTATCCCACACTTTTTTTTTGTTCATGTCATTGTCCCTTATAGCTTAGTGGAAACATTTTCCATCTTGTTTGTGTCATTGTTCCCTAGTAGCCTAGGGGAGAATTTTACCATCGTAACCTTTGTTTTTTTTCCTTATAACCTAGGGGAAACCTTATGTCATTTTTTCTTGTGTTGTTTCACATGTATTTTTTCCACCTAGCTTAGGTGTAACCCTTTTTCCAAGCACAACACCTCTACTACACATGCACAAACAATTTGTTTCTTTTATTTTGTTTGTTACTAACTTGTTTTTATATTGTTGTTTGTTTAGTTTAGTTTCTTTATTTGTGTAGTTTATTTTGTTTGTTTCATTATCTTGTTTGTTTATTTATTTATTTTGTTTGTATAGTTTATTTGTCTAGTTGTTTTGGTTTTTTTTTTTTTCATTTGTTTTTTTGGTTCTTCTTTTTTTGTTACCTTTTTATGCCTTCCTCTATTAATGTAGGTCTATTACATTTTATTTACACTTCAGTCTTGATTATCCATATCTCATACTTAGGTTGTGAATATTTGTATCTAGTCCCACACTTGGTTTATCTATTTTATATTTATAATTGGAATTTGATCATTCATGTCTTATTCCTAGGTTTTTTATATTTACATATATACTATGTTTTCCATGTTTATGGCATACATTATTATTATAGGTGTTCATAAATATGATGCATAATATCAAAAAATAAAATAGACATCAAACCATTAGAGACTATCGGTCAATGTAATGAAAGTATTTCTTTGAGATCAAAACTATTCAAATACCCAAACACATGCCTAAACCAAATAAGTAATAATTAGATAACTATGACTTATTATGTGCTAATACAAACATGCATCTCTTGCTAGGCATACATATAAGTCATACAACATAAGCATATAAGTAATAGGGAATTATATCATATATATAGAAAAGCAATAAATGAACATAAAATATATGTTTAAATGAACATAAAAATGTATAATGCCAAACAATGCTAAACATGAGATCAACATGGAAATAAACATAGCCATGGTATATATAAAAAATGAAAACTATACACGCTCAAAGGCCCTAAAGGACAAAATATGAATGTCAATGTATCTCAAAATTATTACATACAATGTGTGTGTGTGTGTGTGTGTGTGTGTGTGTGTGTGTGTGTGTGTGTGTGTGTATGTATATATATATGTATATATGTGTGTGTGTGTGTGTGTGTGTGTGTGTGTGTGTGTGTGTGTGTGTGTGTGTGTATCTATATATATACATACATACATACATATATATATATATATATAATGTATAAAGTACAATAATGTTCAAAAGTGCCAATACTCAACTTTGAATCTGAAATATGAATGTCAATGTATCTCAAAATTTTTACATACAATATATATATATATATGTATGTATGTATGTATGTATGTATATATATATATATATGTATGTATGTATGTATATATATATATGTATATATATATATATATATATATATATATACATATATATATATAATGTATAAAGTACAATAATGTTCAAAAGTGCCAATACTCAACTCTAAATCTGAGAATCCATGGGACCTATAACAAGAGGTGGCTTTGGTGGCCTTCATAGTCTTGGTGGTGTAATAGGTCATGTCTACTAAAGATATTGACCTAAAGATCATATAACATGTGTCTTAGTCCTCAATTGACCTAATATATTAAATTCTCTTTGAGCATCCCATACCTCAAAAGTGATTATCTTTCGGTCCCTAGGAATAGTAGTATCATATGACTTATAGTATAATGAGGCCTCATCCTTAGATCGAAGGATCTAAAGAATCATATAATAAAAACCTTCTTATGTATTAACTCTTTGAGCCTCATCATGCTTGTTTTGGAGCCTCTAGACATATAATAAGGCTTGGACCCTATCTATGATAGCTTGATCTCACTCTATTGCAATCTGTGCATGTATATAGACCATCTTACCCACCTCTAATTTTAGTTAGGTAATCTTTAATTAAAGGTGAGTCATATCCTCATCATAGATGTCTAGTTTAGTCTGTATATCATCCACTCACCACTCTAAACATATAATGTCCCCCAACCTAGTGGTGATATCCTCATTCAAAATATCTATCTCCCTACCTGCCTTAGCTATGATTAAAGGCCCTACTTGGCCTATATTAATACAAGTTCCTATTAAACCTATCATGATAATATATAACATGATCATGGCTAGAGTTTCATCCCTTCCATCATACCATTTTCCATCATAACCTATATCATCCCCTCCATAAAATTATTCATCATCATCATCATCACCACCTCCACTTTTATACTAGGTACAAACACTATCACTAGACATGATAGATGTATCAACCTCAACACCATCAATATCCATAGGCATATAACCACCTACCTAACATAGGATAGAAAGCCTCAAAGGGCACACATGTATCCACTAGTGAATATACTCAAGTGTAACACTTGCATCTACCAGCTTTCTAAATTGCCCATGTTTTCTAAAAAACACTCAAATATATAGTAGTAATACATGCCTCTAAATGACTAGGGTATCTTTAATGACCTCTCTGGTCACATGTGCAAACCACATTGGCTCCTTTAGTACATCTTGTGTCATGCTAAACTACTGAATTATCTAATCTAGGTAATACTCCTCAATAATGTGTGATTTTTTACCTATGAGAAATCACTTAGATTTCATGTATGTTGTATACCAACCATCTATGAACTAATGGAATTAATGTATAAGTTATGGTCTCCAGATAAATATAAATGGGGTGAGCTCATTGAACATGTAGTGGTAGAAGTATATCTCTCCATAGTATCCTTGTCATCCTACTCTAGTCTATGCCTATCCATATTCCAATGGTCCTCTAGGTCTGGGACCCATATTTAACCCATTGGTCATTCAATGGAGATATTCTTCCACATACTATAATTAGTGTAGATACTCCAATGTTGTGTCCTCCTTTATATACCACCATATGAAGATCCTTGTATAGTTTCAAAAAAATAGTTAAGCCCCATACAAATTATGTAACCTTTTCCATCATGATATGAATGATGTCTCTAAGTCCCATGTGAAAATAGAGGCCACTTTTTTAGGAAACAAAACACCATTAATAATATCTATCAATACCGTGACCTCCCTATCAATGAGTGTTGCAAGTGAAAGATCCCTAGGGGATAGATCATCAGGTCATATATCTATGTAAATATCAAGTATATCTATATCAACATTCACATAAACCATGGGAATTATATAATAGATAACAAAGTGATCTAACATAACCTACTACCATGTTATATCAATCTAAAAGATCATATGTCCTCTCATCAATATCTTGAGGATACATGATGTATCCTCAAGAATGGAAGTCACCTCTCTAGTGGGTAGGTGGAAGCTTAAGGCCTCACTATGCCACCACTATGCCAATAGGCTCAGGTAAGATCAATCCACATAAATAATTTACATTTATGCCATGTTTTATAAGTCTAGAACTTGAAAAATACTAGTCATCTCCACCATCTAGATATGTATTATATGTAAGTAGAGGGAGCAATGTTCCTTGATATCAAAATCCCTAGTCACTCTTACAATCATAGATATATTAACATTAGCCTATATCTATGTTGTTATCTAAGACTATGCATATCCTACCAAGATTGTTTAACCCTCTTTCCTAGAGGTTGGACCCCTATTGGGTCCATCTTGTACACTCAATATTCACCCTTAGAGGGGGTTCTTGAGAACCTTTCTAATTGATCTACACAATTGGAATAACCCTAGGTTGTGGGTCACCTATATTGGGGTTGGACCTCTGAAAAAGGTTTGATTCCTCTTGATGATCACCTAAACTAATGATAAATTAATGTTTCATAGGAAAAAGTCTTAGAATGAGAATAAGGGTTCTTAATAAGGATAAAATGGTGATGCAACAAAGCTAAATGGAAACTCATATAAGCTTGAACACACATTGGATCAACATAAGACAACCATACCTTACACAACCTCATAATATCAATAGTTGCATAAAATTTCATAGGAGAGGTTCCAATTCAAACACTAATATATACCTATAAGTTAGCTTGAAAACACCATCAAAGAGGAGGGTAGAAGGATAGTAAACTAAGAAGATTTTCCTTCATCAATTCACCATACACAAGCCTGCTAAGAACTAATTGAAGACAAGAGATAGGTAAAGAGTTGATCATATTAATTCAAAATGTAGTTCTTAAAATACTTTGATAGGGTTTAACCATATCAGATGAGAATAATTTTACAAGAGTCTTAATGAGTATCCTTATCTCAAAAAAGAATGAAAAATTCTAAGAGTTAGGAACCCCCATAATGGGAATGAGACTAGGATATATAGGATAAGGGAGAGAGAGAAATAAAATGAGAGCATGCCATCAAAAAGGGGTCACCCCATGCTAGATCATTAATTGAGCTTGAGCTACCACCTTTAGATATAATGAATTCCTTGCCACCTTTTTAATCAATTAGGACATTGATCATGTCTTACCAAGTGGGAAAGGTCCCCAAAGGTTTTGAGGACACATTGAATGCACCTAGCTAAAAGTCTTAACAACTAGATCCTTTTATTTGATCCTTCATGGCATTTCCCACTGAAGATAAAAATTTCATGCTCATAGATCTAACATAATCATGTACTTATCTATTTTAGATGGTTTCCTTTTGAAAATATGGCCACATTTAAGGATGAGGACCCTTTGCATTAATCACATATCTACTCCATTTTCATGTCTGGATTAATGGTCTATTATATAGGTAGAAAACTAATCTAAGATTATTATTTTTACTATAGTTGTCAAATGATGTAGACATATAGAATTCATAGCCCCTTTTTTGGATTATATTAGGTCTAAATAGACTCACTTTATATTTTCAAGGATTGACAATATACCGTATGCATGGATCCTTTTAAGAATGGCAAAAATAGTCATATAAATAATGCTACATGATATAAATTTATGAACCAGAGGTTTGTATTTATCCTTAATGGTGATCCTTTTATATTATTTATACCTTAATACATGGTTATTTCCATTTCATGGCATTAGATCGATCTCTAACAGTGGAATGATGACCTTACAAGACCTTGTTTATTTTGGTCAAAAACTTGTTCTTATGGTTGGACCTTATCCATCAAATATTGCTTAGGCCAAACAAAATGCTTTAATCTATATTCTCTCCCATGAACCTCATATATCCTTGCTAACTTCTTAACTTACTCGTATACCATCCAATCAAAATTCATGAATGAATGTGTTCTATTGATTTCCTATTGTGAATATCTCTAGACATTTAAAATTGCTCATGCATCATTTGACCAAGATGTACAAAGTAATCCAAGCCTTTGATTTATCTAGGCCCACTTTATTATTAGTTCTTACACACCATCAGATCATTGGTATAAATGAACTCAGGCTATTAATCTATCTTGGACCCACCTTATATTTAATGAATGTGTACCATTGGATCTTGGCTTAATGAAACCACACTATAGGATCTTTGGTATGATTTCATATCTTTAATGAGATTTTAACCAAGGACATTTTAACTAATTTGACCCCAAAATGAACTATTATATCTCATGTGTTAGTATGTGAGGTCACATGGCCTATTTTATCTTGATAAAATTTAAACCCTTTAAGGACTTTTAAATCTAGATGGTAATTTTGTGAAGTTCAAACTTGACACTTGCATGGATGTCTTGATATATAGGTTCCACTTTGAATCTCTATATCTTAGGTTAGAAATATTACATGGACATGAAACATGCAAATCATGTTCTTGGCATGAATATATTTGATTGTGTATGATCTAATAGTCATACAAGGATTTCTAATAATATTTATAAAATGTGTAAGTAACCTGGTTTGTTTGTTCTTATGTGATATCTTGATGATGGTTTGGCTCATTTAAGCTTATGCTAAAGACATTTTATTGAACCTTTAAAACTTTGAATGATTTCTTGAGGATTATACAAGCTTATCCACGACCCTAAATTTCTTGAATACCATGAAACCTGATTAGGAACTAGTTATTTTCTCTATAGATAAATAAAATTGTATTTTAAGCAAGCTTAAAGTGTTTTAAAATCTTTGTGAGTAATTTTTAGATCTTTAGACTACTCAATCCATTTATAATTTTTGACCATTTATTCAACATGAAATTTGATCATCTTTTTTATCCATACCAAGACTTATATAATCTTTACTAATATTTCAAGTTCTATATGTGGGCAAAAATTTGCTGACATTTTTGGTGACATCTTAGGGTTACATGCCTACAATGCACTAATAGTGGCCTTAAACTAGTTGATTAGGCATATGGAGTTCCAAGACTTCTCTCAATTGATCATGAAGATAACACAATTCTATCCCTTTCTTTAACCTCTTTGAAACAATAGGAATAAAAGAAAATAATATAATAAAGTGCCCAAGGCACTTATTGGAAAGGAAACACATAGTAGAAAGAAAGTGTGCATAAGGCACCTAGAGGAAACCATATAAAGCTATTCTAACATGTATAATACATTACAAAGGATGTAATGATTCTAATAAAAAGGATTAAAATCAATTCCATTGACTAGGATTGGTAATACCTCTCCATCTAGTAGGGAAAACTAAAAAGCATTATGTTCCTTGTATCTATGGATCAAATAAGGACCATTCCACAAGTTGTTAAATTTGGTATGGTTCCCTAGTTTAGCCTTATTTGAGTCCTAGTTGAGGAATAAATCCTCTTCCTTATATCTCCTTGTTTTAGCTCTCTTATCAAATATATTTTAGACTTGATCTTGATGTGACTCTAGAATTTTCATAGAAATATCCTTGGTTTTTTCTAGCTCCATGAACTCTATCATCCTCGCATTCATGGGTCCATCCTCTATTAACTCAAGCTAGTGGGCTAACTCTAATTCAAGAAGCTCAAGAGAGATGGGAAACTTATATTCTATTCTATATAAAATAACATATGGATAATTTCCAATGGTAGCTTTATGAGTCACTCTATTATCCCATAAGGTTTTCCTTAGCATGGTGTGCCATGTTATCTAATTCTCTTCCATGGTCCTCCTAATGATCCTTAGCAAATTCTTATTTATAAAGTCTACCCATTCATTTCCTTCAAGATGATAGTTTTAATAAATGTTGAGGTAGATTCCTAGTTTGAGATCCCACTCACTTTTATTCATACCAAGGAACTATAATGCAATATCTAAAATTATGGTAGCTGGGACACCAAACCTGATCATAATTATATCATAGAAGTCCAAAACTGCACCCTCATTATCCTCCTTCAAAGCAATGGCTTCCACCTACCTAGTGAAGTAGTAAATTATAGTGAGAACCCATTTATGCCCTATGATTGATGGTGGATTGATCATTCCTATAAAGTCTAAATCCAATTGCATGAAGGGTTGATCCACCTAAATTATATTAAGTCAAAGGGCTACCAATTTTTGCTTCCCTACAAAGAGAACACACTTATGACATTTTCTAACCCGTATATGAGCATCCTTGAAAATATTGGGCCAATAATAACTAACCCTCATCACCTTTTTTGTTGTGGTTCTATGTGTAAAATGACCTGCTACAGGTCCATCATGGAACTCCTCCAAGAGTTTAGTCTCCTGGTCATAATCTATGAACCTAAGGAGTACCCTATTATGTTTTATAATAAAAATAAAAACATAAACTAATGCATAAGGTATGGATTAAATATTAAAATACATTCTCTTGGCTCTATCCAAACCTTGGGGGGATTTTCATATTTTGAAGAAGTGAGTCATGACTTGAAGCCAACTCTTTTGAAGTAGAGATGCACTTGCTTGTGAGTTATCTTGGGTTACCATAATATATTCCTTATCTTCTTAGATATCCTATACCATGTGATCACATAAGCCCTTACCTCTAACTAGCTTGGTGATGTTGATCTCCAAATCATATTCCATGACCTTGGTGATCCAGCTTGCTCTTTTATCACTTAATTCCTTGTTAAGGAGGAAGTACTTACCTCTAGGGTGAGACATCATAAAATGAATCCTATTGTTGGAGAGCATGGGTCTAAACTTATTGAGACTCCTTAAGGCTGCAAGGACTTGTATTTAAATTAAAGTGTACTTTAACTCATATATTTATATCCCTTGACTAATAAAGGAAATTGACTACTCCATTCTTTAGCCATTCTTCTAGATCAAAATAGTTGATATGTTGTCAACATTGGTAAAGGTGTATAAAATAAAGTCCTTGGAGAAGTTAGGATTTGAGAGTGATAAGGAATAGGTAATGGTTTATTTGATGGCCTTAAAAGCTACCTTGCCTTCATTAGACCAGATAAACACTTGGTTCTTCTTCAACATGATGGTGATAGGTTTGACCACATTTGCAAAACTAGGTATGAACCTTCTCACAAAGTTTATCTTCCCAAGGAAGTCATGGATCCACTTCTTGTGATTTGGCAAAGATAAGGCTAAGATAA
Organism: Torreya grandis; assembly: GCA_037957365.1. Lineage (NCBI taxonomy): Eukaryota > Viridiplantae > Streptophyta > Pinopsida > Cupressales > Taxaceae > Torreya > Torreya grandis. Next base: position 212,182 of record JARHVA010008509.1, on the reverse strand, counting down.
CACTTACTCTATCAAAGTCAATGGATAATCCTTATTTTGAAATAATGTGACCCAAAAACGTATGTTCATGCATAGGTAACACACATTTCTTAAGATTTAAAGAGATCCCTTACTCTCTATATCTCTGAAATATTAGCCTTAAATGGTCCATGTGCTCATTGTCTTTCTTGGATAAGATTGTGATGTCATCTAAGTAGGCCCATACCATTTGATTTAGCAACCCTTGAAAGGCCATGTCTATTATTCTTTGAAAGGTTTACCCATAATTAGATAATCCAATAGGTATCTTATGGTTAGAAAATGTGCCCCACTTGGTGGTGAATGTAGTTTTGTAATGTTCTTCTTCTCTCACTAGCACCTAGTTATATCTTGAATATCCATCCAATAGGCAGAAGTATTTTGAACCAAAAATTATTTGAAGGACATTCTCTATGGATGGTAGAGGCTATTGGCCCTTCAAAGAAATGATATTAATGTCCTTGAAGTCCACACACAACCTGATCTCCCCATTCCTTTTCATTATAAGTACTAAATTAGTTACCCATGAAGAGTGCTTAATTAGGAAGATGATTTTGGATTCAATAACCTTGGTCAATTCCTTCCTCATGAGATATTCAATCTTGGGGTTTATGGGCCTCTGCTTCTATTTGATAGGCTTGGAATTAGACTTTATTTCTATAATGTGTTGTGCTAATTTGGATCAAAGCCCCTTAGGTCACTATATTGCCAAGCAAATATGTCTACATATTATCTACAAAGTTCTATGAAAGCATCATTTTTATCCTTACTACTCACCTTCCCAATTTGGATAAGTCTACCCTTAAAGATAAGGACTATTTCATAGTTCTCTTAATTTTTTGACATCACTACTTTATCCTTACTCATATGGTCTCCTTCATTAAAGATATCTTCTAGTGTGACTAGCCCTTTAGGAAGCTTATTAGATCTTAATTGAACATTTTTATCTCCATACCAATGTTGGAACTTTTCTTGGTTGATGTAGGATAACTCTACTTCCTACTATAAAAAACATGCAATTTGCTTGTCACTTTCAAAGGCATACCAATGAACTTCATTATCTACCACTGATGGTCTCATTAACACTTTGACATGTGGTTGCACCTTAGTTATTTTCAATTCATTAGGGATGTCAAAATGAGCCCCCATAGCTGTTAGCCTATCATCATGTTGATTTTGTCCCCTTGGGATTGATTAGATGTTAAAGGACTCAAATTCCTCAATTAGGTCCCACACTCTATGTTTTTAAGACCTTATTAAGGTATTCTTAGTGATATTCTAACCTCTGACTTCGTACACAACAAATTCACTATCCCCATAGACTTTATAAATGATTGATCCCTCTCTTACTAAGCCATTGAAGGCCATGGATGGGACCCTCATATTTTAAAGCATTCTAACAATAACTAAATTGAAACTTATATGAATATAAGTACTTATCATTTTTAGGGGATACTAGCACAACACCTACACCCACTCTATGCTTACTCCTTAAACCATCAAATAATAACTTCCATAGATCACTAGGATCTTCTTGAGGCCTCATAAGGGATAACATGGAATAGATTTCTTCATGTAAACAGTAGACACCTAAGTCCCTTTCTTCAACACCTTCTAAGGGGTCCACCAACTAGATGTCACTCAATAAGTCATTGAAGAACATGTTTGGTATCTTTTAGATGAGTGTTTAGCTTCTAAGCAATTGTGAATTCATCTTCATCAATAATTTTGTAATTAATGTTGATATTATCTAGTTCATAAGGATTTATGTGGAATTATGTGATGGGCTCAAATTTGATTGACACTTTAGCCCCATATCTTGTTATGAATCCATATATGACCTATTTAGCCCCATATCTTGGCATAATTCCAATATTTATAGTGAAATCCCTAGATAGGCATAATGCAAAATGAGGAGGCACATCCAAGACCCACACATTCTGAACCACTGAGACACTAATATAAGCATGTAAGGTCAAGTTGAGACTTATAACCATGTCATGTGGCTTAGTGGAAGAATCATCAAGTTGAAGCACATCTTCAAATTGGGGCTCATATTTTATACCAAGCTAATCATATATGGACTTTTGCATTACCGAGATAATATCCCCACTATCCACTAAGCAATTGTGCACTAAGTAATTACCAATGATCATTGAAATATAAAATGGGGGAGACTTAACTGCTTTACTTGATTGCCCTTCACTTGGTCCTTTAGCTACATTGGTGAGATCTACATTCTCCTTGCTTGGTGTTTTATCTACAACATTAATCTTTGATAGTCCTTCTTGAAGGATGTCTACATGACTAGGCATGGAGATCATGTCACACATTAAAACACTCACATTAGACATTTTATTTTGTTCCACAATGTTTATGGATGAACCACCAAGCTTTGGTTGTGATTTAGGAACCACAACTGCACCATGAGATTATGAGTTTTGAGGGACCAAGGCATTTCCCTGATTCTAACCCCTTAGAACTATTAGGACCATTGGAAAAATAACAAGGCCAATTGGATTGCATATTGAAGAAGTAATGGTTGGAGACTCTTTACTTTATTCCTAGTTACCATCCATGTTTCTTCTTTTGAATCTTATATTAGATGCCACCGAAATATAAACCTAGCTAGAACTAGCCTATTATTCGAGTGTATAACACTCTTTTTTTCATAGTTCACCATTATAACACCTAATTGGCATAGTTCTTAATCAAGGTTTTGACCTTGTTGAGGTTCTTTTGGTTTGGTCATCATAGGTACTTCTATGTGTTGATCCATAAGATGTTGGTTGTACCCAAAATTATCAACTTGCTACCATTGATCATTGGAATCTTGGGCAAAATCAGTGGTTGGGAAAATGGATTTCCCAAAAGACTAATTACAAGGCATGAGACTCTTAGCCTCTTGGGATAAATCATTTTAAACTAGGATGAAGGTATTTTAAGTACTTGCAACATTAAGGTTATAGTTTTTTTCCTATTGTAGCCATGTTTCCCTTTTACTTGATTTTGACCTTGGCCTTGGTAGTTCTATTTATATGGTTTCTTATTTTATTGAAAATCTTATTTTTGAGGGTGATATGTATGTTGATAAGGCATATTTAAATCCTGCTACCTATTAACATTTACTCACTCATTTCCCAAGGATTGGAACATGCTTTTGAGCTCTTAAATGTTCTTTTTCTCTTGGGAATCATTGTATCCACTAGTGAAATATTCATATTATTTTGATGCAAGTATTGAAACAATTATTAGCATAGGAAGAATGACATATGGTGGAGAGACAAAAATAGAAGGTGGTATAATTTTAGGAAATAAGGGCATTAGTGGTCAGGTGTAAGCTTGCCATCTTGAACTAAACAATGTTTTACTTTGATGGCCATCTCATAAGCATATAGAAGTATATGCACTCCCATAGATTGAATCACTATTTAAAGCCTTGAAATAGTAAAGGGAGACAAAGTCAAGGGTTCGTCTAACTGAGAATGGGATTCTATACCAAGTTTTTTAGAACCTTGTGTTAAAGTCTTTCATGACTTTATAAGGAGCTCTCTTAATGGTAGTTACTTGCTTTGCAAGTGAAAAATGGTCACTTTTGTCCTCAAATATTTTACACAAAGCCTCTCCTGATTGGTCCCATGTTTGAATGGAATTAGTTTTAAGTCTTCTATACCAATCAAGGACCTTTCATTTGAAATAAGTAACCAATAACCTAATAGCTATATTTTCCTTAGTGACATTATAGCTATTGAAAAAATTGGCTATGTCCATGAGGTGCTCAGAAGGTGTTTTATCTTGGTCTCAAGTATAATAGGGAACACTTTTAAGGGAAGAAACTAGGATAAGATCATATTAGGTAAGGTCTATAGGTATTTAACCATTAAAATCCACAAAAGGCAAAGGTCTAGGGGATGCCATGTCTAAAAAATGATTTATTAAGGACCTCTTTATAGGGATCGGCCTTGAAAATGACTTAGGAGTAAAGTTTCCTTGATATGGATTTGTATTGGAAAACCTTAATATTTTTGATGAATTAAAAGTAGTTTAACAAATTTAAAGGGAATAAATATTACAACTGACATTGTTGTCACCTTTGGCATGAGAGATAACTACTTCTCTACACCAAATTGTTGATTGTTCCTTTGGAGTTGCTAAATACTATTACATGAAGTTATGACTACTGTAAATTTGATAAAATGAAAATCTACTTTTATCGATATTCCTTGAACTATGATCCCACTTGGCATGCTATAAATTTTTATAGGCTTAATATATACCCTTGGAGGTAGTTATTTAGGCCCCTTCCAATTGAAATACACAATGGGAATAACCCTAGGGTATGGGTCACCAATGTTAGGGTTGAATCTCTATAAAAATTCATCTTCCTCTTGATGCTAACAAAAATTAATGCTAAACTAAAACTTTAAAGGGGAAAGGGTTAAAAAGAGGATAAGGGCTCTGTTGGTGGTCAAGATTGCACCCTAGATGGAAGCAAAAGTGTTCAGGTTCTACTTCTAAATCTAAGCCAACATGGGACTAACCCCAGGCTATGGGTATCCTATAATGAGGTTAGACCTATAGGTTTTTTAATGAGGCTATCTCCTTTGATGCATCAATTTAGCTCATTCCCACTACTAAAACCTACTAATGACCAAGGAAAAGGGAGCGAGAGATAACTTGAAAGGGAAACCTAAGATAATAATGGTGATGCACCTAAATGATGGTTGATCCACTCTATTTTACTCTAAAAACATTAATGAAATAAGTAAAATACTATATCTAGGATTCCAAATATCTATCATACATTATTATTTCATGCAAAGGTCCATTATATGATTAAAAGCTAGAAAAAGTGATGGAAAGTTCTACTTTGAGACACTAACCGGCCAAAGTATCCACATGTAGGATTTAATAATAATATATATAACACTAAACATGACCTACATAACAAGATCAACTAGTAGTTAGGTGATATCAAGACTTCAAAAGGGAGAAAAACTCTACCATGTATGCAAATCTGACATGTACACACTATACTAGAATAATGAAATCTGAAAGTAGCCCTATATTCATCTAAAGAGCTTACAAGTTCCATCTTGGTAGAGTTCAGTCATGGCCAAGAGAGGGAATAGATGGATATAGAGGGATTCATATTTTGGCTCAAAATCCTCTATATATAGAAAAAATGGAGAGAAAGAGAGATGGGAACAATGCACAAGAAAGTGAAGGATCTTAGTCATGTGGTGATAGCTCATTGATTTCTCTCTACATACAAGTCTTCTTTCAACCAACTAGGCTTTTATTTATCTAGTAGCCTTTGAGATCCTTTCATTTGCTAAGAGGTCCCACTAAAAGGCAAGGATTTGTTATGCATGATGATAAAGTGTATTTGAAAATAATCAATGCTCTAACTACTTCTCTAACTAATAGCTCACCACCTTGGGACCCTAAGTCCACTTAACTTGTTCATGGGTATAAAATCCTCAAATATTGAAACTAATAGTACCATGCCATGAATGGTTTTTGGTACGTACATTGGCAAGGATAGATCCATGTTACTAGATGAGACCCTTTTCATTAATCATGTAAATGTTCCATTTACATCATAGGTATATTCTATAGAAAAAATAATAATATAAGATTATTGATTTTACTATAGTTATCATATTGATGTAGACTTATAAACTACATAGCCTCTTTTCTAGATCTAAATAAGTCCAAATAGACCCATGCTAAATTTGAAGGAAACAAGAGCTCGTTGTATACACAGGTCCTCCTTTAATAATGGTAAACATAATCATGGAATGAACCCTATAGGCTATAAAATGTTGAACTATATATCCATATTTAGCTTTAATGGCATCCCATTATGTTTCTTTATACCTGACTATATGGTTATGTCAACTCCTTAACATTGGATTGAGATATAATGGTGTAATGACGACCCTACAAGACCTTGTTCATCTTGGTCAAAAATTGGTCCTTTGGTTTGACTTTATCCATTTAAAACTAATTCAGACTAATAAAATTACACCTAAATTTCTCTATTTTCATTGATCCCATGGATCCTTGCTATTATATCTTGACCCTTTAACCCATCTCACACCATTTATCTTGATCAGTATGATCGAGCAAGAGCCATCAATCTTATATCAGCTTAAAGATGCTCCTACCACTTGTCAATCATACATTGATTTCAAAATCCTATTGTTAGTCTACTAGTTTATGTGCTTACACCATATGGTGGCCTCTAATCTCCTTAACCTTTTGAAATGCTCACATGCCATTAATTTGCTTGGTATGATTAGATTCCAACCATTAGATCTACTAAGACCCACTATTTGAATCTAACGACTACTTTATGAGCTTAAAATTTATGTTCACATGACCATCATTTGATGTTCACATGACCTCATTAACATTTATGTGAACATAGGGCCTTTCTAAATCGAAACACTTATTTTACGAAGATCAAATTTAACATATATGTGCATGTTCCACTCTAAAATTTTATCTTTGCAGGCTTATAACTTGAGCTAGAAAGCTTCCACAGACATCAAATTTATAGGGTATGATCTAGGCATGGAGAGCTTTATGGAGATGAAATAATTTTTCTTGCATATATTTCTAAGGTGAATTTATGAAATGAACAAGTGAACTAATCTATTTCATTTTGGATGATGTCCAGGTGATGATCTAGTTCATTAGACTTACCCTATTCATATTTTGATCAATCTCTCAATGTTTTAATGGATTTCTCATACTCGTATAACTTGTCATGCCCTTGAATTCTTGTAGTACATGAAAACATGTTTATATTATTCATTTTTCAATATTAGACCTATTTTAAACCTTTAATCCTCTCATTCCATCAAACCAAGTAAAATATTTATATGTGAGCCAAAATTAGCCAATGTCTTTGGTGACTTATAGGGATTGCATGCCTATCTATGCAAGAGAACCTATATAATTATGATTGTCTAGTCCATTGGGCATGAATCCTTTACTTGGGTCCAAAATATTGACTTGCAAACACTAACTACCAATCCTAATCTAACCTCTTGAAATAATACAAAGACCAAATGAAACAAAACAAGACAGAGTGCCCAAGGCACTTATTTAAGGTAAGCTAACCTAGAACAAAATAGGGACAATAAATAAATGCTCCATAATAGAAATTAGAGGAATTTTTAATAACTACCCTAATATATATAGCTTATAACTATGAGTGCCTTTCTTCCTAGATCAAAAAGAAAGTTTGAAAATCTTCCTGCATTATGGGATGTGAAATTAAATAGAGGAATATAGATCTTTTACCATTGGCCTTGATTACTTCTTCTTCTTTATTATATCTACCAAATTAATTGGCATGATTCTTAATAATAACCAAGTAGATCCAAATATATTAGCTATGTGCATCCAAACATTCTAAACTTCTTAATATGTCTCTTCAATTATGACCTCTAATGATGGTTCAAAAAGGTATACCTATTTGAGTTCCATAGTGTCCTTATTAATATTGAGATTCTTATTGGCTAAACGTTATTCAAGCTCATCTAGGAGATCTTAATATTCTACCTAATCTTTATCATTGTTCTCCATGGGAAACTCTTTGTCTACCTTATCAAGTACTTGATCCTTTTCAATAAGAGATATCTCAATCTCATTCTCCATTTATACTAATTTCTCATGAAGGCCAACCTTATAATCATACTTGGGCATCCCTAGAGTAGCACTATCTTCCTAAATCTCTAAAAAATGAATGAAAATCTCATATGAAGACTTAATTTGATGTACTATCTCATCATCCAAGTTTGCCATCTTAAGTTCATTAATCTCACTCATGAAATCATGATACAAACACTAATAATGGTCTTCTTCTTATGGAATTATCTCTACCTTAGCCATGATTTTGTGTGAGTTGTCATCATGGCTACCTTCTAAAGAAAGATGACCCTATAATTGATATATATTCTCTACCACAAGATCTTGATAAAACTCTTGATCTTGGACAACTAATATGTGGTCAAGACATTTTTGAGAAACAACCTCTTGATTCACATATAAGTCTTCTTCACATTGAATCCCATCTTAAAATTTCACTTATTATTATAACTAATCCTCTTTGACATTATGAAACATTGAAGCATGCTCACTCTTGCCAAGTTGTGTTCTAATAATGATCTCCTCTTTTGATTTTGATAACTCATCAATATCAGTTATTAGTTCAACATAGGGTTCACTTCTTACCTCTTCAAGGAGTGGCATAGGATATTCTTGGGATGAATCCAAGAGAGATGAGGTATATGTGACACCTTCTTACTCTAAATTCTTTTATTTTATAGTCATTTTCTCTTCCTTATTTTTCATACTACTCTAAATGGATTTCTAAGATATAAATGACCTAGATTCCTAAGGAGGGAGGGATGGGAGATGAGTAGTTTTGTATTTATTTGACTTCATGATTTGGTTCCAAGAAGGGAAATATGGAATTATTTCTTTACACTTTTGATTATGGATCTCCTCCTCCTTGTCTTCAAATACATCTCTTTGATTTTCCTAGCTATATTATCTTGGAATAACTTCACTTTAAGGTGGTTAGTGTCTTCATGAATATAAAGAACAAAATAATACTCTTGATTAGGGATGAGAGAGGTTTTCATAGGCTTAGATCCTCCATTAACTTGGGATTTAAAATCTATATTTGTCTCACTTTGCCTATCCCATGACTTTACTACTTGATTCTAGCTTAGAACCTTGAAAAACTTCTTAAGGGGTTCCTGAAGAAGAATGAAGTCTTCAATATTAATAAAAGATTATTCAATAGTAGTAACTTTCTTTCTTTTATAGTTATTTTTGAGATATTTATAGGAAGGAAAGGTTTGAGTAATAGATGAAGAACTTGGGATACTCAAAGGGTCACTTGAAATGTTTATTAGGGAGGAATGGGTGGCACATAAGAAGTTGAGGTGGTGTATATGGAGGCAAATAAGATTGGTGAAGTTGAACCTAGTTCTCTTCAAAGATTTTTAGCTCATCCTCAATATTTTGGATTTAACCACCGACATCCATCATCTCACCTATGAGATCATTCCAATTTGATCTCTCAAAAGGTGCCCATCCTTATTTTACTTACTACAATGACTCTCTCACATAATAGATCTAGTGAGTAGGGACATCTTGGCCATAATACTTTTGTTATAACACTTCTAAATAATGATTATAAATTTCTACTAATTTTTTTTTGGGTGTTGGTATGGATGGGTCATGATATGGTTGGTAAGGATCAATATTATGATGGGCTTGCTATTCATAAGGAGGATTAGGGAAATACTCCTACATGTACCATTGATATTGGTCCCCATACTACTAGTAAGGGTCATGAGGAAGGTAAGATCCATTCCATTGATAATAAAGATCATGATAAACTTGATAGGGCTCCTCATAGCTTTGAAAAAAAACCTAGTAAGGATGATTAGGCTCATATGGATCATGAGGATCATATTGATATTGTTGATAAGGTGGTGGATAATAAGGATATTCACCATAGATATTCATATTTGCATTATATGTCAAATAGGATGTAAGAACTAATTTAAAACTTTATTGAGATGTACTTGGTCTACTCATAACTACAATCTTTGAGTTAAAGTTACCATTGGTGCTAACTTTTTTGCTTTCAAAATCTGCACAAAGCAAAGACACACTAAGATCTTCCCACTCTTTTCAACCTCTGTCCCATTGAGCATGACAAAATTGTTGGTGGTCTAGATTGTACCCTAGCTAAAATCAAAAAAATTCAAGTTCTACATCCAGATCTATCCCAACATGGCACTGACCCTAGGCTATGGGTATCCTATAATGGGGTCAAAACTCTAAGATTTTTAATGAGTCTAGATCATTTGATGAATCATTTATATCATTCCCACCACTAAAACCTACTAAAGACAAGGGAAAAGGGAGAGAGAAATAAAATGAAAGGGAAACCTAATCTAACAATGGTGATGCACCTAAATGATGGTTGATCCACTCTATTTTAATCTAAGGACACTAATAAAAAAAGTTAATGATTAGATCGAGGATTCCAAATATCTATCATACATCGGTATGTCATGTAGAGGTCCACCAAATGATCAAAAGTTAAGGGGAGTGATGGAGAGGTCTAATACAAGACACTAACTAGTCAAAGTATCCACATAAAGGATTCAATAAAAAGATATATAACAGTAAACATGACCTACATAATAAGATCAACAACTAACTAGGTGAGATCAAGACATGAAAATGGAGTAAAAATCTACCACATATGCAAATCTAACATGTACACACTATACCAGAATAATGAAAAATAAAAGTAGTCTTGTATTCATCTCAAAAGGTTACAAGATCCATCTTGGTAGATTCTATTCACTCCCAAGAGAGGGAATAGAGGTATATAAAAATACATTTTTTGGCTCAAAATTCTCCATATAGTATAAAGGGAGAGAGAGAGAGAGAGATGAGAATAATGCATAAGAGAGTGGAGAAGGATCCTAGTCATGTTGTGGTAGCTCATTGATTTCTATCTATATATGTGTCTTCTTCTAACCAACTAGAATTTTCTTACTCTATATCTTTTGAACTTCTTTCATTGTCTTAGAGATCCCACTAGAATACAATGGTTTTTTATGCATGATGACAAAGTCTATTTGAATAGAATCAATGTTCTAACTACTTCTCTAACTAATAGCTCACCACCTTAGGACCCTAAGCCCACTTGACTTGTTTATGAGGATAAAATCCTCAAATACTAAAACTAACAGTGTCATGCCATGAATGAAGGTTGATATCTACTTTGTTGAGGATGTATCTATGTCAATAGATGAAACCCTTTACATTAAACATGTATCTTCTCAATTTCCATCATAGGTCTATTCTATAGATAGAAAATCAATTTAAGATTATAGGTTTTCCTATTGTTATCATATTGATGAAAACCTATAGACTTCATAGCCTCTTTTCTATATCCAAATAGCTCCAAATAGACCCATCCTATTTTTACAGGAAGCAAGGGCTCATTCTATAAATATGTCCTACTTTAAGAATGGAAAAATAGTTGTGCATGAAAACTTGTAAGCTATAAAATATCAAACCAAGGTCTATATTTAGATTTAATGGAATCCCATTATGTTTTTTATACCTAACTGTATGGATATGTCTTTTCCTTACCATTGGATCAAGCTCTAACAATGAAATGATGACCCTATAAGACCTTGCTCATCTTGGTCAAAAATTGGTCCTTTGGTTTGACCTTGTCCATCAAAAACTAACTCAAACCAACCAGATTATACCTATATATATATATATATATATATATATATATTCATTGGGACCATGGATCCTCACTATCAGATCTTGACCCTTTAACCAATCTCACACCATTTATCTTGATCAATACAATTGAGTGAGAGCCATCGATCTTCTATAAGCTTGAATATGCTCATGCCACTTATCAATCATGCATTGATGTCAAGATCCTATTGTTAGTCAACTACTTTATGAAGTTACACCATGTGGTGGAATTTAAGCTCCTTGACCTTTTGAATTATTTTTGTGTCATTGATCTTCTTGGTACTATTAGATGCCAACCATTACATCTATTGGGACCCAGTATTCAAAATCTAATGGCTACATTACGAGCTTAAAGCTGACATTCATGTGACCATCATTTGATGTTCACATGATCCTCATTGACATTTTCATGAATGTCTTAGAAATATTTTTAAATCTAATCGATCATTTTATGAATCTCAAATTTGACATCCATGTGCACATTCTACTCTACAAGTAGACCTTTGCATGCTTATAATTTGATCTAGAAATCTCATGTGGGTATGAAATATTCAAGATATGACTTAGGAATGGAGAGATTAATGGCACTACAACTCTTTGGCTCACATGGATTTAGGAGGTGAATTTCTAAAATAAACAAGTGAATTGGTCCATTTTATTTTGGATGTTGTCTGGGTGATGGTCTAGTTCATTAGACTTGCCCAATTCATCTTTTGATCAATCTTTCAAGGTTTTGATGGATTTATTAGACTTGTGTAACCTGGTTCATGCTTGTAAATTCTTGAAACACATGAAAACCTATTGGTATTTGTCATTTTAAAATCTTAGGCATGTTTCAAACCTTTGGTCCACTTATTCCATCAAACCATGGAAAAAAAATATATGTGCAGTAAATATGGCCAATAAGATCTTAACAAGGCTAAAATGGTGATGTACCAAAGTTAAATAGACACTCATATAATATTGAACACAATAGATTAGCATAGGATAGTTATAGCTTATAAAACCTCACCATATCACTAGTTGTATAAAATTTCATAGGAAAGGTTCCAAGTAGAACACTAATCTAGACCTGCAAGTTAGCTTCAAAATACATTCAAAGACGCAAGTAGAAGGATATTAAACTAGGAATATTATCATTCACAAATTAACCATACACAAGCCTATTAGGCACTGATTAAAGACAAGGGATAGGTAAATAATTGATACTATTACATTAAAAGGTAGTTGTTACAATATTTTGATAGGGTTTAACCATATCAAATGATCACACTTTTGCAAGAGTCTTAATGAGTATCCTTATCCCAAAAAAGAATGAAATTTTCTAAAACTTGAGAAACCCCATAATGGGAATGAGACTAGGATATATAAGAGAAGGGAGAGAGAAATCAAGTAAAATCATGTCATTAGAAAGAGAATACCCCATCCCAGATCATTAATTGATCTTGAGCTACCACCTTTTGCTCCAATGAATGCCTTACCAACTTTTTTATCAATTAAGACATTGTTCATGGATTACTAAGTGGAAAAGGTCCCCAATAGTTCTAAGGATGAATTGAATGAACTTGGATCAAGTCCCAACCACCATATCCTTTTATTTGATCCTTCAAGCCATATCCCACTGAAGATAAAACTTTCATTTTCATGGATCTGATAGAATCATGGCCCTATTAAATGGTTGCTTATCTAAAATATGGCCATGTTGAAGGATGAGGACCCTTTTCATTAATCACATATCTACTCTAATTTCATGTTTGGATAATGGGTCCATTCTATAGGTAGCAAAACAATATAAGATTATTGGTTTTCCTATATTTATCAAATGATGTATACCTATAGATTGTATAGACCTTTTTATAGATTATAGTAGATCTGAATAGACTCAATCTATCTCTACACGGATTAAGAATATACCATATGCATGGATCCTCTTAAGAATGGTGAACAAAGTCATAAAAATAAACTTGCATGATACAAATATATGAACTAAAGGTCCATATTTATCTTTAATGATGGTATTTTTATTTTCTTTATACCCTAATGTATGGCTATGTCCACTTTATGGTGTTGGATGGAGCTCTAATGGTGGAACAATGGCCTTGTAAGACCTTTTTTACTTTGGTCAAAAATTGGTTCCTCTTGTTCAACCTTATCTATCAAATATTGTTTAAGAAAATCAAAATGCTCCAATCTATCCTTTCTCCCATTGGCCTCAAAAATCCCTAATGACTCCTTGAATTGTTCATGTACCATTAGATTGAAATGTATGAATGAATGTGGTCCATTAATTTCCTACCATGATGATCCTTTGACATGTTCACTTATTCATGCACTATTGGATCAAGATGTATGAAGTACAACAAGCCTTTAATCTATCTAGGCCCACTTTCTTGTAAGTTATTACACATCATCAAATAATTGGTATGAATGAATGTGGGTCATTAATTTAGCTCAGACCCACCTTCTTGTCAGTAAATGTTCACTATTGGATCTCAACTTGATAAACCTATACCATAGGATCTTTGGTATGATTACAACTCTTTAATGGAATTTAAACCCCAACACAGACCATTAGATCTCCTTGTTAGTATACAAGATCATACAGACCATTTGATCTTAATCAAATTTAAACCCTTTAAGGATTTTTGAATCCAAACATTTATATTTCAAATATGAAACTTAACACTCATGTGAACATCATGCTCTGTAAGTTATACTTTAAAGCTCCATAACTTAGGCTAAAAAGCACAGATAGACATGAAACATGTAAAGCATGTTCCTACATGAATAAATTTAATTGTGTATGATCCACTAGTTGCATGAGGCTTTATGAGAATATTTATAAAATGTGCAAGTAAACTAGTCCATTTATTCCTACATAACATCTTGATGATGGTCTGGCTTACTTAGGCTTATGCTAGGGACCTTTTCTTGAACCTATAAAGCTTTGAATGATTTCCTAAGGTTTATACATGTTTATCCATGACCCTAAATTACTTGAATACCATGAAACCCTATTGGTAACTAGTTCTTTTCTTTATAGATAAATCAAATTGTACTTTAATCAATCTTAAAGTGTTTCATAAGTTTTGCCAGCAATTTTAAGATCCTTGGACCACTCATTCCATCTAGAACTTTGGATATTTTATTTAACATAAACTTTGATCAATGTCTTTCTACATGCCAAGACCTTTGAAATCTTTACTACAATTTCAATCTATGTATGTGGGCTAGAAATTGGATAGTAGTCCCTTAAGCCAACTATTTTACATTCTAAGGTGAAGCTATTTTCCCAAATGGTGAAGTCATTATTTTGGAAAATTTTCACATTTTTTGGTGAAATCATCATTTTTAATCTTTCATGAAAATAGTGACTTTGATTAACAATAGTAAAAATCACCAATTTAACGATTTTTAAGATTTTCTTGTGAAATCATTATTTTAGGAATCATAATTTCCTACAAAGTTAGTAATTTACTTATCAAAGTTGTTATTTTTCCTATAATACAAATGATGACTTCACCAAAATTTTGACATAGAGATAAAAATTAATGAGTAATAAATATGATTAATGATTAATTTGAGGATACATACTAATGTCCTATCATGTGAAAATCATATGTGATCTCTAACCTGATCATTGGTGTGTCATTATGCTCTTCTACATGTCATTTCTCTCAGTTAGCTCATGCAAAACTAAATCTCAAATCATAAAGTAGTAAGGGTTAAAATATTTTTTTTACCATAGGGTGAATATATAGATTTAAAAATAAATTTTTACACCCTTTAAGGCCTAAAATTTATTATGATCAGTATAGGAGGTATATTATTTTTCCTTCGTGGTCAGTTTTGTGTGTTGTTTGATCCTACATGCCTTATTTCTTGGCTATTTTGTAACCAGACCATATTATTATTCCTCATCCAAAACCTATTTAAAAACATTATTTTTTATACTATACAATATTTTAGTTTTATTTTGCATGTTTATACTCACACTTTGGCTATAAATATGTTGTTATTATTTACCAACTCATTGTAAATCCATTTTATAGGTTTTTCACATAAGCTCCCCTTGAAAATTTTCCTAGATGTGGAAAATTATTTTTCATTTGATCATGTTGATATTTTTATCCCAAAAATATCATAACATCAAGTACCCTAAGGGAGGCCCCCTATTTTATTTAAAATCCCTTGAATTGACCCAAAACACATATTTCCTTTGTATTGAGAAATACATAACTTTGGATGCAAATTACAATTGTAAAATTACAAATTGCTTCCTAAGCTCTAGATACCAAAACACACTAACCAATTAAATCTATAGTTATAAATACAATTTACAATTTTAAAAATTTCAAATTATAGCCCAAGCTCTGGATCCCACAATACACTAACTAGCAAAATATGGAAAACTATTTGCAATTTTACAAAATTGCAAATTATAAGTGGAGTTACAAATCCTACAAATGAAACACCCTAAAAAACATAGATCTCAAACTAAAATTTCTAAATTTTCAAATAGCATTTATAATTCCATTTCTCATGAAACACTTCACCCAAAATTCAGAAATTGAAGAGCAATTTACAATTTCCAAAATTATGAATTACAATATAGGTTTTGGATCCCCCCAACAACCTAAGCCACAAAATCCAAAACTACAAATGAAATTTGTAATTTTTAAAATTTTGAAATTACATGTAGGATTCTACCTTCCCATTCCCAAACATGTCAACCTTCCATTTCCCATGGAATCCAAAGGTCAACATGCAATTTGTAAAACTAAATAATTACATGAGGACTCTAGATTTCTGCCACCAACCTCCATGGCTACATTAATTGCAAGGTTTTACCTATATAAACATCCAATTTAGGATTTTTTAATTTATTGTTTAAATTTATAGTTCATTTTTGAATCTCTGATAGTGATGACCACACCTTCGACCTCAATCCCCATATCAAACCATGTCTACAAGCAAAGAACCATGTTGCTTACACCCTTACACATTATTCCTAGAATCTTCCTTGTGATTTTTTTCCATGGTTTCCTAAAATTTGAAGATTTTCAACTTATTTGCTTTCCCACAAGATTGTTTCAATTATATAGGGTTTCATTGCCTTATTTGGTTAGGGTTTTCTTATTATCATTATTTGAGAGGTCGTATAGTTTAAGAATTTGTTTTTTTTCCAAAGTTTCTATTCAGTTGAGATCTACGGTTTACATTTTCAAAATAATAAAAACCATAGAATTTTTCTACAAAAATTCTACATTCAGATCTAGGTTTACTTCATTTTCACCAAGCCAAATAAATATATCCTCATATAATCCCTAAATAACTTGAGAATATTTTGTAAAAAATACCTCCTAGACCCATAGGATTACCAATTGAATTTTACACTTCCCATTCCCATAGGATATATACCTACAAATAGTAAATCCCAACCCCAAACACATCCCTATTATTTGAAGCAACTCTAGATTCTATATGGGCTTTTACTTACTTAGAACACCTCCCAGTTCCATTGGAGATCCAACCCACATATAGCACCTCCAATATCCTCTAGAAATTACAACCTATTTTTGCAACACCATTACCTGATAGACTTTTTACCTACTTAGAGAACCTCCCATCTATGTTAGAGATTTTAACTGCTTCAAGCACCTATAAATTCTGCTAGCTATTTTAGTTGGTTCTAACCAAACATTATCTATAGAGTTCATGTATTAAAAGGAGATGAAGTTAAAATTAAAAGTCTTTAGGATAAATCTCATCTTAGACTCCAATACTACTAAGATGTCTGATATAAACCTAGGTCACATTGACCTTGGGGAATTCTAAACTTGGATAAATGTAGAGTTTAAGAATGATTGCATCTAGATTATTTATGACTCTAGATTGCCATAAGCAAAATATTTCCATCTAACCGTTCAAAGCCTAGAGTTGGTGCTGACACTAGCCTAATGATATGATGTTTAGAAAAGAGAGGTCCTAAATGACAAAGTAAAAAAAATTAATCTAGACCTAGATTTCATCAGTTTAGTATTTGTTATTGTACAAATCAAGAGGTATTTTGACATAGCATGAGATACATCTAATAAATTATTTAAATATAATAGAGAAGGATGTCACATAATGATAAATAAACAATGGCTTAAAACCTCCAAGGATACCTCCATTATATTTCCAAAGACATTAGCAAGAATTGACTTTAAAGATTAGGTAGGAGACATAATAATTTTTTTGCACAAGATTATTGTTAGTCCTGATGCCAATAGATTTTAGGAGTGGATGTACCAATATATTTAAGTCATTTTTTAGAATGAAAAATACATCCAATGGTCTTGGCTCATTAGTGACTCCCTCTAGAATAAATTTATGGAGGTATAAATAATAATAAAGCTCTATATGAAATCTTATCTTGTATACATACTAGCAAAATAATGAACTTTCCTAGGTCTCAACATAATACCTAGTGAAATAAGTAGAGTGCATAACTATTACTTTGATCTCACATTGGAAGCTAGAAGACAATGCTTCATTAGAGGCAATGATGCATTCATATATTGTATAATCATAATGCTTGACAAATAACTAGGGAGAATGAGATTCTCAAAAGTAGAAACCAAAAAAATCACATGATGGGTCTCTAACTTCAGTTAGTTCCCCACTTGTTCATATATTAGGGTAAGCAAATTAAATAGCTACCCCTACACACTCCACATATATGTTAGTCATAATTGGGCATTAATGTAACTAGTAAGACAAATTGTTGACACTCATAAGCTTATTTTAAAAAATCATAAGTTAGGAATTCATTTCCTAATCCATATAGGTAAATAACCATGCCCCTTCCTAATCAAATAGAAGTGTGTTGAATGAGAAATGATACAAATGACATTGAGGGATTTGGATTCAGGGCAATAATATGATGCTTATGGTAACATGAACAACACATTAGGAATCTCTACTTATTCCCATGTTCCATATTTTAAAGATTATTGGGAGGATTTAGATGATGAAGAGAAGGTCAAATTAAAAAACCATTATAGAATGAACCTGAAAGAAATCAAGCATTTGATTTATCACTAGTCCTTAAGGACTTGGTGGATGATGAGTCCCTAGTGGACAAAAACTAGTAAAAATATATCATCACTTAACCTCTTCCACCAATAAGTTTTTTAGTCCCTAAATATTTTTTTGATAGATAGAACAACACATGTAATCAATAAAACATTAAATTAGCTCAAGAATAAAGGGGTCTAGGTAACCAAAGATATAGTGAGTTTCAGAGATAAGCTATTAAATATCAAGGAAGAAGGAGTTATTTCATCAGCATAGGGTCCTAGTGGCATAAAAAGATAATAATGAAAGAGGCCAATGATCTCTCACAAGAAAAATAATAAATCTAAGTCCAAGAAGGGGAAATCTAGCAATGATGGGGTAGTAAAAGATCAACTAGTCATCATCTTCTCTAAGGACACATCTACAATTGGAGCATCCATAGCTTCAATCCCAATATTAATCATTTTCACAACCCACATCTCATTAGTTCATCCCCACCTATTTATATTGCTCCTACATCTCCAACACCTCCACCTCTTTTCTCCACTACCCTTGCATCTCAAGTTTGCACTCCACCCTTCATTCCTACCACTTTACCTACAAAAATAATCAAATTACAACTAGTATAATAAATTCAAGTGGACACTTAGGTTTACCCTTCAGTGGATACTCAAGTTTCCACTCCACTTTCACTTCCCCTAGTTTCACTCCCTCCCTCCATTCCATTTATAATTCCGTCCTCTCTATCCCAATTGATTTTCAACACCACTCAATAGTATATAGCCATAGACTCTATCATTTTGACTTTAGTTCCATTGGTCATCCCAACTCCTAGGATAAGTACTACTTCATCTTCATCCCCTTTTATCTTTCCTACCTTACCACCCCTAAGTGGCCCAACCCATTTTATTAAATCATTTAATGCTTTGGCTTCCACACTTACACCAATTGACAAGTTTTGATTCCCTATGTATACTCTCCCCTTGATATCAATTGCATATATTACACACATAGTAGATACATCTATCCCCACTACTTTTACTTCAATAGTTTTCCAAAACCCTTCAGTGGAGATAGGTGAAAAATAGGTCCTTAATGTAAATGTGGACTTTTAGCATACAAATGAAGAAGAAATTGCAAAGAAACCCATAGAGAAATCAATGGTAGTATCAACTTAGGATATGACACTTATCACCATGTCTACTAGTGTAGCATCTTCAATTGTATAAAATCAAGTGATAATGTCTACACAATAGGATACTACCCCTAATTGGTTAGCAAAAATAGTGAGAAATAAGCAAAAGCAAATGATATCCTTGAGTACATTAGACTTTGGTGTTTAGAAAAGACCTTGCCTAGAATATGGTGTGATTCAGTAGGGGAAATATGTGTGGAGATTCTATTCCCACAACTATACAAAACAAAATAAGATCTAGTAGTGAGGGATTATCAGGTATCAAAGATTCACCTTAGATATCCAACAAAGGAAGGGTTAACGCATGATGTTCAATCTAGTATCAAATACCTCTTTAAGATAATATATAGTGATGATGTCACTAAGGATGAGTTAAAAACAAGGTTGAACAACTTACGACTGCACTAAATAAATTTATAAAGCCTAGTGGATCATCATCACAACTTGAAGTAACACAACTAGTCAGCCAAATCCTAGATCAAGCAATAATTAATCCACTAACTAAAATTAAAATAATGAAAAGGGATACTAAGGAATGTTTATAAGAGCTCATATCCAAAGGAAATAAGATCATTTATATTATAATGGACCATTATACAATTCTAAGGGAAATAAGGCTCACATTGAGAGAATTGGTTAATAAATATGAAGGAGAAATAGTAATTTTGAATCACTATTATCTCAAATTGACAATGGTGGACTCAATTGATATAGACATCCTCCTTGCTAAATGGATACTAAAGAATGATGGGGAGTAAGAAGAATTGGATAAATACACAATTTAGGATAAACTTGCTCACAAAAGTTATACATAAGGCCAAATTTGTCCATGAGAAGTCAATTTACATGTTGTATGACATTAAAAAAATGTTGAGTAAGCTTTCATGTAGACTAGAAAATAATAAAGATAACCTACTCTCAGTATAAGAGATTTAGATCAAAGTCAAAGTAGTATAAAAATAATCTATAAAAGCTAGTCTTTACCTTGAGCTCTATCCATTCGCTACATCAAGTATCATAACATGTTGGATAAGATGGGTAAAGATATGCAAGAAATTAGGAATTTGAGGAAGGAACTTTTTGACACATTAGTAAATTATGAGATTAGCAACATCTACTCTTTTTGTTTATATGAATAAATAATCTAGAAGATCTTCAAGGCTTTTGATGCCTATGTTCAAAAATTTCAAACTAAGAAAGATAAAGAGGTAGAAGAAGTATTAGAAATTGATTAATTCTTTTTATTGAAAACTTTTCCATATATTATATTTTCATTATTGTAAAAACATTGTAAAGTTAAATTTTTTAATTACAACTATCTTTTTATATCTCTTTTTGGGAAAGAGTCATGTGTATTTTACACTTTCTATTTTGATAGTTTGGAAAGTCTAAAAAGCAAACTTGAAAATTACACTTTTCATTTTGACAAGTTATAATATCTTAGGTTATAAAAGCACATATTGAAAATGACATTTCCAATTTTGACAAAGTGGCATGACTTACAACCTATAAAAGTCTCATGTGTAAATTTCAACTTAGGGTTTTACCAAAAAATAACGTAAGTCATTTATAAGTTATATTTTAACTAAACATTTAGTTCCATTTTGGTGCTCCATTTTCATGAAGATCCACTTGTAGTTGGATGGAGAAGAAGTAGAGGCATTGTTTGAAGATTTATCAAATCCATCCACACCACAATAATTTCATGATTATGCCTAACTCTTTCATGGTATTTTTAAAACCATTTTACCAAGGTAATTATGCCAAAACCTAAAGATCACACCTTTTTTTGCATGAGGTTCCATTTTTACATGATTTTTCTACTAGACAATGATATTTCTAATAACTACATCTAATATGTGAGATATTTTGTATAAATATGGGTAGGACCTATATCTAAATATATATATTTCTTGTTAGTAATATTATTATGCATATTTAATGTTTTTCTATAAGCTATAACTTGGATAATGAAAAATAATTAAAGATTTACCTTTCTTGTATGAGAAATCCCTATGTATGTAAGTTATTTGAGTATTTCTGGAAGTTTTAACTCTTATTTCAGTCACAATAATTAATTTGTGTTATTTTATACCCTTCTAAAATATTTTTTGTTAAAAATAAAAGAACCTTTTCCCTTCTACAAAAAATAACAAAATATTACCTCTGATTTCCCATCTGCATGAGTTTGTACACAAAAAAATTTTGATCTATTTTTCTATTCTATTATGTTCATTTCATAAAGTATTAAAATACACTAAAAATTATTTGGTGTGATCACCATTTTTAGTTTTTCAAGTTTCATTTTCAAACTCTTTTGCCTAGTCAAATCTTAATTTAGGAGAAAGAACACTAAATGAGCATAGTTTATATAAAGCTAGTATTTTATCAGTTGCACCAAATTTAGTAAAAGGAAGCTAGACTTATCTAAAATTTAACCTCAATTTGATAATGTCCCATGGATTTTGAGGTTTTTCTATTGTATCATTAGATCTTTACATAGTAAGCTACATTAATAAGGAATAGGTGAAAAATCTATGTGACAATAGTTTTTGGCACACCTGATGGGACCTAAAAATTAAAAAGAGATTGGTACTATTCCTAATAGACATTATACAAGCTTCGTATGAATTTAAAAATTACTTCGTGATTCCACTAGCCTATGGATTCCAAATTTCAACATTCACGTATGCCAAAAAAATAAACAAGATCATCTACTAAAGGTAAGAGAGCTATTTTTTTATAATTATCATTTCATTTTAAAAGTAGATCAAAGTTAGTTTCCCCTTGCCCTAGAATATACCTTGTAATTTTATTTACATCTGTTCGAAGTACTCTTACCACATTCACACCTCCCATAATGGCTATAAATTTGAATTTTATAGAAATCAATAGAGGAAACCCACTTCAGTTAGCTTAGTACAATGATATACCTACCTTGGTTTTAAAAATATTACCCTATTTTACTAGTGATACTTCTACCATTCCTATAAAACACATACAATATATTTCTAATCTATGTTTAGTCCATAATGTGGTACAAAATAATGATACCATCAAACTACTAGTCTCCTCTTTCAAAGGTAAAGCCTTGCAATGGTATAAAGGTCTTTCTCCCAACTCTATCTAAGTTTGGGATGAGCTAGGCACTGAACTATGTACCCAATTTGAATACAAGAGTGACCACCTTTCCCTAGTTGAATAATTAACTACTATTCAACGAGCTCCTCATGAACACATGACTGATTTTGATTTTTATTTCCAAAATACATGGAATATAATTCTAGTATTGGTCAAGCCAAATCCAAATAATGATTTATTATATTAATTAATAGCCCTAAATAGTGATATAATTGTTATGATATAGTAAATGGTTGGAACCAAACTTCCTAATGCCTATTAAAATTGTAATAAGGGCAAAAAATTATTTTATACAAGTAGGGAAATTTTTCCCAAGGCAACCAATGCCCCTTTTCCCAAAAATACCTCCTATTCCACCACTTTAGATTATTCTAATTCCCACCATAAGTAGAGCACCACCTTTGATTTCCACACCTACATATGATTTTAAGTCATTAATCAAGAGTTTTGGCAATGAGATAGTAGCAATGAAAAGGTAGAAATCCAAGAACCATATGCTTTATCAGTGGGCTAACCCAACATACCAACACAATAGGTAGCCATACCAAGGTAATTCATAGCCACAGGGTCAAGGTATACAAGTAAAACCTCCAAATATACATGCTCTAGCTACACCAAGTGCTTCTAAAGCTATTGTACCTATTCAAAATTACTTGACTCAAGAGTACAAGTGGTGTTATGCATATTATTAGTTATATGCTAAGAATACTTATCCTAATGGTGTTACCAATCAAGTCTTGATGATGTAAGGAATATCAAGTACACAAGGGAAACATGACTAATCCACTTCCCAAAAATTAGATACATAAGAACCTGCTCAAGGTGAGGTAACTCTTATAAATTGGCAAGAGGATGAATTTTTTGGTGTAAATAAAGAGGAAGAGTTATTTAATGGTATAGGTCTTGTGGTATCCAACATGCATTCAAATAAAACATCAATAGAGAGTGATTATCCCCTAGGGTGAAACAAGTTACAACTTCCAAAGTTGTACCAAAACTTGTAAAGAATAATTTAGTACAAAGGCCACCCTTTATACCTATAATGTAGCCTAGATAAAAAGTGTCAACCTCAAATCCTATATAAGAGGATGTAGTTCTTGTAAAAGAACCAACAAATGTTGCTAATATCCATTTCACCATAATTGATCAAACAAAGAAGACCAATATGAGTGTTACTATGTGGGAAGCACTATCCATTCTCATACAAAGGGATTTACTACAAGAGGCTTTGAATAATTTACATATAAAATATAAGGTTACAACTAAGGTGCCTGATGCTATAGTTAATTTGTGTCAACCACAAACTGACACTAAAAAGAGCAAAAGTAGTAAGCTTACCACTTTCTATCTTTCACTTATAATAGGGAAACACCTCATTCATAATTGCATGGTAGATTTAGGGTATAGTGGTTTAGTGATTCCCAAGAAAATAGATGATGCTCTTCATATAAAATATACACCTAGAAATAAAGGAGTGGTTAATTAGATGGGACTATTGTTCAAATAGTAGGAACAATAAAAGGACTAAAACTCACTATTCACACTTCTCCAATCTTCTCAATATCTCAGGACATCTTAATTATAGATCTTCCCCCTTACTTTTCCATTTATATTTGATTCAAAACTCAAAAGTTTTGGTTGAAATATATTTCAACAACATATAAATAATAATGCTTTCATTGAGAAGAGATGTTTTATTTCTCAAAAATTATAGATACAAACATATGCCTATCTTTGGAAAGAGATGTCTAATCTCTTTCTTAGGATACATATTTATTTATACATATTTTGAAGGTAGGAGGAGATGTTGAAGGGCACCAATATCAATGGATATGAATTGGTTCAACTTCCATGATTTACAACAACATATAATTTGAGAAATTACTATTTTTAGAAACTTTACATTTCTAGAATGCACTATTAAAATTAAAATTTTGGGAACTTCCATTTTATTTTTTAGGGTAAAATATCACTAAGAATATGTCCATTCCATGTCATCATATTATCCTCATTATTATCTTTCCAATGGTTCAAATGGGGAGTCAATTGGAGCTATGGTTCAAAAGTTATGGTTCCCAAAAGTTCTGCCACCAATTGGGGTAGAACCGTCACCTAAATTTGTTGCCTGAAGTGTTGCCAAAATCAATATTTCATGACAAAGATGGAAGGATATATATCTATATATTGGTCTCACATGTTTCTTAGGATGAAATGTGGAACTATAGTAACAATAAAATCTTAGTTAATCACAAAAGACCATATTGAGCCATACAATCATATCCCTGTGGAATGAACTACAAAATAAAAGATCAGGAATAAGAAGAAGCTCATGGAGTTATAACGCCTATAGAAGAGATTATAGACACTCATATAGATGAATGGGGATCATCCTTCCAATTTTATCTTTATGACTATGTATAGGAAATATGGTTGGGTATATACTACATCTAGGAAAATGATGAAATTATCTTAAACCTAGTATAGCCAGATGAAGATTCAAGAGATGTCACAATTGTTCTTTGATGGTAAAGAAGTAATAATGGTGTAGGTTTAGTTATTGTCTTGATTTCTCCACAAAAGGAAAGTTATTTCTATTCTTTGAGACTTCAATTCAGCTATGTAAATAATGTATCTAAATATGAGGATTTGATTCAAGGATTATAATTGACCAAGGAGAGACGGATAAAATCGCTACAAATATTTGGTGATAGTGAGCTGATTTTTCACCAAGTAAGATATAAAAGTGTGAATAAAAACAATTTGTTAAGATTTTATAAACACAAAGTTTGGGACTTATTAGAATACTTCACTGCTTTGAACATTCAACTAGTACTAAGAGTACAAAACAAATATGTTGATCATATGGCCTCTGTAAGAGTCCAATATAGCCTATCAAAAGGAATAAATAATAAAAACAATCAACATGTAAGGTTGATAGTAAGTCCATCTATTTATGATAATGCAACTAATTATCAAGTCTTTGATAGTGATCAATAAATTATCAACATTTTGAGAGAAGAAGATAAATTCTTAGATAAGAACCAACCAAGCCTCCAAGATAAATATGGAGATTATATCATCCAATTGAAGACAAACAAACTACCTATGTGTCTTGTTACTCTAGCAAACATCTTTAACTCAGATGATCAGCTAAAGGGAGAGAATAAGAAAATCATGATTAATGAAAAAGACTATGACCCAATGGTCATCTCAAAAACAAAATCACTAAAAATAGCAAAGCTATGTAATGATTCTAAAAGTCAATATTTTGTTGAGTTGTGTCGAGTGTTTGATGATAAAGTTTCTTGGAGATATCATGATCTAAAGGGGTTTGACCCCAGCTTAGCCCAACATATAATATAATTGGATTCAAATACTAATATTTTAAGATAGAAGTAGAGACCTATTAATCTAGAAATAGAACCCCTAATGAAGAGCAAGCTATCTAAACTGATATAGGATGATTTTTTTCCTATTAAACACTTATATTGGGTTGTAAATTTTGTCCTTATTAGGAATAAAAATGGTGAAATTGGGATTTACATACATTTTAAATATCTAAACAAAGAATCATTAAATGATCATTATCCTCTTCCCCCCATGGAGCAAATTCTATAAATTATATTAGGATATGAAAGGTTTTCTCTTTTAGATGGTTATTATGACTATAACCAAATCATGGTGCAAGAATCAAACCAGTTCAAGACTAATTTTACCACAAAATAGGGTATGTATGCATATAAAAATATGACATTTTATATAATAAATGATGGTGCAACATTTTAAAGAGTCATGAATATGACTTTTTGAGGTTTGGTAAATTAAATGATCCTAGTATATCTAGATGATATCACTATCCATTCAAGGCATGTTTATACACACTTGGATTAACTTTGGAATTTTTCTGAAAGGTGTAGAGAATTTGGTGTTTCCCTTAATCTCAAGAAGTGCATTTTCATAGTTCATAACGGTAAAATACTAGGACACATTGCATCAAAATAGGGTCTTGCAATATACCCAGAAAGAATAAGTGATATATTTGTATTAGCACTACCAAGACATAAGAAAGGAATACATATATTTCTAGGAAAAATCAACATTATAATAATATTTGTTCCAAATTTTCCCTTTATGGAAAAACTCCTTATTTCAATGATAAAGAAGGGCATCATCTTTAGATGGACACATGAGGGAAAAGAAAACTTCAAATCCATCAAGCAGGCTATTTCTTAGGCTCCTACACTAACCAACCCAAACTATGAAAAGGATTTCTTTCTCTATGATTTTCGAGGAGAAGGAATCATCTCAACTATTTTGACTTAGCATAATCAAGAATAATTAGAATAGTCAATATCTTTATTCAATCAATCCTTGAAGGATTATGAATAAAATTACATTTTTATGGATAAACAAGTGTATGTAGTCATTAAAAATCTCAAAAAATTCAAGCATATGCTCTCCAACATTAAAATTAAATTTATGTTGAATCACCAAAGTGTTAACGAGATCCTACTAAGATAGGAGAGAAATAAAAATAGATTAAGATGGATCATAAAGGTCATGGAATATGATGTGGACATAAAAATCACAAATCTTGTAAAAGGGAAGGGATTGTGTGAATAACTGGCCATTGATATCAAGACTATTAAAGCAATATCTAAAATATTATGTAGAAAATGTATCTTAACTAGTTGATCCACCTCTTTTCAATATCTAGATCTATGACATGACCATTTTCTTGTAGACTAGTGACTACCCATATGACTTTTATCAATCAAAGAAAATGTATTTTTGAATTGAATCTATTCCCTATGTTTTTGTTGATGGAATATTTTTTAGAAAATATATGAATGGATTAATACTAAGATGTATTGAGCATAATCAAGTCCCTAAGGTACTAGATGAATTTAATGATGGCTTGTGAGGAGGATATTAATCTACCAAAACCATGACCATCAAGATAATGAAAGGGGGATATTGTTGGATTTAATTATTCAAAGATGCCCATCAATGGGTAAGGAATTATGAAAAGTTTGCTTACTTCATTGACAAGCAAATATTATTAGCTTTTCCTATTAGACCAGCTTTATAAAATAAACCATTTGCTTAATGGGGATTATATTTCATTGGTATGATCAATCCACTATTGAGTTTAGGCCACAAATGGGTCCTCACAATAACAAACTATTTCAAATGATGGTTTGAAGCAATTTTATTGAAAGATTCCATAGAGTCAACTATCCTATAGTTCATGGATGGCATAGTCTAAAGGTTTGGTGTTACTCACACCATTATCTTAGATAATTTTAAATAATTTGTAGGCACTTATGTGAGTGAATGGGCTATAAAGCATAATGTATACCTAAGTACTTCTTAAAATTATTACCCATAGGGTAATGGATTAGTTGAGTCTACCAATAAGAACTTCATAATAATTATCAATAGAAAAATAGAGTATAACCAAAGGACATGGCACATAAAGTTGAAATTAACACTACAGGCTGATAGTATCACCCCTAAGAGAGCCATTCACAACTCCCCATTAATTTGGGTATATGAAATGGAAACTTGAGTGCCATTATCAATTGAGTAACCTTATCTAAAGCTCAATCACCAATTATATTTTATTGACAATGATTAAATGATAATAAGATTGGTTGAACTAATGGAACTAAAAGAAATCATGAACCAATCATTGAAATTATTGGAAGGAAATTAGGCTCAAACAAATTAGACTTTCAAAAAAAGGCATCTAATAAGAGATTCAATGAAGGAGACATGGATCTCAAATGGGATGTAGACAAGGATAAACCATGTAATAACACCATGTTTGATGCAATATGTAATAATCAATACATTATAACTCAATGAAAAGAAGCTAATACATTCCATCTATCCAAGCTCAATGGATAATAACTACCTATCCCAATAAAAGGGATATATTTCTAAGCTTTCATTTTAGGTAGGAATTCATTCCAAAGGATAAAATTTTGTATATAATAGGGTTATTTATGTTTTAAAATAAGTGATTCTATATAAGTGAACTCATTAGGATTTTTTGTTTCCTTAGTTTGTTATATTTTTCCTTGTTTTGTTCTAGTTTAGGCAAATCCTAGTTTGGTCTTCACTAGGTTGTAGTGTGTTAAGCTTAAGGTAACTCCATGCCCACTAAACTAAAGGCTATTAGATAAAAATTTATTAGGAGGTAGTCATCCTATAAAGGTCACCAAAAATGTTGATATTTTTGTCCCAAAATATAATAACATCAAGTACCCTAAGCAAGACCCCCTAATTTTTTGAAAAAATCCCTTGGATTGACCCAAAACAAACATTTCCTTTACATTACAAAATTCGTAACTCTAGATGAAATTTGCATTTGAAAAATTATTGTTTCCTGAGATTTGGATCCTACAATACACTAACTAGTAGAATCTAGAGTTCTGAATTTTGTTTGAAATTTACAAAATTTTAAATTTTTCCTTGAGCTCTGGATCCTATAAGACACTAACTAACAGAATCCAAAAACCTATTTATAATTTGAAATTCTTAAAAATTACAAATTAAAAGTGGAGTTTTAGATCTCACAAACAAAATACCCTATATAATATAAAACTTGAACCATAATTTGAAAAATTTTAAATTGCATTTGTAGTTCTACTTCTCATGAAACACTTAACCAAAAATCTAGAACTTTGAGAGAAATTTGAAATTTCCAAAATTGCAAATTGCAATCTAGGTTTTATATCCCCCCAAAATTACAAATTGCACATAGGTTTCCACCTTCCAATTCCCAAACAAGTTGACCTTCCATTTCCCATAGAATCTAGAGGTCAACATGCAATTTACAGAACTTTAAAATTGCATGAGGACTCCGAATTTTTTCCACCAACCTCTATAGCTACATAAATTATAGGGATTTTTCTATATATACATGTAATTTATGATTTTTTAATTTATTTTTTAAATTTTTAGTTCAGTTTTCAAGATCTGATAGTGATGACCATGTCTTCAACCTTGAGCTAAGCATCAAGCCACATTTACAAGCACCACTTCATTTTCACCCCTACATTGTCTTCCTAGAACCTTCCTTGTGATATTTTTCCATAGTTTCCTAAAATTTTAATATTTTCAAGTTATTTTATTTCCCACAAGGTTATTTGCATTATATAGGATTTTATTACATCATCTGGTTAAGGTTTTCTTATTTTCATTATTAGAGAGGTCGTATAATTTGATAAATTATTGTTTTTTACAAAGTTTCCACTTAGTTGAGATCTAGGGTTTGTATTTTTAAAATAATAAAAACCTTAGGATTTTTCCCCAAAAATATTATATATTCAAATCTAGGTTTACTTCATTTTCACCAAATCTAGGCAAATATACCATCATATATTCCCTAAACAACCAGAGAATATTCGCTACAAAATACCTCCAAGTCCTTATGGACTTTGGAATTTTTATGAACACCTCCTAGACCCATGGGATTCTTGATTTAATTTTACACTTCCCATTCCTTTGAGATATATACCTATTAATAACAACTCCCAACCCTATGAACATTCTTATTATTTCAATCAAGTCTAGATTATGCCAGGGTTTTTACTTGATCAAAACACCTCCTAGTTCTATTGAAGATCTAACTTGCATAGATCACCTCCAATCTCCACTATAGATTCTAACATATTTATTCAACACCATTACCTCATAGAATTTTTACCTACTTATAACACCTCCCATCTCCATTGAAGATTTCACTTAATTCAAGCACTTCTAAATCCTACCATCTCTTGTATTTGGTTTTCACCAAGCATTATCTCTAGAGTCCATATCTCAAAAGGAGATGAATCTCAAATAAAAAATTCTTGGGGTGACTCTTATCTTAGGTTCCAACACTACTAAAATCATTAATACAAACCTAGGTCCTATTAACCTAGGGGACTTCTAGAACTAGATAAATTTAGAGCTAAGGAATGATTAGATATATAATATTTATGACTTTGGGTTGCTACAAGAAACAAATTTACCTCTGATGGTTTAAAGTCTTGAGTTGGTTCTGACACTAGCCCAATAATATGATGCTAAGAAAAGAGAGATTCTAAATGACAAAGGGGAAAATATTTTAAATTTAGATGCATATTTCATCGACTCAATGTTTATTATCCCAGAGTTCAATAGTTATCTTGACATAGATCCAAAGACATCCAATAAATTATTTGAAGACAATAGATAAGGATGTCATAGAATGATAAACAAATAATGGCTTAAGACCTCCAAGGCTACCTCCACCAGATTACCAAATACATTAGCAAGAATTTACTTTAAATATTAGGTGAGAGAGATAATAATATTATTACATATGATTATTGGTAGTCTTGATGCTAAGAGATTTTAGGAGTGGATGTACTAGTACATTTGGGCCATTCATTATAATTCAAAATATATCCATTAGTCCCACCTCATTACTGACTCCCTCCACAAGCAATTGATGGAGGTGCAAATGAAAGGAAAGTTATATATGAGTTGTTACCTTACATACGTACTAGCTAAGGGATGAGCCTTCCTAGCCCTCAACACCATACTTGGTGAAATAATTAGAGTGTGTAACTATTACACTAACCTCACATTAGAGGATAGAAGACAAAACTTTAGGAGATTCACTGATGCATTCATCTATTACACCATCGTAATGTTAAACAAAGAACTCGGGTGAATGAGATTCTTATAAGTAGTAATTATAGAAATCACCTAATGGGGATCTAACTTAATTTAGTTCCCCACCTATCCATATATCAGGGTAAGTGGATTCAATGGCTAAATTTACACAGTCCTCATATATGTTAGTGATAAGTGGGCATTAATGGAGCTGGTAAGACAACCTGTTAAAACTCATGTGCTTCTTTCAAGTAAGTAAAAGTTGGTAATTCATTTCCTAATATATATAGGTAGATACACATGCCCCTCCCTACTCAAATCAAAGTGTGATGAAAGAGAAATGACATAAATAACACTAAGGGATTTGAAGGTAAGTCCATATTATGATGTTTATGGTAACATCACTAGCATATTGGGAATATCTGATTATTCCCTTGTTCCATATTTTGAAGATTATTTTGAGGATTTAGAGGATGAACTAAAGGTTAGATGGAAGGACCATTATATAATGACCTTGGAATAATTAAAATAATTTGATTTGGCACCAGTCCTTGAGGACTTAGTGGATGATGGGTCCTCAATGGACCCAAAATACTACAAATATATCATCACCCAACCCCTTCCACTAGTAAGGTGGTCAGTCCTTAAATTTTTTTTTCTAGATAGAATAACATATGTAATCATTAAAACATTGAATTGGATTAGGAGTAAAGTGTTCCAAGTGACCAATGATGCAGTGAGTATTAGAGAGAAGCTATTAAATCTTAAGGAAGAAGGATTTTTTTATGAGTAGAGGGTCCTAGTGGCACAATAGGAGAATAACCATAGGGATCAGTGATCTCTCATAAGAAAAAGAAGAAATATAAGGCCAATATGGGAAAATCTAGCAAAGATGGTAAAATAGTAGATCAACTAAACATAATCTTATCTAAATACATAGTTATAATTAGAGCATCCATAGCTTCAATCCCCATATTAGTCATAGTCATAACCCATATCTTTTTAGTTCACCCCCCAACTATTTATATTGTTCCTATAGCTCCAATACCTCCACTTCCTATCTCCACTCCCCCTACATCTCATGTTTTCACTCCACCCACTAGATAAAATGAAATAAGATATAGTGGTGGGGGATTATCAAGTATCAAATATTCACCTTAGACATCTAACGAGGGAGGGGTTAAAGAATGATGTTAAATATAGAATCAACTCCCTCTTTAAGATAATAGATAGTGAAAAGGTCACTAATGATGAGTTAAAAAATAAGGTCAAATAACTTAAAGCTACACTAGACAAATTTATAGATCCTAGTGGATCATTGACACAACCTAAAGTAACACAACTACTCACCCAGATCCTAGATCGAGAAAAAATTGATGTGTTGACTAAAATTGTAAGCATTTGAAGGGATATAAAGGAATGTTAAGAGGATCTCATCTCTAAAGGCAATTAGATCATTGATATGATAATGGAACATTATATAGTTTTGAGGTAAAAAAAAGCTCAAATTGATAGAATTGGTTAATAAATATGAATGAGAAGAGATTCAAACTTGTTATTATATAGTTTTGAGGTAAATAAGGCTCACATTGATAGAATGGGTTAATAAATATGAAGGAAAAATTACAAGTTTGAATCTCTATTATCCCAAACTAATAGCTATGGAATCGATTGATAAAAACATCCTCCATGTTGAAGGGATACTAAAAAGTGATGGGGAATATGAAGAATTAGATAGAGCTACATAATTTAGGGTAAATTTAGTCACATAAGCTTCACATAAGCCCAAAGATGCCCATGACAAGGCTATTGACATGTTATATGACATTGAATAAATGTTGAATAAGTTGTCATGTAGACCAGTAAATAATGGAGATAACCTCCTCTCAGTACAATAAGTTTAGAGAAAATTCAAAAAAGTAGTATTAAAATAATCTATAAAAGATACAATCTTTACTTTGAGTTCTATCTTTATCTTTGCCTAGATCAAGCAATAATTAATGCACTAACTAAAATATAAATAATTATAAGGGATACTAAGGAATGTTTAGAAGAGCTCATAACCAAAGGTAATAAGATAATTTATATGATAATGGACCATTATAAAATTCGAAGGGAAATAAGGCTTACATTGAGAGAATTGGTTAATAAATATGAAGGAGAAATAGTAATTTTGAATCTCTATTATCCCAAATTAACAGTGGTGGACTCAATTGATATAGACATCCTCTTTACTAAAGGGATACTAAAAAATGATGGGTAGTAAGAAGAATTGGATAAAAATACACAATTTAGGATAAACTTGCTCACAAAAGCTATACATTAGGCCAAATTTTCCCATGAGAAGTTCATTTACATGTTGCATGACATTAGAAAAATGTTGAGTAAGTTGTCATGCAGACTAGTAGATAATAAAGATAACCTCCTCTCAGTATAAGAGATTTAGATCAAATTCAAATTAGTACAAAAATAATCTACAAAATATAGTCTTTACCTTGAGCTCTATCCATCACTACATCAAGTATCATAACATATTGGATAAGATGGGTAAAGATATGCAAAAAATCAGCACTTTGAGAAAGGTAATTTTTTACACATCAAAAAATTGTGAGATTACCAACCTCTACATTTTTGGTGTCGATGAATAAACAATCTAGGAGATATTAAATTAGTTTGATGCCTATGTTTAAAACCTTCAAATCAAGAAAAATATAGAGGTAAAAAAAGTATTAGAAATTTATTAATTCTTTCTATTAAAAACTTTTCCATATATTATACTTTTATTATTTTAAAAACATTTTAATGTTGAATTTTTTAATTGCAACTATCTCTTTTTATCTCTTTTTGAGAAAGAGTCATGTGCATTTTACACTTTATATTGTGATAGTTTGTAAACTATAAAAACAAAACTTCTAAATTACACTTTTCATTTTGACAAGTTATAATTGTTGTAGTTATAAAAGCACATATTGAAAATGGCAATTCCAATTTTGACAAAGTGGCATGACTTACAAGTTTTAAAACTCTCACTTGTAAATATCAACTTAGGTTTTTGAAAAAAATTAACTTAAGTCGCTTATATTATATCTTTTAATTAAACATTATGTTCTATTTTGGCACTCCATTTACATGAAGAGCCACTTGTAGCTACATGGAGAAGGAGAGGCATTGCATGAAGATTTTTCAAATCCATCGATGCCAAAATAAGTTTAGGATTATTCTCACCTCTTACATGCTATTTTACAAACCATTTTACCAAGTCAAGGATGCCATAAGATGAAGATCATACCTCTTTTTGCATGAGGTTCTAGATTTGAAAAATGTTTCTACTAGGCATTGAAATTTTTGATAATTATGTCTCATCTGTGATATATTTTGTATAGATATGGGCAAGACCAATAGCCAAATATATATTTTTTTGTTATTAATATTATAATATATTTTTAATGTATTTTCTATAACTTGTAACTTGTAGAATGAAAAAAAATTGAAGATTTGCCTTTTTAATCTAAGAAATCCCTATGTATGCAAGTTATTTGAGTACTTGTGGAAGTTTTAATTATTCTTTCAATCTCAATAATGCATTTGTGGTATTTTATACCCCTTATAAATATTTTTTTATAAAAATAAAATAAACTTTTCCCTTCTATGAAAAATAACAAAATATTGTCTCTTTTTTATTTGTCTACATAAGTTTGTGCATAAACAAATTTCAAGATATTTTTTTATTTTATTGTGTTAATTTAAGCAAGAATTGAAATATAATAAGAATATTTGGTACAATCACCTTATTTATTTTTGTAATTTTAATTCTCAAACTCTTTTCCCTAGTCAAATTAAATCCTAGTTTAGGAGCAAAAACACTAAAGGAGCATAGTTTCTGCAAAACTAGTATTTTATCTATTACACCAAATTTGGTGAAATGAAATTGGAATTATCAAGAGTTTAAACTCAATTTTAAAAGGTCCCATGGCTTATGAGGTTTTCCCATTGTATCATTAGATATTTTCATAACAAGCTACATCAAAAAAGATAGGTGTAAAATCTATGTGATAATAGATCAATAATATATTTTGGATTCTTGGGGCAAACCCATTTTAAATAATTTAATCCAAATGTGATAATGATTATAACAAACTTAGGGGAAATAATTTTTTAGACTATTTAATTATTATAACCACTTTTGGGTAAATCATTAATTTTCATCTTATCCTCCCTACTGGGGCAAATGACTATGCCACTAATAACAACCACCTTTAGGCAAATCAGTGTCTCACCTTCTATTAATGATTATAACTAATTTTGTGTAAATCAATGTCTCAACTTTTGTTACTGATTATAACTACCTTTGGGTAAATTAGTGTCCCACCCTTCATTACTCATTATAATTTCCTTAAGGCAAATCAGTGACTCAGTTGCCATTATTTATTATGACTACCTATAATGAAATTACATAGATTATTTAGAATAATTAAATTATATATTATAGAATTAATAGTAGGATAAATAGATCCATAACAATAATTATTAAAAGAGTAGAATATTTGAATATTATGATTGAGCCACATTATTTGAAAAACCTCTATGATAATGCAATAAGAACAAAATTCACAACATGATGATAAAATACTAAACACTACCTCTTATATATACTCTAATTATCCAAGGTTATTACATAGGCCAATAATACTAAGAACATAGAGAATTATAAGAAGATAATATGAAGGTGTGTAAGCCACAAGACAACTACACATGTCTATAGATGCACTATAGGTTAAGGCCATAGCATTCCCATTCCATTCAAAACAAAATTATCCTAAATGTTGAATAAAACTAAGATGTTTCAGGAATGATTCATCCTCCCATGTTTCATCTTCATAATGTAGGTTCTTCTCTTTGATCAAATACTCCTTAATGTCCCCGGTCTATAGTTGATTAGTGTATGTGTGAAGGATCTCTTCACGATCTAGAATGACTTGGCATTATTCATATAATATAATAAATAAATCAATTTATGTGGAAAATCTATGTCCAATTACCTTCTTAAGTTGAGTTATGTGGAATACTAGATGTATGCTAGTGGATGGAGGTAATTATAGCTTGTAAGCCATACTATTTTTTTTCAAGATATAATAAGGTACATAATACTTAGTTGAAATATTTTTATCCTTTCTCTCTTGATTTAGATACATCTACTTATATGGATAAAAATTCATAAGGAATCAATCACTTATGATAAAATATTACTCACTATGGTGTTGATCTACTTGTTTCTTCATTCTATTTTACGGCATTGTTAAATTCTCTCACAAACTAACTAACAACTCCTGTTGATGGTGAATGTGTTTATAATAATATAAAAACTTAATATGAACTATGAAATATGAAGTGTTAGATGGGGGTGATACCAATACAATTCCATAAAGGGAGACATCTTGTAAGAAGTGTTATACTACCATTCAATAAATGACAGTCAATGAACCCATTTATCCTGTTTGTAAAAAATAAAACCAAGATACCCTTATAGACATTTGTTGACTAACTCTATTTATACACTAGATTTAGGATGATAGGATAATATATGAGCCAACTACATACCCAAACATGGAAATAATTCAATCTAAACATTACTAGAAAAAATGGGATCGCAGTTACTTATAATGATCTTTAAAGTACCATGTAATTTATGAAATGTATTGAGAAATATAAAATATACTATACCTATTATAAATGTATATGATAAGGGAAGAAATGAACATACTTAGTGAGTCAATACAAAACTACCATGATAATATTTTTACCCTAAAATCATTGTAACCCTGTAATGAAATCCATAGAAACCTCCTCCCAAATCTAGCTAGGGATGGATAAAGGATGTAAAAGACTTGGGGTATTAATGGTTTTACCTTTTTTTATGGAATACTATGCATTTAGATGTATATTTATATACATCCCCCTTGATTCTTTCATAAAATAAATCTTTCTTGATTCTATGATATGATTTCAAAATTTTGGAATGACTTCCAAGTGGAGAGGCATGATGTTCCTGAATAACTTTATTTTTTATGAGATAATGCTTATAGAGTTATAATCTATATTTATACCATAATGTATTTTCCTTCCATGTAAACATTTAAGATTCATTAGAACCCTCTTGGAGGTTTTGAATATAATACTTAGAAGCACTATCATTATCCCATTCAAATCTTACTTTCTCTACCTAATATGCATGCCACATGGTCATGGCACATAACAATGCCTCAACTGATTCATCTAGTCAAGAGAGGGAATATACCACACATTCTCATTTACTTTATTATAAACTATTTCAAAATCATATCCTAACAATTTAGTCACCCATTTCTATTTTTTTAGATGGCAATCATTGCTCCAAAAAATATTTGAGGCTATCATGATTAGTATTTACCCAAAAATAATGACCCATCAAATAAGGTCTCCATAATTTGATTGCATGTAGAATAGCCATCATATATTTCTCATAGATTGGTTTGAGCCTATTTTTTACCTTTAGTTGGTGAATTTAAATTTTTAGTGGTCTACCTTATTACATGAGTCTAACCCCTGTGCCATATCCTGATGTGTCACACTACACAATAGTTTTTTTTAAATCAGGAGTAATAAAAATTAGATTTATTCACATAACCATTTTCAACTATTTAAATGCCTTGGGAGCTGAATCAATCCATTGGAAGGATTCTTTATTAAACAAAGAGGTGAGTGGGTTTGCATTGCCACCATAATTTTTGACAAACCTATGATAGGAATTAGTTAGCCACAAAAATCCTTGAATTTTTTTTAGGGTCTTAGGAACTTGCCACTCCATCATCACATGGATTTTTTGGAATCAACTTTCACTCCATGTTATGAAATTTGACCCAAGTACTCCACTTCTTAGACACCAAAAGCACATTTGGAAGGCTTGTCATAAAACTAATGTTGTTCAATAATTGAAAGTACCTATTTCAAATTCTTCAACTGGTCTTCTTAGTTTTTACTATAGATGAGGATATCATCAAAAAATACTAATACAAAATTTATAAAAAATGGCCTAAAATAGTATTCATGTAGATGATACATTTGTGACTACGAAAGTCATGATCATAAGGTCATAATGTTCTTCATGAGTTTTTAAATTTGTTTTAGGTATGTCATCATTATAAATGGCAATATGATGATATCTAGAGTGAAGTTCTAACTTGGTAAAATAAAGAGAACCATTCAATTCATCTAAAAATTCAACTAATGTAATATGAAACTTATCTTTAATGGTGTACATATTGATTTCTCTATAGTCTAGGGAAATCCTTCAACTTTTATCCTTCTTATGCACCATGACTAATAGAGAAGAATATTCACTTTAACTATGTTAGATGATTCTTACCTCCAACATTTCTTGTGCCATATTTTCAATCTCACTCTTACAAGTATAGGGATACTTGTAGGGTTTAATGTTGGTTGGCGTACTTACTAGAATGAGCCTAATGGAATGATCATGTGCATGACTAGGAGGTAGTCCTTTTGGTAACTCAAAAAAAAAAAAACATAATGGTCATCCAACACCCTTTATAAATTAGGATGTGTATAATCCTTGGTTTTTTCAACTATATAAGAAATAAGTGTGCCATAAATCCTTTTTCACATTTTCTTAGAAAATTCAGTATTTGATGGGAACTAACCAATTGTGGAGGTTTAGCCCATAATCCACATAGTTTAAAGGTATTGCATTATGAATGGAACCTCATGAATAGTTCTTAGAAATTCATCTCAATAGTGCCCAAAATGGTGATCCACTATACTTCCAAAACAATGTCAACTCATCCCATAGGATTAGAAAACATAAGGGAATCTAACAAGTAGTCTCCCATAACAAGGTTAATGATATGACATTTTATAGAATAGTTAGTTATACCACCATATATAATCATGGTCAAGTGATTAGACAACTTACTGTTGATGAATTTATGTGTACACCTAGAGCCAATTAACATAGTCACCTTCTATTTCTTTAGGAAACCCACTACCTTAAGAGTTTGAGTAGTTTTAATGCCTAAAAGTGCATGATAAGAAATATTACATTAAGAATATTAAAATTCATATTTAGTTTCTTCCAAATCCACCCCTAAAGCCTTATCATCATGTTCATTCTCATTAGTTCCTTTAATGTAAAACAACTTCTTTTCAGCATATTCATGTCCTTTGCTCCATTTTTTATTGTATCTAAAACACAAAAATATATCAGTGAACATTTTTATTTTTCCCTATTTTTTAATTAGGGAAATTGTATTTCTTGTGCTTACATGGAGTTTTCCTACATTTGTGGGATATGCTAGCTTATGTGGAGATGTGTGTCATAGATGTGTCATAGGTGTCATAAGAATGTCATAAGTAACTCCCTTGATGGGAGTTACTTCTCTATTCTTAGCACCTTGTCACCACCTTTCATGGAGGAGTTACAGTCTATTCTTGGGGTGCCTTGGCCACCTTTTATGGAGGAGTTACGTGCTCTCATATATGTATTATTCACTTTGGCCATCCCATGTTAATCAGATTTTGGTTTTCTCTATTTTTTCTTGTGCAATTTAGCTTCTTGTATAATTTCAAATTGCTTTAGCATCTATGTGGTGTTCAGTTGCTTCATCTCATGTGATCACGTCTCCATTACATTCACATTATCTAAATTCTGGTAACAACTCTGATATGGTATCAGAGCTAACCTAGTAATTATGTGTCTAGTTATGCTATTAGTTTTTTTTGAAATCAAGAGGAGTGGAGTTATCTTTATTTTTTTATTTCTAGATCTGATCTAAAATAAATAAACTTTCATATCATTTATGGTATCTTTTCCTTGGGATCCTTGGCCTTTGGGTGTCTTGGTTGTCTTCAGCTTGGGTACCATTATTGTGTGGAGCAATAGAGGGAGGAGTAGCCTCAACAATAGTTAAGGTGAAGCGAGCACTCCACACAGTCAACACTCCATCTAGTCAGCACCTCCATGCTTAGCAACAGTCCACGTGCTTAGCCTGTAGACCCACGCACTCTCTAATAATAGTCATACGTTGCACCTATACCAGATCCTTCTATTGTTATTCTTCCTACAATGTGTTCAACAATAGCAAGGCTCCATTAGGCTGTACATTGTCCACAAGGTCTTCAGTTCATTTCTTTTGTTTTTTTTTGCAAGCAAAATTTAGACTGTGTTTTTTTGGTGCCCCTCCCTTGCTTGGCATCCCATGTGGGCCCTTGGACACTTGGCATCCATCAAACTTTCATTTTCTTTATTTTTCTTAGTTAAAAATTGAATTGTAAAAAAAAATTAGTCAATTTGACTAAATATTATGTTTTTAAGATAGTTTGATAATTTGGGGGTTTACATTTAAAACTTATATCTTCAACCTATGAAGACGAAGGGTGAGGCCCAAATTGGAAAGAGGCCAATTCCCCCTCACACAAACCTCCTTTGGATTCCTCATTTTGTGCTAAATATAATGAGTGGTTGGAAAGCCACTTTCTCTCTCAAAATAGGCATTTTTTTAATGTTTTAGTGCTTTTTTTGCAAAAACACTAGTTTACGGGAAAATTAAAACTTTAATATCTTGCAAATGGTAGCTTAGATTTGGGTGCCATTTTTTGTAAAAGTGTTTGTAATTCAATTCTCCATATATTAGGCTTGTTATTTGTTTAAAAATCACTAGTTTATAAAGTACCAAAAATTTGGGTCTCTCAGGATGCATTTTCAGCTGAGTCTGACATCCTGTTTGCTTGTCTTGCACTGATTACTCTAAGACACATTATCAACTGAGCCTGACATATTTTGAGCATGCACTTAAATATTTGGGAGGGGCTCAATATTTTAGGGGGATGTGATTGCTTTTCACAGCTTACAAATCTTTGTTTTCATTCTCCTTTCTGCATAATTTCACAACTTGCAATCAACACAACTTCACCTAAATTCAGCTAAAAATGGATTCTTTTCAACTTAAACACCTAAAACAATTCAACTATAATTAATGTAAGGTTAAAATTTCAATCATTCTTAGAAGCAAAGGGTTGTATAGGATCACCATGGGTACTGAAGTAGAACCCAACACTGATGCTGAAAAGGTCAAGTGGTACAACTGTAGTGATGAAGCCTATGGATTACTAAGATTTTCTATCTCTAGAACTTCTCTTCCATTTAGAAACCTCTAAGAATCCCAAAGACATATGGGACACCTTAGAAATTTTAATTGGGGAAGCTTGATGAGATGAGAGGACATGAGCTTGAAAATGAACTCATAAGTCTAAGTCCTAACAACTTTGACACCCTACAGGACTTCTTCACTAAGTTTAAGGCCCTTAGATTGCAATTGATATAATGTAGGATAGAGAAGAAATATGATCAACTCATCCTTTCTATTCTTGCAAAGTTAGGTCCAAGCTATTCAGTCTTTGTCTCCACTTTCCATCCCACCAAAAGTGCCCTTGGCATTACATGGAAAATGCCTTTTTTGGATTCATTCATTGTTGACTTGACTAGGGAGTAAGATAAGCTAATTCAAATGGTCAAAATAAAGTCTACTCAACCCTAAGCTTTGATAGATGGAAATGGTAAGGATAATACTTCAATAAAGGAGAAGAAGAAAAAGAACAAGGACCAGGAGAAGAAGAAAGAAAACAACAATCCTGCTAAAAACAACACTGAGTCTTCATTCTCCAATGCTAAAACTAAGAAGGAGAAGGTTATGTGTTCCTATTGTAAAAATATAGGGCATGATGAACATAAATTCATGAAGAAAAAAATAGATCACCTAATTCATCTTCTAGAGAAGCACAACATAGGTTTTCCTAAGTCCATCAAGCAGAATTCATCTACCCAAGATTCTACCAAGGCAAAAGGCAAGGGTAAGGAGAAAGAAAAGGGTAAGGCCCTTATAGCTACTATAAATTCTACAACATCATGGGTCATTGATTCAGGTGCTTCTCACCACATGGGCTCTTCACTAGTTGAGTTTTCATCTTTAGAGCCTTCTAGCATGACTTCAATTAGTTTGGGTGATGACACATCAATTTTTGTTGTAGGGAGAGGGTCAGTTGAATTGGAAGGAGGAACATTCAATAATGTTCTAAGTGTTCCTTCTCTTTCAACCAATCTCCTATCAGTGTACCAAATCACTCACATTGGTCAAGGCATGAGAGTTGAGTTTTCACCAGATTCAATGGCTATCAAGGAGTTGCATAGTGATACAATAGTGGTAGTGGGTAGGGAAAATCACCAAGCAAGGTTATACACCTCACATTTTGCACCTAGTTCTTCTCTAATAGTATTGCTAACTCATTCAAATGGAGTTAAAAAAGTATGGCATGAGTGGCTTGGCCAGCTTAACTACCACTACCTTGAATAACTTTGCAAAAATGACATGGTCATTGGCCTGCCTCGTGTCTAATTCTCAAAAGGACTTTGCGAGGGGTGCTCACTTGGGAAGCATCCCGAAGCAAAATTTGACAAAGGCAAAACTTGGAGGGCTTCACAACCTTTGGAGTTAGTCCACAGTGATGTATCAGAACCCCTTCCCAAACCATCTTTCATAAGGGCCAGGTACATCCTCACTTTCATTAATGATTTATCTAGGTACACTTGGATATATTTTCTCAAACAAAAGTCTGAAGTGTTTGAAATTTTTGTAGACTTCAAGGCTCTTGTTGAGAAACATAGTGAGAAATCCATCAAGATTTTTCAAATTGATAATGGAGGGGAGTATGTCAGCAATAGGTTTGAGTAGTTTTACACCATAGAGGGGATTGATTTTTAGTGCACAATCACTTATAGTCCTTCATAGAGTGGGGTTATAGAACACAAAAATAGGTTCTTGAAAGAGATGGGTAGTTGTATGATTCACTCCAAATCCTTAACACCACAGTACTAGGCCAAAGCCATCAATTGTGCTTGCTACAATCAAAATAAGGTTCCTCACAAAGCTTTGGAAGGGATAACACTCTTTGAAGCTTGGCATAAAAGGAAACCTGATGTTGAGCACCTTAGGGTTTTTGGATCCCTAACCATGGCCCACATTCCAAAGAAGAAATGGAAAGATATGGAACATCAGTCTAAGCCTTACATCTTTGTAGGATATCTAGATGGTATTAAGGGGTATCACCTTCTAGATCCAGTCACTCATGAGTTGTTCATCAAGAGAAGTGTCCATTTTTAAGAAAGTCCTAGAGACTCAACACTTGAAACTTATTCTCCATCATTAGATATACTTCTTCATGATGATTCCTCATCAAATTCAGATCAACCATAGTAGGTTCTTGAGCCAGAGGCATCTTCTTCTTCTTTGAGTTCAGACAGTGAGGACAGTGGTGCAGAGTCATCCACCTCTAGTCAGTTAGAGGATGAGGAGTTAACACCTAAATCACCCACTTCCAGGCCACTTTGGGCTAGACAGACACTTGAGAGTGTTGGCACTTGGGCAAGAGATCCCACAGATGACATACGTACTAGGGGGGATTTTTAGAGAGATCCACATGCCTTCTTTGCTTCAATTTTAGATCCATAGACTTTTTGAGAGGCATCAAGGGTACCTGAGTGGGATAGTGCTATGGAGGAAGAATATTCTTCCTTAATCAAAAATCACACTTGGGATTTGACTTCACTTCCTAAGGGAAAAAAGATGGTTCAATGTAGGTGGATATGTCAGACCAAGTTTGTAGTAGATGGGTTAGTTGATAATTACAAGGTGTAATTGGTCACTAAGGGTTTCTCACAAGTGGTAGGCATTGAATACTTAGAGACCTTTACACCCATTACAAATATGACTTCTATCCAACTCACCTTGGCTATTTCCGTATCACATGGTTGGGATGTGCACCCGATAGATGTGAAGAGTGCCTTTCTTCATGGAGACCTAGAGGAGGAGATCTACATGGAGTAGCTGCCAGGATTTGTTTAGGATTCTTTCTTAGTATGTAGACATAGGAAATTTATCTATGGCCTCAAATATGCCCCTTAGGCTTAGCATGCAAGATGGATTCCTTCCTTCTCACAACAAGTTTCACTAGGTGCCATTCTGACCCCAATGTCTACTTCTTGTGGCAAGATGATTCACTCTTGATTTTGGTTCTATATGTTGATGACCTTTTGATCACCGAGAGTTCTTCATCAGCTATTGTAGTGGTGAAGGCATCTCCCCAAGATATATTTGACATGATAGACTTGGGTGTTTTGCACTACTTTCTTGACATCGAGATCTCACAGTTAGATTTAGGGATTTCTCTTACACAACCTAAGTATTCTCTT
Organism: Torreya grandis; assembly: GCA_037957365.1. Classification (NCBI taxonomy): domain Eukaryota; kingdom Viridiplantae; phylum Streptophyta; class Pinopsida; order Cupressales; family Taxaceae; genus Torreya; species Torreya grandis. Next base: position 167,486 of record JARHVA010008509.1, on the reverse strand, counting down.
GACTTATTGGCTTAGTTTCACATGGCTGATTTCAAGCCATCTCTGACTCCCTTTCTATTAGGATTCAAGCTTGAGGATGATTGTTCTTCACCATTAGTTGATGCCACTCGATATCGACAACATGTTGGTAGTCTCATCTACTTGACTCACACCAGGCCTGATGTATCATATACAATGGGACTTGTCTCTAGATTCATGCAAGAACCTCATGAGCTACATTAGAAAGTAGCTAAGAGGATCTTGCATTACATATAGGGTTCATAGAGATATGGGATTCATTACAAATTTGGCATAGAGGTTGACTTGGTTGGATATATAGATTTAGACTGGGCTGGCGATTCACAGACTCACAAGTCCACTTTTGGTTACATTTTCTCTCTAGCTTTTGGTCCTATTAGTTGGTCTAGAAAGAAGCAGAATGCTATTACTATATCATCCATAGAGGTAGAGTACAAGGGAGATATTAATGTAGCTACTGAGGCTATTTGGCTTTAGGGGATACTTTTTGAGTTTGGCATTCCTATCAAGCAACCCACCATCATTTATTGTGACAACCAGAGTACCATTCAGATTTGCAAGAATCCAGTTCAACACCAGAAGACCAAGCACATAGAGATTCACATGAATTTCATTTGGGAGCTTATTCATAGTCAAGCCATTGACTTGATATTTTTCCAATCTTTGGAGCAGGTTGTAGACATCTTCACCAAACCTGTTGTAGACATCTTCACCAAACCTTTCATCGGGAGCAAGTTCATTCATCTACGAGCTCTTCTTAGGGTGCGGTTTACATCTGCAATAGCATCATCTTCAGGGGGACCACTAGCCTCTTTTTTCTTTTATGTCTCTCTTTTTTTTTGGGGAGGGGGGATATTTTCCTATGGGTTTTCTCCTTTTCTCTATCTTATGGGAGATTGCATTTGTACATGGGTACCTCATCAGGCCTAGTTGCCAGGACCCATTTTATATTTCCACACTTCCCACCTAAGCTATGCTTATGGGGGGGTATTAGTGTAGGTTTTTATTTTTCCCTATTTTTTAATAAGGGAAATTGTATTTCTTGTGCTTACATGGAGTTTTCCTACATTTGTGGGATAGGCTAGCTTTTGTGGAGATGTGTGTCATAGATGTGTCATAAGTGACATAAGAATGTCATAAGTAACTCCCTTGATGGGAGTTACTTCTCTATTCTTATCACCTTGTCACCACCTTTCATGGAGGAGTTATAGTCTATTCTTAGGGTGCCTTGGCCACCTTTTGTGGAGGAGTTACTTACGTGCTCTCCTATATGTATTCTTCACTTTGGCCATCCCATGTTAATAAGATTTTGGTTTTCTCCATTTTGTCTTGTGAAATTTAGCTTCTTTTATAATTTCAAATTACTTTATCATCTATGTGGTGTGCACTTGCTTCATCTCGTGTGACCACGTCTCCATTACATTCACATTATCTAGGTTCTGGCAACAACTCCAATAAAATATTACATGGTTTTCTTCAGCTTGTTAAGGTGTTAATCTAGTAGGATATGAAAATGATGGTATTGGGAAGGTGCATTCGCACACATTAGTGAAATTTATTTATTTTATCAACTACTTTTCCTTAGCCATATATTCTCTTGGTATGGCTTCATATACATTACTAGGATGAAACATGTGAACCTCAAATTGGATGTTATCATTAAGGACACATAAAAATAGGTTAGTCATATTTCCCTCAATGATTTTTGACACACATAAGGAGAGATTGTAAAATTTATTAATGTAATCCTTTATCATCTAAATTTATCACAACTTGGCTAGTTAAACGAATTAGTTTTCTGATACATTGTTATGATAGTTAAGCTGTAGTTCTTCAAAAAATACAAACCAAGAAAGTAAGAGACCCTTATTTTTATTTTTGAGCACATAACCAATAATACCAAATGAACTACTTAGGTTATAGATATAGAGAGGACATGACCATATTTTATGAATAGGGAGTCTGATTTAGATCAAATAAATTTTCAATTTGAGTAATCCATGTGAGTGGATCATTATCATAAAATTTACATAGGTCCACTTTTGACAATAATGACTTCATACCATGGTTGGATTTTTGATTTTTTGGAGGAGAAGAATAAAATTGAAGTGGTGGACAGTTATTTTATTATTTATAAGTTGAAAACTTGTTCGATTTCCCAATGATTTGTTACAATTTATCCTTAAACCTATGTAGGTTCTCTATCACCCCTATGACGTCCCCTTTAACTATAACAAGATTATCTTTCTACACCATGCCCTAAAATTCTAAAATTTATTGAACTACCTCCAAAATACTTGAATCAAAAGTTTTAGACTCCATATCATCTTCATGAAGAGTTTTAGGCATTTTTTCCCCTTTATCATGACCATGAGTGTTAGGCCCTACCATGCACAAAACCTACAAGGATCATGACCTCAAAAATGTATCTATAGGTGATAATATTGTGATTGCCTCACCAGGATGAATTCAATAACTACTAATTTGCATAAGGGTGAAAATTTTTGGCCCAAAAAAGTGTACCATTATAATATACCATTGTGATCATCTCATAAAGATATATCCAATGACTGCTAATTTTCACAAGGTAAAAAAATCTAATACTCTTTTTACCATAAAAAATGTTTTTCCTTTTTTGTAAGAAAAGATCATGAATACAATCATGGTGAAACAAATTAAATTCCTCCCCGATCACAAGTTATATTTTTTTGGCCTTCAAGTGCTCAGGATGATAGATCTTAAAAAACTTGCATCATAGAAACTTGCCTAAATAAAACCTTTAATACCACTTAAAATGAAATTACTTATATGATATACCATAGTATAATTATTTATCACTTAATTAAGAGTAAAATAAATAGATTCAAAACAACAATTACTGAAAGAGTAGAATAATTGAATATTATAGTTGAGCCACTTTGAGGGGCTAACCTCCATAAAAATGTAATAAGAATAAAATTCATAATATGATGATAAAATTATAATCACTTCATCCTATATATACTATAATTAGATAAGGTTATTTTATAGGGTGGCTATACTAAGAACATAGAAAAATGTAAAAATATAATATTAAGGTGTTTAAACCACAAGTTAGCCACACATATCCATAGATGCATTATAGGTTAAGGGTGCAGTACTACCATTAAAAAAATTAGTAATCCCAGCCTTATTTCCATTAATATCATGTCATTTTCTTCATTTCAAAGTAATGTTTGAAGGCTTTATTTTGTCATCCACACCCTCAAGGGGCATCTAAGGCTAATCGACTACTCTTTGGGGCATGAAACTATCATTTTAATGGATTTTTAATTATTTCAAAATATGTTATTGTGCATGTATCTTACAACACCTTCTTAAACAAGGTAAAATTAAAGACACTAATTTAATTCCACTTTCATGTCTAATCTAAGATTCAAATCAATTTTGAAAAAATAGTGCAATTTAAACATATAAAAAATCTTATTTTCCTAGATTCATCTATGTAAGGTATTTAATTTCTAATAAATGTGGAGAGCCTTAAATATTTAGAGTATTACCCTTTATTCACCAATAACTTGACTTGGATTCAACCCTAGTCAAATTTCCACCTAGAAAATTGTCATTCCTAGCCTATCAAGCTATTAATGTAAAACATTTGAAAACAATTCCCAAAATCTAAAAGAACTAAAAAATATTAATTATAAATAACATATCAATTAAATTTGCTAAATAAAAATTCCAAGTTGAATTAGTGAATTAAATTTATCTAAAAATAAAATTTTCAAAAAATATGAGGTCAAAGTCAAGGGAACTAATAAAATGTTTTATTAATTACTAAAAACCAAAAAAAAGGTGAGTCACAACCTCATAAATATCTTCTATATGTCACAATGGATCATAAATATCTATAAATGAGTTGGCAATCCTTCATAATTGCTTTGACTCAATCTAGGGTTAAGCTAGCCCAACCTAGGTTATTTTAGACTCAACTAAAGTTAGCACTAAACCTAATCTCCCTAGGTTTATAATTAGTTTTGATTCATATAAATATAATTTCCCTCATTCTACCCAAATAAGCTTGTGTGTAAGGTTATTCTACAATAATGCCTTCAAGAAGCCATCAATGTAATGTTGTAATTCCAAATTGATATCAAACTTAACACCAAGCTAAGAGAAGCCAAGAAAAACCACATGTGGCCTTATAGAAATATTTCAAAGAAGGATAATGCATTGATCAAAGTATATAGCTCCATAGACCAAGCAATAACATCTTCTATGACAATAATTGGACACTAATTTTGATAATTATGGTGTTTTTATTTCTTATTTTTAATTTTGTTCATTGTGTTATTCTCCCCCTATTACTTAGGTAAGACTAGTTTAGTTTCATTGGATTTTTATACTTAAATTTTATTGATATTCACTAACAAAAAACTAATGATCATTTATGTGATTTTTGGATTCATAATGTTACATATAGTACCCTAAATTCATCTAATTTTCAAATGAAATGTATCCCTATGGTTGGCCTAAGAGATTTATTTTGAGATATTATCCACAAGGATTGGTATTTATGCATGATCAATCCATATTCGTTCCTCACCTAAAATAGACCAAAATGATCCCAAGGCAACTTACCATAGTCATTCCATCAAGCATTTAATTGATCAAACCTTACCTATTTTCCATATCAATCATAAGAAAAACACATTAATAGGTCTAAACTACTAAAGGATTAGTCCATGATCCATATTTTACAATTTACAAGGTAGGTCACTATTTTAACTTGTTTATCACATATTGTATTCTTATACACACACAAGCCTACATGTGAGGGAAAACTACATGAGTCTAAGGTCCTCTTTAGAGTAGTGGATATGTAAATAACACCTACTGATAAAGGGGTATTTGGGGTTAGTTTGTCACCATGATCCCACTAACCCATTTTTCCCACAATCATTATGAAGATGAAGAAATAGGGTTTTTCTATTTTATAAGGAGTGATACCTCATAATCTAGATCTAAGCCCACTAGAGTGAAGTTTACATAGAACCCAAAATAATCAGGGTGGTTACATCCATATCTAATAGGCATTTAATATTAAACATCTGAATCTAGGTCATATGTAATCATTGACATAGTCATCCAAGTTAAATACAAGTGTCTAAGGTCACAAGGGTCAAATTTACAAAATCTAATGACTGGTCTAAAATATAGATATAGTCTATTTTTAGCCTATTCCATATCAGATATGAAACACACATTAATCCATTTAAGTACCATTATTTTTTGATTTATTGCAATATCAATCATTAGTTTTACTTATTATTTTCAACATATCTTGATATTTCAATCATAATATTTTATCTAAGTTTTAAAATTAATTTGTTTGTTATATAGATAGTTTATCACCCTTGTTACCTAGGGATATCTCTATCCCCTTTAATCTTAGATTATTTAATCTAGATTTTAGGGTTAAATTGGGATCAATCTAGTTAAGAGTTTCATTTTATTCAAAATATTTTTTTATTAATTTTCATTTTATTTAAAATCCAAGTGCATATAATGTCATGCTTAGAAAATCATGGTTGTGATCAATAGGATAAATGATTAAAGAAACAAAGGTTGCATAACATTCAATCATAAAGGTAAGGTTGCATTATTTTATAATAAAGGAACATCTTTAGATAAATATAAATAGAAATAAAGCATGTCTTTATCTTTTATACAAATAGATACAAGTAATGGTGTATCAATGGAGGCACATGACATAATACATGTTTTAAAATAAAAATTATATTGGCCAATCCCATAGTATGTGATAGTTATTTATTCATATCTAGATACAATAGAGGATGAGTATAATTTCACAATTTCAACATCAAGATGATAATGATTATAATACTCTAGATTACTATGATTATCATGATACTAATTACATAGAACATGAATATGGAAATGATACAAAGAATACACAAAACCATCCCATGGATGACATCTTTGGATTATAGTAGCATCATTCATTGTACATATCAAATTTTATAATCATACTATTATTCATAAATATAAAAATTGTAAAATTCAAATAATCAATAAAATATCAAAACATTCAAATATAACAAAAATATTTAGCATTTACATGTTCACTAGTTTTTTTCATATGTTATTTATTTTATTAGATAACATATCATTTATTTGAAATACACTTATATGTTTCACAAAAACTTGAGTGTCATTTAGGTATATACTATATACATGATACATGACCATATAATTATTGGACCTTTTCCTCCACTCGTGTGACACACTATGTAGGTTTGGGGAATTTACTTCATTTATCATGATTGATATAAGTTAAATTGTTTTATGATGACTTTATATTATCATAAAGTGATTATATATTAATGATTACATATGTCTATACACCTACTTACATCATATGTAGTGTGCTAGATGTGTTATGCCATATGACATTTTTCTAACACATGTATGAAGGGCATAGTGTGATGTGCTAATGTTGGTTTATTATATTTCACTTATGCATTTTATCACATGGATTACTTTAGTGTACTTATTATTTTTTAACTTGTTTTAATTTTGAAACAATTAAACATATTCCTTGTTTGTTGGCCACATTGCCACTATGTATTGTTTAATTAGTGTGCATACATTTGATAATGTCCTCACCTTGAGTGTATTGCATTTGAACATGCCCCTTATTTACAGTCTCATTACAACTTTTTTACATGACATTGAGTGCTCTTATGTGTGTGTCTTTCATTATTTGTTGAGATTTTGCTTGTTACTCCTAGATGTTTTCTTGGTCTTTATCATGCATCGTAAGGCTTATTATGATTGTATACTAAAATATTCATTAATATATATAATTATAGATACCAATATATTCATTATTATTATATTATTTATATAAATATTACATGGTTATCTAATATTTTTTAGATAAGGTCACTACCAGGTTATCTTATCATCACCTCAAAAGAGGGGTCATATAGATGGGGGAATGTCTAGATACATAAGATTAAACACATAAAACTAGAATAATTAGAATAATTTAATACATTTTACGTTATATATATATATATATATATATATATATATATATATATATATATATATATATATATATATAGTTTGGATAGAATATTATGCATCTGGTTCTATTTTTCACAAATTTGGGTCAGTTGTTTTTTAAATTTATGACAAATATTATATACAATTTATAGAGTAAAGGTTATACTTTTATAGATACTTCAACTGGAGACACATTAGAGGTACATATGAAATTTAAATACATCAAATAATAGATATGTATTCATATTTTACACAATTTACATAACATTTGATGAGGGAGCATGGACATAGTTCATTCCTTTCTCATCTCATAGTGATGCACCAAACATCTAAGATGCACTGATTGAGATTTTACTTGTCTATAATAATTGAATACCTTGAGTAATGTGATCAATATTCAACACCCTTAATGGCCTTGACACTACTCCCATTTACAAGTTGAGATGGGTACACTACTTGACATCAGATATATTTTCTATATTGCTTGCATTATGTATACACTTGAGTTGTGTGATTAATATTATGTGATCTCAATGTCCCCAATGAATCTGACCATTACACTAGATCAAGGGCATGATCATACTTCAATTCCCCTATTCACATATCCAAGTTTAATTTTTTAACCTCTCTCACTATGGTTTTAGAAAGGAAGCATCATAACCATACCAAAACACTAAGGGTAAACATAGTATCATTAACACACATGTGTATTCATTGATCTCTTTACTTTAAAACCTTTAAATTATTAAATTTTTTGACTATATTCACTAATTATAATGTAACATGCTCTTAATTATAGGTAATGCACATATAACAAACTCAAACATGGTTTAGGCAAAATAAAGTGTGTTATACACACTAAAGTATGAATTTATTTACTTTAACCTAGTAACTTCATCTATATGCATTACTAGATTAAATGGGTGGAATATAGGTACTAATATATTATTTTATATGACATACGAGTCTTTCAAACTTGAAAAAATACCAATCATGTCTCCACCTTCTAGTTTATTACCTTATCTCTATTAAAATCATCATGTTTTCTATCTCACTATGCCTAGTTTATTATCTTATAGTTTGGCCCTAACATTTTAATGACATAAATAACAAGTATCCTAAAGTCTATACAAACATTATTTCCATATTGTATATATAGATTCAGATCCTCAAAAAAAAATTACCTTAGAAGACACTAGCATCATATTTAGGACACTAACATTTCCATCTTGCATATATAGTTATAAATCCTCAGCAATGTTTTACCCTACAAGACATTAGTGTCTAGAATAAGGCACTAAAATTGAAGTTTGTGTCCCATATTTGATGCTAGTATTCTTACATTACAAATGTATAAATTTAAAATCTCTAAATATGTATAAGTTGACCTATTTATATTCCTTAACCCTTTGATGAGATCATTGAAAAATGTGTGGTATAAATACAAATCAAGTGTCATTTATTATCCACCTAAAAAAATCAAGAAGTCACATGTCAAGCTCACACAAAAGTATTGGAAATAATATTCAAAATTGAGTTACAGTACCATATTCTTCCATATTTCCAAATAAATCATAAAATTAATCTTCTTACAAGTCTAAACCATTCAAAGAGCATACCATGAGTAGTATTTTTCAAGTTACAATCTAGATCACTATATGAACTCACATATAAATTTTTCATAATTGTTCACATGCAAGCCCATATAAGGGGGATAATTACATTAGTTTGAGTCCTTATTTAGATTATATGGTTATGTATTAGTTATAATTAACATATGGATATTTGAAATTAGTTCCACTTCACTTGAGCCCACTAACCCCTATTTTATAAGGTGACATGCCCTAGTTAGAATACCTAGGGTTTTGAGTAAAAGTATGATTTTGGAAACTTGTGTGCATGATCTAAACTAATAAATTGTAAGGTTATAATAAACCTTAATAAGTGTATCTAATGTTTATGTAAATATATGTAGACTATAAGCTAAATATAAGCATAAAATTTAGGATAGAAGTGGTGATACTAGTATCTGTAGTGTGGATGCTAGCATCCTAACTAATAAAAAGATAATTTTTAGAATTTGATGAATCAATTTGAATCATCAGATCATCTTATTTAGCACCTTCACCTACCAAATTTATTTTTGAATCATTTCATAAGCCAAGTGTTATTTCTCCTTCACATTTATACTTTCATAATATTGTTTTTTATTTTACTTTTCTATAATTAGTATATTCTCAAATTTAGTATATTTATCATAATATTATGAAACTAAATTATTCAATTAGCCTACTTTAAAACATCTAATTTCATATTTGATTATGATATTCCCCTACCTTTTAATCAAAAAGGTTTAAACACATTATTCTTAGGTCTCAATTGATACAATCTATAAATAATATTAAATATTAATGATAACCTCAACTTAATGTAAGATAAGATATAACATAATATACACAATATTATTATAGATAAATATAAAAAATTCTAGCTCCTTGATAGTTTAGTAGCCATGAGTATGCATCTAAGATTAGTTTTGATCAATTGTATGGAGGGAGATCATCATATGTTTTTCCCTCCAACCATATACTTATGGCCCTGATCATCTACCCACTAGGAGTGGCACTTCCCTTCATGAAGTGGAATATAATGGTCATACAAGAATTTAGAACCATTTGAGAATAATTTTGAAAATATAATTTTGATCACATGAATCCAATCACATAAACCTGAAGTAAACCTATATATTGACCTTTTGAAAACATGAAAACTATAAATTGTAGTGGATTGAAAATGTATACATCTATAACATTAATTTTTCCAAAATATTTATAGAATTTATATTTCAAAAGAATTTTGGTCATTCTCCACACATGCACTACTCTCTACTATCA
>JARHVA010008509.1:147500-152500 GCA_037957365.1 Torreya grandis | reverse complement strand
CAACACAAACTCAAACAACTAAAAATTAGGTAGTACAACATGAGTTAGTGCATGTTACAATATTTATCTATCTACCACAAAATATCATGATATACCACCTTAACCCATATGATTTTATTCCTTAGGATTTATCTTCAATGTAAAATACAAGAGTTGTCTTACAACCACCCCAAATAGGTAAAAAGTAGTTAGTCAATATTACCATATTCATTTAAATAGCGAAGAGAAACTAACATAGTAATAATGAATATATTAAATTAAAACATCATAATCAAAATACATAAATAATACATATAAAAATATAATTTTTTAAAATTAATCATGTTTAAATATATATTGTTAATGAAAGATACAAGAATCTGAATAAGTTAATTACAACAATACTAAACTCAATAATCCACATTCACAAATAGAATAATTACTAATTAAAATCAAAGAATTTTCCATTAGGGATAGGATGGGATTTAAAATCCATTTAACAACCATTTTCCAAATTCAAATCATTTTTAATGGTCAACCCATATGATTTTCACTTTAATGGCATGAGTAGATACTTAAATAATCATCTATTTATACATAATAGGATTAAGCCTATTTATATCTAGCATTCATCAAGAGGATATGTTTTATATACTTTCACATTGAGATGAACAACCCAAAATATCCCAAATAAAAAATTATTCACAAGGAATAGGTCCTATCCAATTCTGAAACACCCTCAATCTAAGTTAAGTATTTCTATTATCAAGTGTTGAAAGCTAGATCACAGGTTGCATTCATCTAAAGGTTAACTATTTCATAAAAACACCTAAATGAGAAAAATATGTGTGATTAAAACTCTCTTTAGAGTATTGAAAAATTATATATTGGTTAGGATCATCTCAACCCATCTTTATTTCTATTTTTTAGGCCAAACCTAGTGTCAAAAGTAAAACTATAATTTTAAGTGAAGGAGACAAGATTTTATATTATGTACAAATATGAACTCCTAATATCACACAAACCAATGGTTTACAATAAAACATAATGGAATATGAAAAAATAATGAGGCATAATTCACATAGATTAATAAATCACACATTTAGTTTCCTACCATTGACATATACATCTAATTATTTATAGACTTATGCAGTCAGATACATACATCTAGTCTCCTAATTGAAGCAACTTTTGATCCATTTCAAACCCTTCCTTTAATTTATACACTATCTCAAACCTACACATATGTTAAAAAATATATTAACCTATCCATTTACATATTTATATTTATAAGAAGTGAAATAATTTTAGTATACTTTGTTATAGCTTTAGCTTTGGTTAATTAAGATAAATCTTAAACAATCTGAGTTATCCTATGTTTTATCTTATCTATGTTCACACTAAATCAAGAATATAGTAAAATAAGTCTATTTGAACACATTTAGATTTTTTGGGTACATCTTTCTCTTGTGTTAGGCCTAGTATCATCATCTCCTAACATATTTATTCCTCATATATTGATTTTATTTTAAAATTTATGCGATAAAAACTTATCAATTAGATGAAAAATATTTTATAACTTATATATTAACTATTATTTTGTCTTTTTATGGTCCCAAATTCTCCTAGAATATAAATAATACTATTTTAGTTTATTTTCCTATCCTAATCAGCCCATGTGAATAAGTTCCTTAGCTTATGGGTATCCTATACTTAGAATGTCATATATTCCTATATTTATGGTCAATCATGTGCATATGTTCCTTAAATTAGTAAAGATATATAAAATAGTCCTTAAAAATTTATCAAAATATCTTGTTTATACAAACCTCATATAATTTGAGTCTCTAAAGCATATTTTATCAATATTAATCTAATAAAATTACATATTTTCCAAATCTTGCACATTGGGGAACATTCCATCAATCCGAAAAAATTACATCTAGGGATCTTGCACATTGAGCCAAAAAAATTACATATTTTCCAAATCTTATTCCATTAATTTACTTTAAACCAAAATGGGATTCTAATGATAGTGCATGTAGTTACTCCTCTACTTAGGGAGAGTAGGTTGAATATGTACCTAGAACACATTATCTACATAATGCATAAAATACAAGGGGTCAAGTTTTACAATGTGAGATTTGTATCTTGTAATCCCACCTTGGTGGCTTCCTAACCTAGCTACTTCTCCCTTATCTCTTTTTGAATTAACATATCCTTGTGAAAATATAGGTTAAATATCAAAGGAAAATGGGTCAAAATTAACCAAAATTTGAAATTTCATATATCATAAAATTGTTTTTATGTTATGTGCATCTTGTTTTTTAGATCAGTATTCATGAATATTACTTTCTTTGAAAATGCATAGATAAGATGCAATTCAAGTATTTATATGTGTTCCCTCTTAGTAAAAGTTTTGAGAGTTCAATTATATTTTTTTATCATATTAAGATATATACATGATTTTATTTAATATTTTAAATTACATTTTACTTAAATAATGATTTTTACTTAATGTTTAGACTAAATAAATTTAAGGTAAAATAGTTTAAACTAGGTTCATGAACCTCAAATTGGCCTAATCTATGATTAAACCAATTATCAAGTAAATAGTTCAAGTAGTGAAAAAATTAAGACCAATTTATCCCCAAATCATATTATAATTGGTTTAATTATAATGATTTCATTTAATAACAAGAGTTTGAAAAGAAAGAATATGCCATGTTTCAAATTCATGAACTAGTTTTAAATAATAAAAGTGGCTCTATATTTTACTAGGCCATCATTCGTATTGTGTTTCAAGAAAGGGGTAAATTTTTAATTAGATTGTATTTACATCATTTTTGGTGTGATGTATTAATTTTTTTAAATGATCATTACACAAATTTGTGTTGTTGAACATTATCTTTTCACTTGTCAAAAACACATTTTTTACCTAACATATGTCCATGTTCCAACCCTTGAGTTTTATTGTAACTACAATTAATTTTCTCTTGGTTTTATGTTAATTTTAATTAACTATTTTCACATAAATTTTTAATTATATTGAATGAAAAAAATTATGTTAAATGTAGAGAGATTTTATAAGTTGTTTTTAATGGTATTTAAGTTTAATGGTTAATATTAGGGTTTTTTTTCAAAAAAATGGTGAAAAGATTGATTTTGTATTAAATTTAGTTGTGAGGGATTTCATATTATATATTAAACTTTATTTACTCCATATAAATTTATATTTCATCACTATTTTAATTAAAAATATACATTTGATTTAATAAATCAAAATGTAATAATTAAATTTCCATTTTTAGAGGGAAAAAAAATAATTGTTGACATAAACCTTGATGTAGTGTGCATCAAAAGTAAAATTTTCCAAATATGGATCCTTTTTAATTTTAATTTTTTATTTTTAGTCACTTATTGTTTCAATTTACATCATAAAAATTGGCTAACACAAACTTCACAAAAAAAAAAAAAAAATGACACAAAAAACATTGCAAATTCATAAAAATAAACTAGTGGTAGATAAAACTTCCATGGGATTTTATATGAGTCTAATACACTTATTCATCAATAAATTAAAACAAAATAATCTTAAAATATCTCTTATTGTTGCTTAACAACCTTCAAAATATGGTAAAATGAAATAATTCTCACATAAATGTACTCTGAAAACTACTTGGTTAAATTTTTAGTCCACTGTGTTTACTCAAATATATTCTCAATGTCATATTTTGAGGTGAGGATTGAATATATTATTCTTTAAGTCACACAAATAAAAATAATATAGTTAAAAATACCATTTTTAATAATATATATAATATTCAATACCATTTTAAAGTTGTATAAAACAACTGTAACTATTATAAAATATTACATGAAAATTCCCATATTATATTATATGTAGTACAATAGTAAAGCCTAAAATGTCATATAAATATAAACAATTGTCATAATTATAATATTATAATTGTAATATATAAGACTCATATGACATAGGAAATATATCATCGTGAAAGGGTCATTTCAAACATATTACTCTAGTGAGTACCAATGTTCTATAAAATGTCATGTATGCCTCAATATATGTGATGCATTTTTAATAAGGATGATGGCATGGGTGGGAAAAAACACATACCATAGTATATATAGTTGTATAAATATAAAAATTTCCATTTTATAATCATGAAATATAGATAATACATGGGAAGATATAGAGGTGGATGCATCTTTCAATGAGGATGATGGTGAGTGAGACAACAAAATTTCCCAATGTGTATAAAATGCCCAAGATAAGAATATAACTCCAAAAAGGTATCATGTGTGAAAAAAAATAATGTGTATAATTATATATAATATAATTATATATGTAAATAATGTAATCTCATAAGGCACAAGGGTATGATATAAAAATATATGTCAATATATGCCTCATAGAGATATAAATGTGAGTATCATACCCCCATGGGAAAATATAGGTATAGATATAATAAATAAATTTCATAGATAATGGAAATATAATTATGGTGAGGATAAAAAAATTTAAAAAATATATATATAATGATTAATGCATAAAAATCACGTAGTTATAATTGTAGACATACAAATATGGCCACAACTAGTTTTTGACTAGACATCACATTGATTCCTACCAATCATTGAAAATTAATCCTATGAGTCATTAAACATCATAAATTTATTATTAAATTATTTATGAAATCTTATAATCATGTTGAGTCATCCATATTTTGTATAATATCAAATATGCAAAAATAACCTCTCACAGATTCATCGTTAATCACCTTGCGACATAATAACTATCAATTTGGCATATGGACAATTAAGTGGGGCACATGATCAAATATTGAAAGAGATAAAATCATAATAAAAATAAATAATAAAATTAAATAATTTTAAATTCATATTTTAATTATCCATTTTCACTTAATGAATATCTAATAATGGAAATTCAAAAAAATCAAAATATCAAGCCTTTTCACCATTACCTTTATGAGTTGTCA
>JARHVA010008509.1:0-140000 GCA_037957365.1 Torreya grandis | reverse complement strand
ATACATACATACATATATATATTTATATATATATATATATTTATATATACATATATGTATGTGTATATATATATATGTATATATGTATATATATATACATATATACATACGTATATACATACATACATATATACATATATATATATATATATAATGTACATATGTATATATATATGTGTACATATGTATACACACATACATACATACACACACACACACACACACACACACACACACACACACACACACACACACACACACACACACACACACACACACACACACACACACACATACATATATATATATATAACTTAATAAGATATGGGGGTATGTTTCCCCTAATATCTAGACAAAATATTTCTCAAATATAAGTGTTTCACCTTTAAGAAGGTTATGTATAGAAATGGATCATAGCCAAGATCTTAGTTATAGTGATGTGGCACCAAAGTGAAATGTGTGTGTGTGTGTGTGTGTGTGTGTGTGTGTGTGTGTGTGTGTGTGTGTGTGTGTGGTTTTATTGATCACAATGTATGAGATATAAGTACTTGGGTAATAGCCATATGTATAAATATTGTGCACATTTTGTCTCTATACATATACCCACCTATTGTCTTTTCTAACCCTACTCACTAAACACACTTATTAAATATTATCCTAGTGTTTATAATAGCATTATATAATCCTAAACATAACTTCTACATATCTCTTATCACTAATTTTCACTCCCAGTACAATATTGGTGATGCCTAGATAGTCATTATTATCATTGGTGTTTATCACTACCCATAATGTCCAAGAATATATGGAAGATGTTTTTAAAATTTTGTCATCTCCATTAGGGTAGCCTAGACATATTTCATGGGTTAGTCATAATAGGAATTAATAAGGATTCAAATATAAATAAAAATTAGTATTAATATTATACTAACTTAGCAATCACATTGAGAATCACTTGAAAACTTGAGAAATTAACTAGTATTATCTTGAAAAATTATCACAAAGGCATATATATCTTTAAAAGAGTCAAGTTATTAAACTTAATTACTATGTCTAATACACCAAATATTAAACTTACATGGTTTCAAGTGTCAAAATCCAAACATTACATTGAATTATAGGTTGATTAATATGTTGTACACACACAAAATTAGGTGAACTATATGTCATTTGATCCCTCTTTATAGTATTGAAAGGTAGGTAACATCCATCCATTCACTAGGGAGTGGTTAGGATAATTCAACCCAAAATACTAACCCATTTTTTAAGGGTCATCTTGTGGTTAAAGGTACAACCAGGGTTTATAAGGAAGGAGAAATAAAACATAAATCAATGCATAAGACTGGATGTATGTACACACATAAGAAGCACCTATATGTTCATATATAGCAGCTTAGAGTGTTTTAAAACCTAAAAAAGATATAGGGACACTTATGAAAGATATAAGACAATACAACTACCATAAAGGTCACAATTTATTAGTAATGGCTAAGCAGGGTTTGAGCTATTATTTTTTTATCTAAAAAATGATTGAGCATACATAAAGAATTTTAATAATTAGTGATGACTGCTATGTTTAATGGAATATATAAATGATATAATTACATTTCTCACCTTATTTTTTAGTTTTGAGACATCTAAGTTCAATTTCTATCTAGTCCTATTCAATTCATATTCATGTGTTATTGTTAGATTCTACATAATGCAAATTAGTCATAGTTTTACAATATTCTAGGATAGGTGGCATGAGAATTACTTATTGTATAAATTATAAAGTTCAATTAGGGAGATGTTTTAGATATATATTAAACAATTTCCTTGAGTTATTCACTTGGTTTATTTTAGATATATTAAGCATGGTCATTTTCATAAATATTAGGCATAGATCCTTGGATAGCATTAAAATAAATTATTTTCTATCCTAATGAGAAACTATTTAATTATAAAATTAGGAAGATTCATATTAAAGTGAGTTTGATAGTTAAATATGACATTAAAAAGTTTATTAATACAAGATTTATTGAACCCATTAATTGGTCAACTAAGATTTCTAATATTGTTTTGGTTACCAAGCCTAATAGACAAATTTGGATTTGTATGGACTTATAATATTTGAGTGAGGCTTTTATTAAAGATGGATTTGTGTTACCTACCAATGAAATGATATTTGACTCAATATATAGTTATAAAATGATCTCATTTATGGATGATTTTGTGAGATACAATCAAATAAATATAAATATTAAGGACCAACCCAAAACAACCTTTACAATAATAGCATGGTGATTATTTTATTACATTGTCATGATTTTTGGATTGAATAATGTTATGGATACATATAAAAATACCATGATACATATTTTATGACCTTATACATAAGATCATGAAATTTTACGTTTGATGAATTATTTAAAAAATGCAAATATTGACAAGATCATGATTTAAATTTATGCCAAATATTTGAATTCTCATGAAAGTAAAATGTACTCTCAAACCCAAAAATATTTATATTTTATTCACTTGGTCTATTTTAGATATATTAGGCATGGTCATTTTCAGAAATATTTGGCATAGATCCTTTGATAGCTTTAAATAAAATTATTTTCTATCCTAATGAGAAATTGTTTAAGTATAAAATTAGGAAGATACATATTAAAATGAGATCGATAGTTAAATATGACATTAATAAGTTTATTAATACAAGGTTTATTTAACCCATTAATTGCTCAACTAGGATTTCTAATATTGTTTTGGTTAGCAAGCCTAATAGACAAATTTGGATTTGTATGGACTTATAATATTTGAGTGAGGCTTTTATTAAATATGGATTTATGCTACCTACCAATGAAATGATATTTTACTCAATATATAGTTATAAAATGATCTCATTTATGGATGATTTTGTGAGGTACAATCAAATAAATATAAATATTAAGGACCAAACCAAAACAACCTTTACAATAATATCATGGTGATTATTTTATTACATGGTCATGATTTTTGGATTGAATAATGTTATGGATACATATAAAAATACCATGATACATCTTTTATGACCTTATACATAAAATCATGAAATATTATGTTTGATGAATTATTTAAAAAATCCAAATATTGACAAGATCATGATTTAAATTTATGCCAAATATTTGAATTCTCATGAAAGTACAATGTACTCTCAAAGCCAAAAATATTTATATTTATGTTGTCTTCAATGAAATTTTAAGGTAATATCATATCCCAACATGGTATATAAGTTATCTCAAAAAATTTCAAGGCTATCATTTAAATGCCCTCACCTAAAGGATTAAATAAATTAAGATGTTTACAAGGAAGAATTCAAGTAATAATATTATTTATGGTTCAATTAATTAATAAAAAACAACCAATTATGTGATTTTTAAGGCAAGATATGAAGTTAAAATTGGATGAATATTATCAAAATACTTTCTATGAAATTAAATATTAATTTTATTTTCAAATTATGATGTATCCAATTATAATTTATTGCTATACATTTCTACCATAAATCATATATTGTGAGAGTTTTTGGCACACCAAAATCATATTCATAGAGAAAAAATGATTTATTACATTAGCCTTACACTAATAGATCATGAACAAAAGTATAATATAATGGAAAATTTATGCCTGGACATTATCTTCATAACACAAAAGTTTTGAAATTATATTTTTGATAATGAGACACATGGAATCAAAAAATTAGAGCCACTTAAGTATCTTAACATGAAACCATATTTTTTAGGATGCATAGCTAAGTATTTAAGTTTACTTATAGATTTTTAATTAAAGTTCATATATAAAAAATACGTAAAATGAAAAATAATTAATGATCAATTATTATAGGCACCTTCACTTGACATAATTCCTCTCAATTATAATTATTTATATGATTTTAATGTGGACACCTAAATTTCACCATTTAGTGTAAAAATTATATTTGACACACTAACACTTCACCATCCCCAAATCAAATTCAAATCAACATCATTTCCATCCAAAATTCAAATAATTAATTATTTCATAATTAATATATTAAAACATGGACACCTGCTTCCTGTAAAACTAGTTAAACCTAGAGTATCCACCTCATTTAGACATCCTCCACATTCTCCCAAATGAATGGCAACTCATCCAATCACCTTATTGAGCTTCCAAAACCACCTAATGAGTCATATTATAACATTTCATCCTTTGAATTTTCAGCTACTTTGACCCATTCATGTTGACTCACCTAACTGCCAAATAACTCTCCCCTTCCTCTCAACACATGGGAATTACTCATCATCCATTGGAAAAAGGACTCAAATCCAATTTTTTTTATTTTAGTAATTAAAAAAAATTGGATTATTCTCTACCATTAATATCATCACCTTCAAGATTAAAAATTTACATGTAATCCTCTACTCAAATCATTAACCTTCAAGATAACAAAGTGATGTCACTTTTTCAATTAAATCAATCAAGAATCCAAAGTATTTGTAACTACATGTTGCCTAATTCACTTTGTATGGCTAATAATTGAGATTATAAATATATTAAAATAAATATAAAATCATCATTTGATAACAATGGAGAAGGTGATACATAATTTATGGTTTCTTCATTTGATACTCTATCAAAGGTTGAGTTGAGTTTAGATTAGGATCATTTGTGTTCATTTCCTTAGCTTAGTTTGCATTCTAATTTTTTTAATTACAATATATAAAATTTATAATGACATGTGAATTATTTAATTTTATGGATCTAAATTTATCTTAGGTTCCTATTGGCCAAAATTATCCCACATAAAAAACTTTGCCTAAATCTAGGGTGAGAAGTTGAGTAGAGTTCTGTATGAGTGAGTGTTCCAATGGTGGAAGGTGAAGACCACATGTCACTTGTAATATTTTGAAACACTTTAATAAATATTAAAGTGTTAATTTTTTTATTTTAAGTAACCAAACCATCATAACATGTCATGCAAGAATGAATACGTTAGTTTGGTTATGTATTTCTTAAGTGTACTTGGGAAGTCAATGAAGGTTTAAGAGTTACATGAGAGTGATTTATTTTATGCCATGAATATCCCCTATAAATTTGGTATCTAGATGAGTTTTATATATCAATATATAATCCTTCAAATATTATCTATCAGTGTGGGATGTGCCTAGGGATGTCAACTTAAAGCCATAATAAATAGCCATTTAGATTAAAAAATACTCAATGAAGCTTCAAGTTGAATGAAAGGTTGACAAGTGGCATGATATTAGAGGCCAATATAAAATATCAGAAAAACATAGCCAATCTCATGAAGTCATCAAGTCAAAATATCCCAAATCAAGATTGATTATGTGTATTCTCATGTACAAACCCTGATCAATGATCCGCGTTCAAGGATACAGGTTAATATTTCAAATAAATATTGATGGTACACATTAAATCATGCATAAAATACCTAATGGAGAGGTTAAGTTAAAAAATTTAGTGGATCTTGAGAATGAAAATGAGGGTGCCAAGTGTGTCAATTATGGTAAACTCCTAAGCAAATTGATGGATCATGTTTGATCAAGCAAAAATATATTTGACTGAGTGAATTAAACCATATTTATGGAAAATGATGGTGTGATAAAATTCAAAAGGTCAATGAGATTAGCTTTCATGTGAGGTTACCACATGACATAATTGAATTTGATCACATAAACTAAGAATTGGGTTCATAGAGGGCACGTAAGACTACCAAGTGTCATAATCTTGACAATTGAATTAAAAGGCATGTGGATCTACCAATTATTAAAAATTAGGAATATATATCAAATAATTGGATGAAATTTAAAATTAAAGCTAGGATACTCTAGAGGAAATTGATGGATCAGATTTGATATAGCTCACAGAGTGCATGAGATGAGGACACATATCCAAATTTGTACCAGTCATATGTTTTAAATAAACAACAACATGGTGAAGAAATGCTACATAGGAGGACATGTCAAATCAATTAATTTTTCCACATGAGTATGCAAATGTATAAATATGAGATTCAAGTATGATTTTGGTTACCAAATCAAACCCTAAAAATTTTTAAGGATGTCATTAAATCCTTATTTTATGTAAAGGTTTGCTTAGTCAAGTTATAAGGACTGTCTTGGGTTTGAATTATGTTTTGATCATGATCAAGAGACTATGTACCGTAAGGATCTTCATTGGAATCATGACTATATGAAAAATAATAAAGGAATTTATTTTCATCTATAATGGACCTATGTTCAGGGTTTAGAGTAATGGTAGGATTGTGACTGTGAAAGAAATGTTAGAGGGGACACCAGATGAATGGGTCCATGTGACTATCTAATAATGTAAATAATGAATCAAGATGAAGCATGGTGCCATAATATCATTAAGAAGATGGAGAGTTTATATGTTGATAAAGGAAATTGGAGCATTCAATGAAGTTATAGGGTCTTTGGAGACTTTATCCTTTTGAATGGATCTTGATGTAATATCCTCAATAAGTTATTGTCTTCTAGTGTGTCCTTAGCCAATTAAGAAAGTTTGAAGACTAATTGGGCTAATGAAGGTTAATTTTGGAAGTAGGTTTAGTGATAATTGATCCAAATGCGGTTTATAATTCATGGAGGGTGGTTGCAACTCATTTATTGATCTATGATCATGTGTTTTTGCCCTCTCTCTTCTCCCTTCTCTTATATCTCCCATTTATTCCCCATTTTTATGAGACTCATTTAATAAGGAGAAAAACAAAAATACTTATTGAAGCAATAATATAAATTTTTACCTATCTTTCACTTTTGAATTATGTTTAACAAGCTTGTGCATGATGGAATTGTGAAGGAGTGTCTTCTATGTCCATTCTCCTTATTCCTTACCTATTTTAGGTGTTTTCATGTTGTTTTTAGTTCTGGACTCTTGATATTTTTTCCATTAATGAATGTTTGGTGTGAATCTGAGAGCTCCTCTTTACTTCATTCATTGCTTAGTGCGCCTAGTTTATGAAATACTTCTGTAGATTAGCTAGTTCATGAGGCTATGTGAGAAATTATTATCTTATGATAAATTAGTGTTTGTTTAATCTTATGTGATTGTCCATTTATATTTTGTGCATCACCTTTTTATCTCTCTTGTTTTCCCTTTACCCCCTCTCTATCCCTTTTCCAACAAAAAATAGTAGTTTAGATGATCTAATAAAAGGAATTTGGCCTTCTCCATAGGTTTAACCTCACTATAGGATACCCATAACCTGAGGTTAATCTAATATTGTAGCTATGAGTGAGAGAACCTAAAAAAATCTCCCACAAGGGTGCAATTATATTCTAGAATAGTTTCTAGCACTCCTAATGAGACAAAATTTCTAAGATGTTTGGTCAAGTTTGATGTTAGTTTAATCAATTTATAGGGGTTATAGATTTCATCTTTTAGTATCTAGTGACCCCAAAGAATACCCAACATTCTAGTGTAGAGTATTAGCTATATTTCATACCCAATGTGACTACAAGATGAGAATCTAGAGGCATTCCTTTTGAATTTATTGAATTACATTTAAAATCAATAGAAAATTTAATGTTTGATAATAATTATCCATATAAATTAAATTTTCCTCCTAAACCAATTTCGAAATCTACCTCTAAAATAAGATCTTTCTTAGGTCCTTTCATTGCCATGACAACCCCTAAAGCTTTCCCTTTTATGGATTTCAATGATTAGAGTTTTTTGGACCTCAATAATTATGTCCCTATAATAGTGCCAAATCTTAAAAGTGTGCCTTAATTTATGGGAGATAATTATACAACCCCTTATAAGCACCTCATAGATATAGTCAACTTATGAAACATTCATGATATCAAATGGGAAAATGTGGCCATCAAATTATTGGCCATATCTTTCAAAGGTAAAGACTTAGAATGGTATAGAAATTTTATTGCTAACTCCATCACATCATGGGATAAATTAGGTGATGCCTTATGTAAAAGTTTTTAAGACAAAAGTAACCACTTTACATTTTAAAAATAGTTAACCACAATCAAGAGGGCCCCTCATGAAGTTATGCAAGACTTCAACACAAGGTTTCAAAAGACATGGGACATGATTCTAGTCTCTATCAAGCCTACCCAAAATTTTTATTTCCTTTAATATTTTAAATCCATAAAATGTAATATTATATTAATGATTTAGTGTATGGGAGGAAACACAAAACCAAACACTTACGAGGTGTCAATTAGAGTAGAGAATAGTCTAGTATAAGCTAGCAAGATTACACTTAGACCACCAATGCCTTTGTTTCTTGAGATTTTACCGCCTCCTTTCATCATTCATCCCATTTTTGTCATTCCACTTATGCAAACACTTACTACCATACCTACACAAAATCAATAAAACACTTCAACTAGTCAATCCAGTGATTCCTACAAAAATAAGAATTTTCAAGACCTTAAGAGCATTTTTCAATCCTTTGGCAATGAGTTGGTGAATGTGAAGTGGAAACAATATCAGTTCGATAGGACTTATTAAGCACCATATTAGCCTTATTAATAATCTTATTAATCCAATAGGCCACACTATAATGAAATTTCTAAGGAGAAGGCCAAGGATAGGTGAAGTCTAATTATAATAGATAAAATAATTATAATCCAAATGATGCAAACACCTCTAATACTTTAGTATTTGATCAAAACAAAATTAATAAAGAAAGTGAGGGTACTGTGTGCCTTGGAATTAGTCTTTAAATCAATCCATTATCCTAGACACTAAGTTCAATTAGGATTTTAATGATTAATGTCATCAGTGTGTTAGCTATGGATTGAATCAAGCTCTTATGGCTCAAAACATAAAATACGTATGATGAAAAAATTGGAAGAGCTTAAAAAAATAAAAGGATATAATGAAATACCAAACTAATTAGATGTTACAATGGTTAATGATGAGAGAGAGGACTGTTATGCACTTAATCAACAAACTAGTTCTAGCAAAGCTTACATTCTAGTAGTAACTAATATAAGGTTCAAAAGAAGGAACATGGATATTAACTAGGAACGAATCAAATATCCTCCCACTAATACTATATTACTATCAAAACCATGTGAACCTACTACTAATCCAAAGGTTCCAACAACTTTAAAGAATCAAAACCAAGGGAATGCCTTTGTACCCTAGAACTCACAAGTTCAAAGTATGGTTGTGGCTTCCAAAGTAAAATAAAAAGTTTATTGTTTGCCCATAAATATTATGGAAAAAATTAAGAATTAATATGTGAGTCCACCAATGTGGGATGTGTTTTCCATGCCTAAATAGGTGGATGTCCTTTAGGAAGGTTTTTCAAAGATCAATGTTTCTAGGAAGCCACCAAATAAGGAAAATGTGGTTCTCACCAATGCAAATAAAGGAACTAATGAAGAATAATAAAATAAGGTGGTTAAACCTACTGCCTTATACATTTATATGATCATTTTTGACTCCTTGGTACATAAATTCCTAGTAGATAGTGGATCAAGTACTATATTAATGCCAAAATCAATAGCAAATAGATCTGGTTTGAAGTATGAACCCCAATCTAAGTGATTTTTAGAGCTTGATGGATCTTCCACCAAACCATCTAGTATTATCAAAGGTCTCAACTTGACCTTACATGATTATACCATTATTTTAGTGGATCAAGATGTTTTGGTTTTAGATGTTCCTCCTCATTTTGTTCTATACTTATCTAGAGACTTCACAACAAAAAATTGGGCTTATCTAGAAGTTGTTTGGTCCTACATGGATTTTAGGATAAGGTACATAACCAAAGTGTCCATCAAAGTTGATCCTTTTGCATAATTTCACATTGAGACTTTTGGGCTAGATAGCTCAAACATCAACTATACCATCCTAGATGAGGATGACCACTTGGCTGGTCAAGAAATAAACACTCATCCTAAGGAGATACCTTATGTGTTCTTGGATTATTTGTAAAGTTAAAATTAGATAATTAACCCTTCGAAAGGTGTTGAAGAAAGAGACATGGGAGTCTACTACTTATATGAGGAGAATCAATCCATGTCATCCCTAACTAAGCCATAAGAGGATAATGGTGGTTTATAGAAATTATGATTTGATGGATCAAAGAACAAACATGGGTTAAGTGTAGGTACAATGCTAGTGTCTCCCTCCAATGATAAGTAATTATTTTATTATAATTTTTAATTCAATTGTTCTATCAATGCAATTGAGTATGATGGCATTAAAGATGGCCTTTATTTAGCTAGTAAGAGGGGAATCAAGTAATTAAAAGTATTAGAGGATAGTGAATAGATAGTGCATCAAGTCATAAGCTAGAACATCATAAATAATCCCTGATGAAATATTACAAACATAGAGTGTGGGATATAGTTAAGGAATTTGAGGCCTTCAACATCTAAGCAGTGCTAAGGAACCAAAATTATCATGTTGATAGGATAGAAGTCATGGGAGCTCAGTTTGATATCCCAAATAAGTTAAAGAGGTCTAAAAGTGTAACCACATGTTAAGATGGTGGTAAGACCATCAATGTCAAGCAATGAGGCTCATTGGTAAGTATTTGATAGTGACAAGCAAATTGCATGTTTATTGTAGGAGAAAGCAAAGTTTTCCTTAATAAACCAAGGTAAATTACAACATCAATATGAGTATCAAATTGTTCAACTAAGGTATAAAAAACTTCCTAAAGGGTTGGTCATACTTGAAGGTACTTTCCATGAGGGATACCATATGAGGAAAGATAAGGCAATAGTGTTAGCTGATAAGGAGAACTATGAAAGAGTTCTTATCCTCAAAGAGAAACTCTTCAATATTATAAAAGTAATAAATAAGGATGAAATTAATGATTTCATTGAGATTTATAAATAATATGAAGACATTTTTGCTTGGAAATATAATGGTCTAAGAGGCTTTGATCACAAGGTAGCCCAACACAATATAGAATTAGAGGCCAATACCAAACCTATTAGGCAAAAGCAAAGGCCAATGCCAAACCTATTATCTTTACTATTAGGCACTCCTCATGGGTATCCAACCTGGTACCTATGAGGAAGAATAATGGTGAAATATACTTGTGTGTTCACTTCAGGGATTTGAACAAGGTCTCTTTGAAATATTATTACCCTTTACCATTCATGAAGTAACTCCTTTAAATGGTTATTAGTTCATAATTATTTTCTCTTCTAGATGGGTATTTGAGATATAACTAAGTGCTATTAAGAGAAGAAGATCAATAGAATACTGGCTTCACCACCAAGTGGGGCATATATGCTTATCAAATGATGCCTTTTAGATTACCAAATATCAGGGCTAATTTTCAAAGAGACATGGACATGGATTCCCAAGGATTGTTAAATTAGATGGTGCTTCTCTACTTGGATGACATAAAAAATTTCTCTAAGAAGGATAGTGAACACTTAGATCACTTATGATTGATCTTTGAAAGATGTAGAGAATATGAGATCTCATTTAATCCTACAAAATGTCTATTTTTTTTCCATAAGGGAAAAAATTTGGGTCACATTATCTCAAAATTGGAATTAGATATTAACCTTGATAAATAAGTGCCATCTCGGCATTATCCTTTCCCAAAGATAAGAAGGGACTCTAGAGTTTCATTGGGAGAATAAAATTCATGAGAAGGTTTATATATAGTTTTGCAAACTTGGTTAAACACATCACTAACATGCTGAAGAAGAACCAAGTGTTCACTTGGTCAAATAAAGGTAAATAAACACTTTAGGATATCAATAAGGCCATTACCCAAGCACATACACTCATGAATCCTAATTTCTCAAGGGATTTTATATTGTTTTCCTTTGCTGATAGTGATAATATATTAGATATGCTGATGTAGAAGAATGGTGAAGGACTTGAGTAAGTAATTGAATTTTTTAGTCAAGGAATTAAAGGATACAAATTAAGTTATATTTTTTTAGAAAATCAAGTCCTTGAACTGGTAATAATTTTCAAAAAATTATAACAATGCTATTCAATAGTAGGATTCATATTATGGTGTCTCATCCTAGAGTGAAAGACTTCCTTCTTAACAAGTTCTTAAAATGAAAAGAAGGTTGGTTGGATTAATAAGGTCATGGAGTATGACATAGAGATTAAGGTTTCTAAGCTAGTGAGAGGCAAAGGATTATGTGAGCATATGGATAATGACCTTTAAGAAGATAAAGAAGCTATTTTGGTTACACAAGACAACCCAAAAATAGATAAACCTTCACCTCACACTAGTTGGCTTCAAGATATGACACATTTCATAATAATAAATGAGTACTCAAAAGGTATGGATAGGGAAAATAGAATGTATTTTAGGATTAAATCCATACCTTATGCATTGGTTTATGGGGTTCTATTTAGAAAAGACCTCGATGGAGCACTCCTTAGGTTCATAGATGATGACTAGTTGACAAGGACTTGGAGCAATTCCATGATGGGCCTAAGAGAGGCCACTTTTTTCTAAGGACTAAAATAGCCAAAGTTATGAAATTTAGTTACTACTAACCTAGCCTATTCAAGGATCCCTATGCATGGGTCATGAAGTGCCAAAAGTGTGTTCTCTTTATAGGAAATAAAATATTGGCAACCCTTCCTTTCAACCCAATCCAAGTGGAACAACCCTTCATGTAATGGGATTTATACTTCATAATAATGATAAATCTACCTTCCATTAGAGGATACAAATGGGTACTCACTATTACTAACTACTTCACCATGTGGGTAGAAGTAATTACCCTAAAAAAATCTAATGAAATAGCAGTGTTGGACTTGTATCATAAAATAATAAAAAGGTTTAGTGTATCAATAATTATAATTTTAGATAATGACTTAGCATTTGTTGGAATTAATACAAATGAATGGGCACTTCATCTAGGAATCTACCATAATACATCCTCAAATTACTACCCCTAAGGAAATGGACTCATAGATTCAACAAATAAAAACATGATAAGGATCATCAAAAGGACTATGGAATATATCAGAGAGTTTGGCACACAAAATTAAGGACAACCTTATGGGTTGATATAATAACTCCTAATGTTACCATTAGTAACTGACAAGTTGTCCTTGTATATGGAAGGAATCCAAATTCTTCATCTCTCTTAGTTAACCCATCAGCTTGAGTAGATGGAGAGTGAACCTATGAGTATGATTATGGTAGAGTTCATGGAGCTTGAATAAACTAGGGACCCTAAAATGAAGACACAAGAGTCACATAAATCTCAATTCAAGAAAGACTTTCACAAAAGAAACATAGAAAGGGACATTAAAGAAGTGGATCTAGTCCTCAAATGGGATTTAGATAAGGCCAATCTAGGTAACCATATAAACTTTCACATCTTCTAGAGTGGCCCTTATTTGATCCACAGATGCAAAAAACATAACGGTTTTTAGCTTGCCCAATTGGATGGAGACGAATTACCCATCCTAGTCAATGGAATTAATTTAAATCCTTGATATTAGGAGATTTTTCAGCCTTTGTATATAGTAGAGTATATTTTTATGTTTTCCTCTATGTTCCGTGTACACATATTTTTAGTTTGTGTTTCCCTTTCCCTAAGTGCCTTGGCCACAATGTTGTTTTGTTTCTTATTGTCCTCATTGATTCAAGAGGGATTTTAAGAAAGGGACAACCTTGTATCAATTTCATATTAGTTGGGACTAAATACTTATGACCCTATATTCCTAATAGATCAGACAAGGCAACTAATGTCTTACATAGCAAACATACAATCCCAAGAGGTTACCAAAAATGTTGGCCAAAATTGGCCCACATACAATACTTTGCCTAGATCTAGGGTGAGAAGCTGAGAAGAGTTATGGTTAAGTAAGAGGTCCAATGGTGGAGGGAGAAGACCACATATCATTTTAAACTTTCAAAACACTTTAGGAAAGATTAAAGTGTGAAATTGGTGATTTTAAGGAACTAGACCATCATAGGACATCATGCAATAATAAACAGGTAAGTTTTGTTGTGAATTTTACAACTCTAATTGGGAAGTCAACCAAGGTTGAATAGTTGAATGAAATTGGTGTATTTCATGCCATGAATATTAATTAAAAATTTGGTATCTTGATGATTTTTCTATCTCAATATATAAGCCTTCAAAGATGACCTAGTAATGCAGGATGTGCCTAGGGGGGTCAACTTAAAGCCATGACAAATAGCCATTTGGATTAAAAAATTATTAAATAAACTTCAAGTTGAATGTAGGGCTGAAAATTTGTATTATATCAGAGGCCAATATCAAATATCAATGTCACATGAGAAATTTCATGAAGTTAGCAAGTCAAAAGATCTTAGATCAAAATTGACGGTGTGTATTCTCATCTATAAACCCTGATAAATGATTCAAATTCAAGGATCAAGGTCAATAAGTCAAACAAAGATTTAAAATGAATGTTAAATTATGCATCAAATATCTAATGGTGAGCTTAAAATCAAAAGGTTAGTGGATCTTGTGAATGAACATGAGGGTGCCAAGTATCTCAATCATGGTGAATTCCCAAGTAAATTGATGGACAAAAATTGATCTAGTAAATAATATCTAATGGAGCATGTTCAACCATGTGGATGTAGATTAATAGTGTAGATAAATTCAAAAGGTTAATGAGTTCAAAATTAATGTGAGGTCACCATGTGTCACAAGTGCATTTGATCACATAAACTGATAGTTGGGTCCATAAAGGGCATCCATGACTACCAAGTGTCATAATCTCAACAATTGAATCAAAGGTCACATGGAGATACCAAATTTAATAATTTGGGAAGCCCAATAATATCAATGACCAACATTTAATATCAAATCCATGAGACTCTAGAGGATATAGAGGAAACAAAGTTGATCTAGTTCCCACAGTGCATGGGATGAGGACATGTGTCCAAATTTGTAGTGGTCATATGTTTTTAATAAATAGTAGCATGGTGAAGGAATGCCACATAGGTGTATATGTCATATCTATGGATTTCACCACCTAAGCATGCAAATGTCGAAATTCAAGATCCATGTATGATCTAGGTTACTAAAGCAAACCTTGAAAATTCACAAAGATGTCACTAAAGCCCATTTCTATGTAAAAGTCTAATCAGTCAGGTTATAAAGACTATATTGGGTTTGAATTATGTTTTGATTAGGATCAAGAGACTAGGTAGCCTATGTATCTTCATTAAAATAATGACTATATGAAAACCAATAAAGGAATTGGTTTTCATATATGATAGACCTATGTTCAGGGTTTGGAGTAGTGGAAAGATTGTTATTATGGAAGGAATATCATAGGGGACACTAGATGAATGGGTCCATGTGATTGTCTGATAAATTAAATAATAGATCAAGATGAAGCAGGGAGCCATACACTCATTAATAATATGGAGAGTTTGGAGGTTGAGAAATGAAAGTGTAGCATTCAATGAAGTTTCAAGGTCCTTAGAGACTTTCTGGATCATGACACAACATCCTCAACAAGTTCTTATCTTCTAGTGTGTTCTCAACCAATTGATAAATATTAAAGGCTACTTGGGTTAATTAATTTTAATTTTTGGAAGCATGATTAGTGCTAATTGTTCCAAACATGGTTAAGAATTCATGGAGGGTGGTTACAACTCATTTATTGATATTTAATTGTGTGCTTCTCCCCTCTCTCTTTTCCCTTCTCCTATAGCTCCTATTTTCTTCCCCATTATTAAGAGACTTTCAATTGATAAGGAATAAATTCTATAATTTTTTTGTACAAACTACTTCTTGAAGTAATAAGATTAATTTTTACCTATCTCTTGCCTCTAAATTGTGTTAAGCAAGCTTATGCATGATGTCATTATGAAGGATTGTCTTCCATGTCCATTCTCTTTATTCCTTATCTCTTTTCATGTGTTCTAAAGTTGTTTGAAAGTTTGGAGTCATGCTCTTTTTTTTATTAGTGGATTTTTTGTGTGAATCTTAGAATTCCTCTTTACTTTATTCATTTCTTAGTGATCCTAGTTTATGAAATTCTTATGCATATTAGTTAGTTTGTGAGGTTGTGTGAGAAATAATTGTCTTATGATAAATTAGTTTATGTTCAATCTTACATGAGGGTCCATTTAAATTTGGTGCATCACGTTTTTAGCTCTCTTAATTTCCATTTACCCCCACTCTATTCCTTTTCCAAGAAAATGTAGTAGTTTAGGTGATATACCAAAAGGAAGTTAGCCTTTTTTGGAGGTTTAACCTCACTAAAATATACACAAATCCTAAAGTTTCTCCAATATTGTAGTTGGGAGTGAGAAATCCTAAAAAAACTCTCCCACAATAGTTAAATTCTATGCTATAATAGTTCCATGTCAAGAATAATTGTAATCACTCCTTAGGGATAATCCATACCATTAACATACCACTTAGGAGTCTCATGTAAAAATAATAAAGTCAATTATGTCATAATTTTTAATAAAATAAAGGATGAAAGTGTATGCAATGAATTTAGGATGGATCTACAACTTATATTAATTAGTGAATTCCAAGCTTGGAGAAGGTAATCTTATCAAAAACTCATTTCATATCTATTTATTTTTGGACATGAATGATTTGGATTTGATAAACCTAACTAATAGATATATTATCACACAATGCCACTGGAGAGGATTCCAAAGCCTATAGTCTAGTAGCACCACATAATAACCCTAGATAGGCCTATAATACATCAAATAAATCTATTCTAGTTCTCATTAAATCTTATGGCACAAAGGGGGATGATGAAACAAACTAAGCATAACATGTAAAATAAAACTCTAATCAAGTCAATGTAGAGGTAATTCCAATAAAAGTGTAAAATATTTAACCGATTATTTTGTGAAATATCTATCTAAAAAAATGAAAAAGAGTTAGGAATACATACCTTGAATGAACCTATCATGCCCTAATATCTCCCTTGGCCAATGGTTCTTTGTAATAGGTTATTGTGCCTTAGCAAGGATCATACTATAGAAATCATCTCTAGTATAAAATACTCCTACTTTACATCTAAGACTTTCTCATAATAAAAACTTATTTCCTTGTAAGGAAAGACCCTAATAAATGACACCTCAAGTGTAGAAATTACAAAATTATTTGCTATAATAGTGTGAAGATGAATGTTCCTCATATTATATTAAAGTTAAGATGGTATTTATAGCAAGGAATTGACACTAAACCCTCCCATTAGTTTATCTAACATGATCAACCAACTTAACTTGTTTAGGTGGGAAAAGTAGCCATCATGTCTCAAAATAGGTCAATCGGGTTGACCTAGTTCCAAAATGTGTGTTGAATCATTTCTAATAAGATCAACATAGATAACTTAGTATGAAAATGAAGAAAAAGGGTGTTTGTTTAGTGAGGGGATATTTTTAAATGAAAATTAATTATGTAAGTGGATAAGTGAGATTTAATAACTTATGGAATTTGATAAAAGTGACTTATAGTGGGTTTAGATAATTGTATAGGGACCTATAATCTTGTAGAGAACCAAATATCTAACCACCCCTTTCTCAGTGCACCATTTAAGTGTGCACTCAAAGAGATTAAAAATTAATAAGTTATTTCAAGAGAAAAGTGTCAGTAAATGATAAAATTTTAAAATATTGTGTGTATACATATTCCCTACTCGAGGCTTATTATGTCTCAAGGATTTAACATGAAATGTCACTTCAAGAAAGAACATAATGACACATAAGATTGTAGGTAACAAATCATAGTAGAAAGTGGAAATTAAATGACAATAAGGTATATTTAAAAATAATTTAAAGTGCCATAGAAATACCTTGAGTTACCTTTATAATGGAATAGTTGTCTATTGTGTTTGTAGTGTAGATCATGGATGGCACATTAACTAATTAAAAAAAACCCTAAAGATATAAGGCTAAAAGGAAATAAAATAATCATAGGGAAATAAAATTAATGTAACACTTTCATAATTGAATAAGTTACAAGGAAAATTGGTAATATAAGGTGATAAATGATAAGTTAGAGCCAAAATACTAAGGAAAAATGAGATTATTTCAGGGAACTAAAAATCCAAGGCTACTAAATGACTAATAAACCCAAATAATATTTTATAGGTAAGAATAGTAAAAATTAACATCAAATCAAGGACATATGAAAATAAAAATAATGTAACTGTTGACCCAATTTTGCCCCTCAGGCAAAATCTCGGTCACCTCTTACACCTGCTTCGCAGGCTAGTCATTTCGGGTTGCAAGATCCACCTTCAGGTTTTGACAGCGCCGTTGCAGAGCGAAAGGCAGTCTTCAAACGTCTAGGAGAGAAAGAGGAAAAAAGCTGGAGTGTTCGGCACTTAGGTGAACAGAGGGTAGGAAAAAATGCAGAGGGCGGCAAGTTCACCGCCCACTACAAGGGCGGGTAAAATGAGCCCACCTACAAAAAATATGCAGAGGGTGGCAAATTTGCCACCCACAACACAAGACGCCCAAAGAGGAGAATTATTGAATTAGATGAAGGCACAAAACCAGTCACACAAAAGCAGAGGCCTGTAAATCCGATGGTCGAGCTCCTTATGAAGAAAGAATTGGTCAAGTTGATTGAGTCTGGCATTATATTTCCGATCAAACATTCCTCATGGTTGGCCAATTTGGTTCCAGTTAGAAAGAAAAATGGGGAGATCAGGCTATGCATCGATTTCAGAGACCTTAATAAAGTCTCTTTAAAAGATCATTATCCCCTT
Organism: Torreya grandis; assembly: GCA_037957365.1. Taxonomy (NCBI): domain Eukaryota; kingdom Viridiplantae; phylum Streptophyta; class Pinopsida; order Cupressales; family Taxaceae; genus Torreya; species Torreya grandis. The sequence goes on along the minus strand of JARHVA010008509.1, from coordinate 121,292 downwards.
CCAAACATGGAGCAGATCCTCCAAAAGGTAACTGGTTCTGAACGTTTTTCCCTCCTAGATGGCTATTCGGGATATAATCAAATTCTGGTGCGAGACTCCGACCAATACAAAACAGCCTTCACCACTAAATGGGGAACGTTTGCCTACTAGAAGATGCCTTTCGAGCTATCCAACGCTGGTGCTACTTTTCAGCAAGCCATGGACATGGCTTTCAGTGGTTTGATAAACAAGAACGTGCTGGTGTACCTCGATGATATAACCATTTTCTCCAAAGAGGCAGGGCAGCATATGAAGCACCTCAGACATATTTTTGAGAGGTGTAGGGAATTTGGCATCTCCCTAAATCCAAAGAAATGTGTATTTGCGGTTCATGAGGGGAAACTTCTTGGCCACATTGTGTCCAAGAAAGGTTTGTCTATTGACCCAGAAAGAGTCCGCTCCATTCTGGAGATGTCCCTACCAAAACACAAAAAAGGCCTTCAGAGTTTCTTTGGCAGGATAAATTTCATTCGGAGGTTCATTCCAAACTTTGCTGAAATAGTTAAACCCTTGACCTCCTTGCTAAAGAAGGGTGAGGAATTCAAATGGACGATGCCAAGGAAGGACAGCTTTGAAGCTATCAAACAGGCTCTGACCTAGGCTCCCGCTCTAATCAGCCCCGACTTCAATAAAGACCTCAATCTCTATACTTTCAACAACGGAGAAGTAATATCTGCCATGCTTACCCAAGCAAACGGTGATGACCTCGAGCAACCACTCGCCTTCTTCAGCCAGGGGTTGGAGGACTTCGAAACCAGGTACACCTATGTAAAGAAGCAAGTCCTGGCAGTAGTGCGCAGCTTGAAGAAATTCAGATATATGTTGTCAAATAGCAAAATCCATCTCATGGTTCCACATCCTGGTGTCAAGGATTTCTTGACCAATCGAGACTTAAATGAAAAAAGAGCGGGATGGATCACCAAGGTAATGGAGTACGACATAGACATCAAAATCACCAAGTTGGTGAGAGGAAGGGGCTTGTGTGAACAGCTAGCCACAGATTTGAGACAAAGGGATGAAGACAGCTTGCTAATCCATGACGTAGCCATTGCAGAAGAACCAGCTGTCATAAGAGATTGGACACTGGACATAAGGCGTTTCCTTCTTACGGGCGAATGTCCACAGAGTCTCGATAGGGCTGAAAGAAGGTATTTTAAACTTCAGTCCCTTCCCTATGTTTTGATTGATGAAATATTATTTAGGAAGGATCTCTCTGGGGTTCTCTTGAGACGCATTGACTCTAGTCAGGCTGACAAGGTATTGGCTGAGTTTCATGATGGGCCAGCAGGCGGCCATTTCGCCCCTAAGACCACAGCAACAAAAATAATGAGAGATGGCTATTTTTGGCCCACCCTCTTCAAGGATACCCATGCCTGGGTTAGAAAGTGTCAGAAGTGTGCACTCTTTGACGAAAAGTAGCGATTGGCTGCCATGCCCCTACAGCCCATTCAAATTAAACAACCATTCATGCAGTGGGGCCTAGATTTCGTAGGGATGATCAATCCTCCTTCTAGCGCCAGACACAAGTGGGTCCTGACTGCTACGGATTATTTCACTAGGTGGGTGGAAGCCATTGCTTTGAAAGAAGCAAATGAAAGCGCAGTCTTAGATTTCTATGAGGACTTAGTGACACGTTTTGGGGTCCCAGCCACTATAATCTCAGATAACGCCTTGGCTTTTTTGGGGACAAAAACTAGTGAATGGGTGCTAAGGTATGGTATATACCTCAGCACATCGTCAAATTACTACCCGCAGGGGAATGGACTAGCTGAGTCCACTAACAAAAATTTGATCGGGATTATAAAGAGGACCACATAAGGAAATCAGAGAACTTGGCATACCAAGTTGAAAACAGCTCTATGGGCCGATCGAATCACCCCAAAAAGGTCAATCGGAAATTCTCCATACACGCTTGTGTATGGAAGGGAAGCAAGGCTTCCTATCTCACTCGAATTGCCAGCACTGGACCTCGCTCATCAACTACAGCTAGAAGAAGGAAACAGCATGGAGGTCAGATTGTGTGAACTAATGAAGCTCCAGGAAGTAATGAATCAGGCCATGGTCTCTATGATCAGTCACCAGCATCAGGTGAAAAGACATTTCGACTAGAGGTCTTTGTCAAAAAATTTTGTTGAAGGAGACATTGTCCTAAAATGGGACGAGGATAGAGCTAAGCCTGGTAAACATGCAAAATTTGATGCCCTCTGGAGCGGTCCTTACATGATTACTCAGTGCAAGTAGCATAACGCATTCCAGCTCTCCAGGTTGGATGGCGAAGAATTGCGTATCCCAGTCAACGGGATACATCTGAAGCATTGCCACTGAATTTTGGTTTGGCTGTACATAGTTTTCCCTTGTTTTTCTTCCCTATTTTTCTCTAAGTGCAGTTTGCACAGTTAGTTGTTTTTAGTCTTGTGTGTTTCCCTTTGCAGTGGGGGTAAATTCTGTATATTTTGATTCTGAGATATTTTGAGCTGTTGTAAACCATCTTCAAAGTGACCATCCGACTCCGTAGCCAATGGATATGCAAGGCAACTGGGTTCTAAGCATAGCAGGCACGCTTCCCCCATAAGTCACCAATTTGTTGACCCAATTTTGCCCCTCAGGCAAAATCTCGGTCACCTCTTACACCTGCTTCACAGGCTAGTCATTTCGGGTTGCAAGATCCACCTTCAGGTTTCGACAGCGCCGTTGCAGAGCGAAAGGCAGTCTTTAAATGTCTAGGAGAGAAAGAGAAAAAAAGCTGGAGTGTTTGGCACTTAGGCGAACAGAGGGCAGGAAAAAATGCAGAGGGTGGCAAGTTCGCTGCCCACTACAAGGGCAGGTAAAATGAGCCCACCTACAAAAAATATGCAGACGGCGGCAAATTCACCGCCCACAACACAAGACGCTGTGGACATCGGCCGACGTTGGCAATATTGCCGTCGTCGGCACACTACATGAACCGACATCGGCAGAACCGCCGATGTCGGCAGAACAACGGCAGGCGGTGAAATAGAAAAGCCCGCCCAAAGGCGGCAAAACAGAAAAGCCCGCCCTAAGGCGGTGAAATGGGAAAGTCCGCCTATGGCGGAGAATTTGAAAACCCTGCCCTAAGGCGGTGAAATGGAAAACCCCACCCCATGGCGGGGAAGGAGAAATTGCTGCCTGAAGTATAATACTACCGACGTCGGCAGCTTTCACGAACCGACGTCGGCAATACAGCCGCCGTCGATAGCTTATCGGCTGACGTCGACAGGTTTTCTATACAAAGTCCATGCAAAGGGCGGCAAAATTGCCGCCCACTACAAGGACGACAAAATTCACTTGCAGTGCACAAGAAAAAGCCCACCCAGCTGCCAGAGGAGACCAGCACGCAAAATGAGGCAGACTTATGATGTCGTCAATAGTGTTTTTCACGCTTTTCAATGAAACTTCTCTTGGCTCTTCTGCTATAAATACACAGACTTAGCCATTTCTCAGGATATTCTTGACTTTTGTAAAGAGTATGCTCTGTATTTTCTCCACCTAAATCAATAAGAATACAGTTTTACCTCTTTTTTTGGATGGATACTCTGTGCATGTTTTCTATGTTTAATCTGTGTTCAGTCATTTCCTTTTAAATGCTCTCACAGGTTTTAAAATACTAATGTATCAGCTATCTACAAGATGTCAGTTTGCAATTTACAGGTGAAGAGTTCCATTTAGGGTGTAGAAACAAAGGAGGTCACTTACAGTATGCATTCCACAGCATCTTGGTGAGTCCTTATTTCCTATATCTTTCCCTGAAACCTCCATGTCATCCCAGCAACCTGGCCTTTTCTACCAAGTTTCAGTGTAGAGTATACTTGCATTTTTCTTGATTTTGAGAGTGGATCTGGAAGGTCACCCCTTTATTTTGGTGTATCACCTCTTTTAGAGTAGGCTGTTTGCTTTCTTGCACTTCTTTTCCTTTTCATCCCCCCAGTATACCTATATACCTATATTTTGCACTACCTAAAACAAACAAGATACATCAGAGGGAACTAGCCCATATCTAGAGACTCCCCTCTCCTGCTTCGCCGTCCCACAGGCGAGAGGGGTTTCCATGTTGTGGGGAGAGGGCAGGAATCTGCTTTCCTGCCACTGGGTGCACTTTCCAGCGTCAACAGTTTTGGCATGCCCGGTGGGACTCCTTTTTTCAACACAGTAGTATTTCAGGACTGATGCTGGTCCTGCTGCAATTATTTCAAAAAAATTTAGCATCTGGCGACTCCACTGGTAAGAGCTCAGTTCTTTATTTTTAAGGCCAGTCACTTAAACTCCTATGCCAAAGGTTACCACAAGGTTAGCTTCAAGAGGAGTCCCCTTTGAGTTCATTGAACTACCTTTAAACTCTGCTAAAAGGCTTAGGTTTGAAAGAACTCGCCCTTATCCACTAGTAAACCCTCCTGGACTTGTTGCTGAAAATACCAACCCAACTCGGCCACAAATACAACTTGTTCCAGCCATGGCCTTGCCTTTTGCAGCTTTTCGTGGCGAGATTCCTTTAAACCTCCCACGCTACGATCCGATCCCAGGAACAGCTCTAAAAAATGTGCCTTCTTTTGATGGAGTGGGACCTATTACAGCGGTTGAGCATATAAAAAATATTGCCAACCTTTGCAATATTCACAATGTAACAAAAGAGAATATTGCCATCAGACTGTTAGCCTTGTCTCTGAAAGGGAAAGCTCTCGACTGGTATGGCACCTTGCCTGTGAATTCTATACATTCCTGAAACGAATTAGGCACCCATTTAACTGATCATTTTGGGGAAAAAAGTGATGGCCTCTCTCTTGTAGAACAACTGACCACTATAAAGAGAGCTCCACACGAGTATATGCAGGACTTCAACACGCGATTTCAGAAGACTTGGGATAGAATTCCCATCTTGGTAAGACCGACTCCCAGCTACACTTTTTTGTACTATCTAAAAGCTTTAAATAGTGACATCACTATGATGATCCAATCTATGGGGGGACACATCCTGCCAGCTACATAGGACATAGCCATTACAGCCGAAAATTGCTTAATTCAAGCCAAAAAAATCGCCCCTAAGCCTCACATGCCACTTTTCCCAGAACCGCTGCCCCCAATTCAGGCTGTTGCTCCTATAATTGCTCCCCTACCTGTCATTGAGAAACCAGCAGCTTTTGAATCCAATGAATTAAATGAAGTTAAGGGCCTATTGCAGAGCATGTCAAATGAACTTGTTGCCCTTAAAAGGCAGCAAGCTCAAAACCATAAGCCAAACCAAGGTTATCAAAATTACGGCCATGCTCCTAGACCCCCTTTTCCAAACTATAACCAAGGTCAGGGGCAGCTCACTACAACCAGGCCTTATCAAAATTATAACTCAAGCCCTTCTTTGTCATCTAAAGCCATGGTGCCTACTCAAAACAATCTAGTGCAAGAGCAGCCAGGTCGTTCAACCATGGGACAAAGTCAAGAGCAAGCCGCCCACACAAACGATATGGTAAATTTTTTGCAAAATTCAAAAAATCAAGCTGCTGATTTCTCTCAGTTTTTTGAGTTTCCAGCTCAGCCCAGCACGAGTAGCAATCAAACTCAGCCAGATTCTACCCTGATAAATCACGAAGAAGGCGAGTTATGTGCAATTAATCATGGGGGTGCTGTAGACAATCAAGCCGATTGCATTGCAGCCAACACCAGATTTAAAAGAAGAGCGGTTGGAGAAGCGCGGGCTTCCCCTCAGACAGCAACGAATCCTCCACCACCCCCTTTTCAGAGGACCCCAATTCCTGGTCAATCATCTGTACCTCCAGTTCCTCAGTCTACAGCTCCAGGTGGGATCAGCGCAAAGGAGAGCACGAAGGGAATCAGCCCCCAAGTTAATATAGTTGATCAAATGAAGAAATTGCATGTGAATATTTCTCTTTGGGATTCGTTGTCTCTTCCAGGACAAAAGGAGGTATTGAAGAAAGAATTGCATGAGCTAGATCGACAGGCCGCCTTGCCAGACACTAATAACGTCTTGATGACAAATGGGCAGCCTTCTGCTCTAGGTCAGGTAAAGAAAGAAGAAAAGACTCCCCCTTTTTATGTATCTTTGATCATAGGAGAATTTTTAGTACACAATTGCATAATTGATAGCGGGGCCAACACTTCAGTAATGCCTAAATGCATTGCTGATAAGATGGGGTTAAAGTACGAAGCAATGAACAGAGGAGTCTTGCAACTCGATGGAACACCTGCAAAGACAGTCGGAGTCCTGAAGGGACTGAGTTTAACATTGCATGCCTGTCTGACATTCTCAATCCCCCAGGATATAGTGGTAGCAGACGTTCCTCCATATTTTGCAATATGTTTGTCTGGGGACTTTACGTCCAAGATAGGGGGCTATCTAGCAGCAAATTGGTCATACCTGGTTTTTAGAACCAAGTACGGAACTAAAGTGAAAATCGAATCTGAGCCACTCTACAAGGACCACCTAGAGCCCTATTCACCTAAAGTAGCGAATGTTAGTTACACTATCATTGATCCAGAAGACTCTCAGACGGACAAATCTTCATCTTCTGCTCTTGAAGGAGTCACAGATTTACTCTTGGATGAGTGGGGAAGCGATAACTTCGAGCATGATCCTTACAAGTTTATTGAAGAAGCGGATCTTGGCGTCTATTGCTTGCATGAAGAAAGTGCCATCATGCCCAATATAATGAAGGAGAATGAAGAAGACCCCGGCCTGTGGCAGCTATACTTCGATGGTTCCAGAAGCAAACTGGGTGATGGCAGTGGGACAATGTTAATCTCCCCTTCCAAAGAAAGGTACTTTTCATCTTTCCGTTTCCAGTTTTCTTGTACATGTAACATTGCAGAGTATGAGTCTTTGATTCACAGACTTGAGTGGGCAAGAAAAAGAGGGATCAAGAAATTGCAAATCCTGGGGGATAGTGAATTAATTGTGAACCAAATCAGAGGCCTAAACCTGACCAAGAACTCCTTACTGAAGTCTTACAAGCATAGAGTCTGGGACTTGATGGAGGATTTCCTTGCTCTTAACATTACTTTGATCCCCAGAGAACAGAATAAATAGGCTGACAGGTTGGCAGCTGTTGGTGCCCAATTTGATGTTCCGAAAGAAATAAGCAGGGGTTGTGGTTCGCGCCATTTAAAGGTGGTGGTTCGGCCTTCAATTCCAGATAATGTTACAAATTGGCAGGTCTTCGAAAGCGACCAACAGATAGCTCTTTTCCTGCAAGAAGAAGCCGAGTTTGCGGTCCACAATCAAGCAAAATTGCAGCAGCAATATGGAAATCAGATTGTTCAATTGAAGAACAATAAACTCCCTAAGGGTCTGGTCACACTTGAAAGTATTTTCAATGGAGAAGACCAACTAAGAGATGACAAAGCATGCATCACTACCAAAGAGGAGAATTATGAAAAAGTTGAAATCTTCAAGGACAAGTTGCTAGCGCTTGGTAAGGTCTGCACGTTTCAAGAAAGGTAAAATTTTATTCTGCTGTGTCAAGAGTTCACTGACGTCTTCGCCTGGAACTATAGCGACTTGAAAGGCTTCAATCCAAGGCTCGCCCAGCACACTATTGAATTAGATGAAGGTGCAAAACCAGTCACACAAAAGCAGAGGCCTGTAAATCTGATGGTCGAGCTCCTTATGAAGAAAGAATTGGTCAAGTTGATTGAGTCCGGCATTATATTTCCGATCAAACATTCCTCATGGTTGGCCAATTTGGTTCCAGTTAGAAAGAAAAATGGGGAGATCAGGCTATGCATCGATTTTAGAGACCTTAATAAAGTCTCTTTAAAAGATCATTATCCCCTTCCAAACATGGAGCAGATCCTCCAAAAGGTAACTGGTTCTGAACGTTTCTCCCTCCTGGATGGCTATTCGGGATATAATCAAATTCTGGTGCGAGACTCCGACCAATACAAAACAGCCTTCACCACTAAATGGGGAACGTTCGCCTACCAGAAGATGCCTTTCGGGCTATCCAACGCTGGTGCTACTTTTTAGCGAGCCATGGACATGGCTTTCAGTGGTTTGATAAACAAGAACGTGCTGGTGTACCTCGATGATATAACGGTTTTCTCCAAAGAGGTAGGGTAGCATATGAAGCACCTCAGACATATTTTTGAGAGGTGCAGGGAATTTGGCATCTCCCTAAATCCAAAGAAATGTGTATTTGCAGTTCATGAGGGGAAACTTCTTGGCCACATTGTGTCCAAGAAAGGTTTGTCTATTGACCCAGAAAGAGTCCGCTCCATTCTGGAGATGTCCCTACCAAAACACAAAAAAGGCCTTCAGAGTTTCTTTGGCAGGATAAATTTCATTCGGAGGTTCATTCTGAACTTTGCTGAAATAGTTAAACCCTTGACCTCCTTGCTAAAGAAGGGTGAGGAATTCAAATGGACGACGCCAAGGAAGGACAACTTTGAAGCTATCAAACAGGCTCTGACCTAGGCTCCCGCTCTAATCAGCCCCGACTTCAATAAAGACCTCAATCTCTATACTTTCAGCAATGAAGAAGTAATATCTGCCATGCTTACCCAAGCAAACGGTGATGACCTCGAGCAACCACTTGCCTTCTTCAGCCAGGGGTTGGAGGACTTCGAAACCAAGTACACCTATGTAGAGAAGCAAGTCCTGGCAGTAGTGCGCAGCTTGAAGAAATTCAGATATATGTTGTTAAATAGCAAAATCCATCTCATGGTTCCACATCCTGGCGTTAAGGATTTCTTGACCAATCGAGACTTAAACGAAAAAAGAGTGGGATGGATCACCAAGGTAATGGAGTACGACATAGACATCAAAATCACCAAGTTGGTGAGAGGAAGGGGCTTGTGTGAATAGCTAGCTGCAGATTTGAGACAAAGGGATGAAGATAGCTTACTAATCCATGACGCAGCCACTGCAGAAGAACCAGCTGTCATAAGAGATTGGACACTGGACATAAGGCGTTTCCTTCTTACGGGCGAATGTCCACAGAGTCTCGATAGGGCCGAAAGAAGGTATTTTAAACTTCAGTCCCTTCCCTATGTTTTGATTGACGAAATATTATTTAGGAAGGATCTCTCTGGGGTTCTCCTGAGATGCATTGACTCCAGTCAGGCTGAGAAGGTATTGGCTGAGTTTCACGATGGGCCAGTAGGTGGCCATTTCGCCCCTAAGACCACAGCAACAAAAATAATGAGAGCTGGCTATTTTTGGCCCACTCTCTTCAAAGATACCCATGCCTGGGTTAGAAAGTGTCAGAAGTGTGCACTCTTTGATGGAAAGCAGCGATTGGCTGCCATGCCCCTACAGCCCATTCAAATTGAACAACCATTCATGCAGTGGGGCCTAGATTTCGTAGGGATGATCAATCCTCCTTCTAGCGCCGGACACAAGTGGGTCCTGACTGCTATGGATTATTTCACTAGGTGGGTGGAAGCCATTGCTTTGAAAGAAGCAAATGAAAGCACGGTCTTAGATTTCTATGAGGACTTAGTGACACGTTTTGGGGTCCTAGCCACTATAATCTCAGATAGCGCCTTGGCTTTTTTGGGGACAAAAACTAGTGAATGGGCGCTAAGGTATGGTATATACCTCAGCACCTCATCAAATTACTACCCGCAGGGGAATGGACTAGCTGAGTCCACTAACAGAAATTTGATCAGGATTATAAAGAGGACCACAGAAGGAAATCAGAGAACTTGGCATACCAAGTTGAAAATAGCTCTATGGGCCGATCGAATCACCCCAAAAAGGTCAATCAGAAATTCTCCATACACACTTGTGTATGGAAGGGAAGCAAGGCTTCCTATCTCACTCGAATTGCCAGCACTGGACCTCGCTCATCAACTACAGCTAAAAGAAGGAAACAGCATGGAGGTCAGATTGTGTGAACTAATGGAGCTCCAAGAAGTAAGGAATCAGGCCATGGTCTCTATGATCAGTCACCAGCATCAGGTGAAAAGACATTTTGACAAGAGGTCTTCGTCAAAAAATTTTGCTGAAGGAGACATTGTCCTAAAATGGGACGAGGATAGAGCTAAGCCTGGTAAACATGCAAAATTTGATGCCCTCTGGAGCGGTCCTTACATGATTACTCAGTGCAAGCAGTATAACGCATTCCAGCTCTCCAGGTTGGATGGCGAAGAATTGCGTATCCCAATCAACGGGATACATCTGAAGCATTGCCACTGAATTTTGGTTCGGCTGTACATAGTTTTCCCTTGTTTTTCTTCCCTGTTTTTCTCTAAGTGCAGTTTGCACAGTTAGTTGTTTTTAGTCTTGTGTGTTTCCCTTTGCAGTGGGGGTAAATTCTGTATATTTTGATTCTGAGATATTTTGAGCTGTTGTAAACCATCTTCAAAGTGACCATCCGACTCCGCACCCAATGGATATGCAAGGCAATTGGGTTCTAAGCATAGCAAGCATGCTTCCCCCGTAAGTCACCAATTTGTTGACCCAATTTTGCCCCTCAGGCAAAATCTCGGTCACCTCTTACACCTGCTTCGCAGGCTAGTCATTTTGGGTTGCAAGATCCACCTTCAGGTTTTGACAGCGCCGTTGTAGAGCGAAAGGCAGTCTTCAAACGTCTAGGAGAGAAAGAGGAAAAAAGCTGGAGTGTTCGGCACTTAGGCGAATAGAGGGCAAGAAAAAATGCAGAGGGCGGCAAGTTCACCGCCCACTACAAGGGCGGGTAAAATGAGCCCACCTATAAAAAATATGCAGAGGGCGGCAAATTCGCTGCCCACAACACAAGACGCCGTGGACATCAGCTGACGTCGGCAATATTGCTGTCGTCGGCACAATACATGAACCGACATCGGCAGAACCGCCGACGTCGGTAGAACCGTGGCAGGCGGTGAAATAGAAAAGCCCACCCAAAGGCGGCAAAACGGAAAAGCCTGCCCTAAGGCGGTGAAATGGAAAAGTCTGCCTATGGCGGAGAATTTGAAACCCCCGCCCTAAGGCGGTGAAATGGAAAACCCTGCCCCATGGCGGGGAAGGAGAAATTGCCGCCCGGAGTATAATACTGCCGACGTCGGCAGCTTTCACGAACTGACATCGGCAATACAGCCGCCGTCGGTAGCTTATCGGCTGACGTCGGTAGGTTTTCTATACAAATTCCATGCAAAGGGCGGCAAAATTCACTTGCAGTGCACAAGAAAAAGCCCACCTGGCCGCCAGAGGAGACTAGCACGCAAAATGAGGCAGACTTGTGATGTCATCAATAGTGTTTTTCACGCTTTTCAATGAAACTTCTCTTGGCTCTTCTGCTATAAATACACAGACTTAGCCATTTCTCAGGGTCTTCCTGACTTTTGTAAAGAGTATGCTCTACATTTTCTCCACCTGAATCAATAAGAATACAGTTTTACCTCTTTTTTTGGATGGATACTCTGTGCATGTTTTCTATGTTTAATCTGTGTTCAGTCATTTCCTTTTAAATGCTCTCACAGGTTTTAAAATACTAATGTATCAGCTATCTACAAGATGTCAATTTGCAATTTACAGGTGAAGAGTTCCATTTAGGGTGCAGAAACAAAGGAGGTCACTTACAGTATGCATTCCACAGCATCTTGGTGAGTCCCTGTTTCCTATATCTTTCCCTGAAACCTCCCTGTCATCCCAGCAACCTGGCCTTTTCTACCAAGTTTCAGTGTAGAGTATACTTGCATTTTTATTGATTTTGAGAGTGGATCCGGAAGGTCACCCCTTTATTTTGGTGTATCACCTCTTTTAGAGTAGGCTGTTTGCTTTCTTGCACTTCTTTCCCTTTTCATCCCCCCCCAGTATACCTATATACCTATATTTTGCACTGCCTGAAACAAACAAGATACATCAGAGGGAACTAGCCCATATCTAGAGACTCCCCTCTCCTGCTTCGCCATCCCACAGGCGAGAGAGGGGTTTCCATGTTGCGGGGAGAGGGCAGGAATCTGCTTTCCTGCCGCTGGGTGCACTTTCCAGCGTCAACAGTAACTAACATAAATGTGAGATAAATAACAAGACATACTCAAAAGAAATATGGAAAATGAATATAAATGTAAACAACATTGATGAAAGAGAAGAAATAATCCATAATCACAATGAAAAAATTGAATGGAGATGTAAGAGAAATGAAATAAAAATGTTCATGAAAATGGTGAGAAATAAGATTTAGAAACTCAAACATATCCAAGATAAATATAATAATGATAAGGTAATTATCAATAAATTATATCATGACCACTCAAAGATACAACTGCTATTCTAATGATAGATGAAATAAAACAATCTAATTATGAACGTGTTTGAAATAGGTCAAGAATAGGAAATTTAGAAGTTGGGAAACTATGTAGAAATAAAATTGATTTTAAATGGGGAATATGAAATGGGTGGTAGGGAAAATTAAGGTGGCACCAAAGTAAATAATAATTATCTGAAATGAGACACTAAACCAAGTTGTCAACATAAAAATATTGTTGACATTAAGGACTCTAAAGAACTCTCCCCATTCACAAACATTTGGGTTAGCTAGTGAAGTATAAATATCATTGTATTAAGGTTATATGAATGAAAATTAAAATTTATCTACATTCCTATGACATTTTCCCAATTAATCAAGACCCTTTACATAGTCTTTGATCTACTGCAAAGATTGATTACTTGCATGAGAAAGTAGGTAGGCACTATAAATGTATTTTTGAAAGTATGAGACCTCTTAAACTAGTCTACTAGCCTAATGCACCCCAATGGACCTCAACTCTATCATGAGGCCAATTGTGGAGTTTAATATTCAACTAGGATAGGTGATGTGCTAGATAATAATCATGTCTTTTAGTGTTATTTTAACTTTTATATTTTAATTATTGTTTTTAGTTTTAATGTTGTAACTTTTGATTTTTTTTTTAATATATTCCTTTGCCATATGAATTCTAAAAATCAAATATGAGTGTTAAAAATGAATAACACTAGAGAACTTATAGTTGGTGGCTAAGAAAATTAACTTAGAGATTATTGTGTATATTGCATGTTAGATAAGAGTGTTATCTTCAAACTAACATTAGTGTGCCCATAGTGGCTGAAATAGGGGAGAATATGGAAGTGAACATGGAAAGATTGAGTTACCTCAATTTGAAAAAAATGTGTATTTTGAAAAAGGTACAATGATAGGTAAGTAAGACTCTATATAATAATAAATAGCATGAGGGGAGATGCAAAATAGAAAGTTAAAATTTTTTCCACAAAGGAATATAATGGATTTTAATAGCATGAAGTCATAATTCTCAACCAATAATATTTTTATCATGAAAATCACATAGCTAGGATTATAGAAAAAATTAATTCTGAAAATGGAAATTTGTGAGGAAGTCCTGGCCTGATATGATGTCTTACACTACAACTCAAAAAAGAGAAACTTAATAGGTGTAAAAAATGATGTAAGTTTTTAAAATAGTGATCCAATGATAAAAAAATACTTTAATATCAACTGGGGAAAATGAAAAAGAAATATAATATATTCAATGGGATGTTTTAGGTCATATCCATAGTCTTATGATGTAACTCATGAATTAAATTAAGGTATATTTATAGACCAAAGGATGAATGCTATGGACTAAGGCTACTAATATTGATGTAATACTACACATTTGAAAGCTTTTGAAAAACATGTAATAAGTGTTAGAATCATAATATATGTAAATATGTGAAATGCATGTAGGATAACAATATTAAATCCTTTAAGAAAAATATTTATTTAAAATTTAGCATTGGTGGGTTCTTTGAAAATATTTAATTCATTATTTTGTAATCTATAGTTATTAGGACCAAGAATATCTTTGACCAGATAAGGTCCCCACCATTTTTTAGTGTACTTGTATTCTTTACCATAGGTATAATATAATTTAAGAATTACATCACCAATATTTAAATTTCAAACATTGACTTTATTTTTATGTTATTTATTAATACAAGCTTTGTATTGGTTATTATGTTGTAAGGTGCCCATACATCGCTCATCAAAGAAGTTTTAAGGCATGGAGACGAGCTTCATATAAGTATTCATTAGGAATAACAGTATGAAGAGAAATGTGTAAGTATGATAATTTAACTTCTATAGGTAAGATATATTTAGAACCATATACTAAAAAAAATGATATTGCCCTAGTAATAGTACACATACTATTCTAATAAGCCCAAAATGTAGGATAAAGCATAAGGGGACAATTAGTATGAGATTATTTGATAGTATTTGGAAAGATTTTTTAAATAATTTTGTTAGTGTATTTTGTTTGTACATTACATTGTGGATGATAGGGCATTGAAAATTTATGTGTATTTTTGAATTTTGCATATAATTGTTTCATATCTTTATTTTTTAAATTGCCACCATTGTCAAAAATGATGATATGAGGAATTAAAAAAAGACATACGATTTTATTAAGAATAAATTTTGAAATGGTGATGCATGTAAAATTAATAAGAGGAATAAATTCCCCCTATTGGTAAAATATTAAGTGGCAATAATGATGAGGACATGACCATCTTGTGATCTAGGTAATTTTCCAATTAGATCTAATCCCCACATTTAAAATTGCCAAGGAGACTCCAAATTTTGGAGTTAAACTAGAGGAGAGTGAATGATATCATCATGGAGTTGACAAAGATTACAATATTTAGAAAAATGAATGGCATATTTTTCAAGATTAGGTAAAAATTATCTTGTATTTAAGAATTTATGGGTTATCATGTGGCTGATATAGTGACCACCATGGATGTCCCCATGTTCTTGTTTAGTGAGAGCATGAACTTATTATAAAGTTACACAGTAGATCAATGTAACTTTAGCATTAAAATAATAAAGAGTGTCATATTAGAGTACCAATTTACATGTTTTTTTGTGAATCTGGGTCTTTTAACATAAATCTACCTCTAGAGGGTAAGTATTATTCTTAATGAATTGAAAGATTTTTTTGTACCATAAGCTCTATTGAGTGGTGATAGCTTCTCTATGGAAACTTAGATAATATTTCTTTTTTTTTAGAGAAGGAAACATCCTAATTTGAATTAAGAATTATCATGAAGAATGTGATGAGGATGAAATATAGATGTTGATGAAGCAAAAGAACCAATTATAACATTTTGTTCTCATGGGATTGGTTTAATGGTTAATGAAGTGAATTCCTTAGAAGGTATAGTGTTGAGTTGGTGATATGTTACAATATTTTCACTTCTAGATTGATAATTACCACTAAATTGATGATATATGATTTATGAATCACCTAAAGCATGTAAATATGGGATATCCAAATCGATAATGGCTCGTATTCCTAATATAAGCATTTATTATTCAGCCATGTTATTGGTGATATTCATGGTTAATATAAATGCTATAGGTATGATTTTACCATGGGATTTAGATTCCCTAACTACTTGAAAGCATTTTTCACCATTAAAGTGAAGTCTCCATATTTTTCATGTATGTCAATTGTAATTTATCATAGTTATTCAATGTCATATTTATATTTAGCTTTAAAATAGAAGGGTTAGGTTCTTTAGTATTATTTTCTTCAATATCAGTAGTGAAGTTGTGAAAATGATCTTTGAGTGAGACTGGTTGATTAAGAACTTGAATATAAAGAATCTCTTCATCTAGAAGAATATCATGAATATGATTAGTAGTTGGTAGAGGTGTATCCACAAGTTTATCTGTAAGGACCTATCCTTTGATAGATTTATTTATAGTAATTTGTAGATTTAATTCCATTAACAATATCATCCATTTACCAATTCTATCTCTAGGTAAGAAAGATTTAGATAATAAATGGTGAAGTGGGTTAGAATGAATAATAACAAAAGTAGTTTGATAAAGCATATAATGTTGGAAATTTTCATCTACAAAATAGATAGTTAGAAAATCACATTCTTCTTTTGTATATTATTTTTTTAGTCTATTAGATCTCAACTGATATAATACATGGAATAATTTCATCATGTTTAGCGAGCATCACCCCAAATGATAACGGTGTATATAAGGTATATAATATGATTGGATGATCATTTGAAGGAATTCAAAGAGTATGAGGATGAAGAAAGGATTATTTCATGCTATCAAATGCTTTTTGGCATGAATCTATTCATTATAGAGTTTTAATTTTCTTAAGAAGGTAATTAATTGAGTACATATGATAAGCCATTTTAGGAAAAAAATGGAAAATTGCCCCAAGTCTCCCAAGGTATATGTGTATGTCTAAAATGAATCAAGGAATAGGCATTTAGATAATATATTTTATTTTATATATATCAACATTAATGCCTCCGTAGGGGACTATAAGGCCTAAAATTTTACTATAATTAATAGTAAAAATGCATTTGAATGGATTAAGTCTAATTTTTTAATTGATAAGTCAATAGAAGATGATAACTAATTTTTGAAGCTTACTGTCATGATGTTTATATTTTGAAATAATATCATCCACATATGTTTCAATTATTTTATGAATGAAATCATGAAAAATATGGGTAATTTCAAATTGATAGGTGGATCCAACATTTATGAGACCAAAAAAAAATTTAATGTGGTAATAGGTGCCCCATTTACTGGTAAATATTATTTTTTATTTATCCTTTAGAGCTTTGTGAATTTTTATTATATCTCAAGAAACCATCCATGAGTGATAAAATTTCATATCTAATAGTGGAATTGATATTTCCATCAATTGATGGTATGGGAAAATTATCTTTTAGATATGGTAAATTTAAATTTCAAAAGTTTATGATTATGAAAATGACCATGGTGACTTTTTATGAATGGGTAAAATGTTTGAACCCCATTATAAGTAATTCATAGGTTTAATAAACTTATCATCCACAAGTTTTATGATTTTTTTATCACATAGAGTGGAAATCTCATGAGATAAATTGTATTACTTTTATTGCATGATTTTGGCATCTAAATAATTATGATATTATGGAAAATGATGTTAGGATCAATTCTGGTTATCTCTTCATATGACCAAGTGAAATCTTCATGATATTTGTCAAAGAATAGATTAAGCTTATTGTGTTATTCAAGGTTGAGCTATTTAAAGACAACAGTAAGTTGAGAACATATGGGTGCATCATACTTTTTTTTGTAGTTACTTAATAAGAATAACATTTACATCTTGGAAAAGATATGGAATAGGAGGGATGAAGAAATGGGATGTGTTTTAGAATCTAAACTATCAATGAAATTGTTAAATCAAGGAACTTTTTTCCCAAAAATGGCTAGGCCTATGATGTTGGCATGTAAGTTGAGGTTCTCTAAAATGAAGGAGTTCTGATATAGATTCATAATTAGGAAGCATGGGTCAAGATCGATAATATTTGACATCCACGTCAAGACCAATGATTTTATAACCTTTATTATCATATTCAAAATCTATTTATCTCACAATGGTTGTTTTATCATCTAAAGTAATGTTAGGAGGTAGAGAGAGTAAAGATTTTTTTTATGGTATCAAGTTGAGTAAAATCAACAAGATTAGTATTAATTTTATTAGTTTTTTCAATATATGTGATTATAAGTTACAAATTTGGAAGAATCATGTTAGTCAATTTATGTTGGATAAAAGTAGAAGATGATAATTTAATATCATTAGATTGATCAATATTAAAAAAATGGGTGAAGTTATAATAAATTAAGTTGATTTCAACACTTGAAATATGTAATAGTAGGGACTTCTTGGATTACCCGTGAGGTATCTAACCACTGTGGGTTAACAATGGGTATAAAACCTTTAGGTTTTAGTTTATTAACAAATGATAAATGAATGACATGAACATAATAATACTATTTCATATAATTTGGAATTATCAATAGTCCAAATTTTCAAAAACTGTCAGAAATAAACTAGACTATATCAAGATTAAATTAGAATGTATCGATATTAAGTTGGAATTATTACAAATAAATCACATCTATCTAATATATTTTTGATAATTATAAATTATTTAAAATGATCATAAATAATTAGTGGTTGAAAACTATCATAGATAAATTAAACTTCATCAAGAATTACTTGAACTTATTATAAATAAATCACATATATATTATATATTTTCAATAAGTACAAATTATGTGGTTATTCAAATTGGTTCACAGACCATGCATTTATAGATAACAAGACTTGATAGTTTATTTCTTAAGTAAAAATTATTCATACATCAATCAGGTGCTCGAGTGATGTGATTTAAAACACATAGGCTGATTAGGATGCCACATATCATTAGTTAATTAGATCATGAACTATCTATTTAATTTGATTCAGGAAATGTCTTTGTGACAATCAAAGTTTATATCATATTTATGTACCTATCACATGTTGATCGTGATGTTATATTATTATATTATTAATATAATCTCCCACATAGTTGAGTTACTGAAATTGTGATGTGTGTTGAAATATCAGGTGCTCACATTATTTGAGACTTTTGTTTGGATTGGTCATCATTTTACACAGCTAAATTATTGAGATCATGACATGTGGCACAATCTTAGTTGTTTATATGAAGTGTAATTTTAAAAACTCAAAATCAAAATAACATTTGTCGATAGGTAAATACCAAAGAACAAATATTGATGCACAAGAGGGACATTAATAGGTGTAAACCATGAAGACCTTTTTGCATACACAGGAATGTTGAATTGTATTTTTAAAAGCACAAAATCTGAAGTGTAAATTCTTAGATGTGAAAATTACAAAGACAATTTTTTAAAGACCATTTTGAAGGATGTCAAAATGTGAAGTGGATGTTCCAATAGTCAAATGCTATTAAATATATACACAGTTACCAAAATACTATATTATCATAGTATAAAATATAAAACTTAGATGTCGAAGTGTATTCTCCAAGACCCAAAATGCAAAGTACCACTAGAAATAAATATAAATAAATTAAATAATAAAACATTGTACATTTTCAAAAAATGGACTAAATTTTGAAAAAAAAACATTCATATTTCTTATTCCAAAATTAAAGAAAAAACATTAAAATTTTCCCAATCCTTTTATCACTTTTTTTGTTGGTGCCTAGTGGGACAATGCATTCAAATAGTATATTATAATACTTTTTAACAAATTAGTGAGAAAAAGCGTATGACCTCTCTAATTTTTATTTGGTTTCCAAGCGTAGATGATACTCTCTATGATTATGGATGGTAAACATGTGTAAATTGGGTTTGGCTTCCATTTCTTATCCAAGAATCCTAAATAAAATTATTCTTCTTTTGAATCTTTTTTCCCTACATGAACTGTGATGAACCAAGCTACATTAACCTTTATTCTATATCCCCATTTGTTTTTACTACCTCAATATTGATTTTAGATCTAACAACCCATACTACATAATCCACTCTTTTATAATCGTTAGGTTTATCAAATAACATATCTTTAATTTACACATCATGAGTTGGATCAAATGTAATTTTTATTCTCTTGCTTCTTAGACCAACATATGTATCTGTAGATGCCACTCCAAAATCAAGGGTGCTATCATGAACCATTTTGTGTAGATCTCTATGTAGGGGTATGTCATGGTGAGTTATAGGCCAAAAATCTCCTATAACTCAACTTTAGAAGGTAACATGTCTTCTTTCATTATGTCATGGGTGTTTTGGAAGTAATATGCTAGATCCTTCCACTTACTATTTCCAATCAAACCAAATTCATTGAATTGTTGTACATATTAAAATTACATTTAATTTATTTTTCACTCTTTTTCTACTTCTATCTGAGTCATTTGTAACAATGGAATCTTTAGACATATCTCTATTTTACAATTCTTTGAAATATATTGTTATCAGATTACCTTGTAGAATATTTAGTTCATCTTTTTATTTTGTTACCCATAATGTAATCGAGGGGGGACCAATTTATATATTTTATTTTATATTATTATGGGTTTCCCCTACTCCATGCATAGAATAAAGTATTGACCTTTTGTCAATCCTACTATTTCATTTCTTCCCTTCAGCTGGTAATTATTAACATATTCTTAGAAATCCACTACCTCTACAATCAAATATGGCATGAAGTTTCTTATATTTTCACACATTTTATAAGTGTCCATTATCTCTACCACACCCCATACATATTTCCTCTTTATGCATTCAGATAGGTTTCCAAATGTGTCATCAATGTCCTCATGGGTATGTCATACAGGGAGAAATCTAACCTTGACATTGATCAAAACACCTTTGTATACAAGGAGTGATAAATATTGAAACACATACCTATACAAAAAATAATGATTTTGTGAATTTTTAAATGTAACATTAGTTCCATAAAGGTTTGCCATTACTTGAACATAATTATGAATGGAAGTACCTATTCTTATTATCCCCACAATAGTTGTCTAGTTGAAAGTATAACCTAGAAGGAAGTTTCTTGATGGAACCAATTAATTGTGCTTATTTTTTGTATTTATTACATGTAGGGTAGCAGTTTTTAGACAAAAATGCATCATATAATAGATATTATTAAGTTCCAAGTTTACAAAGTGAAGATCCATAAGTATATAGCATTATTGTTTCCATGTCCCTAAATCACCTGTTCAATGAGGTGATAGTAAAGTTAGACCCTCCAAGAATGTATGGTAGAAATAATTCCCATATCCTTCTACACCATAACCATGTGTTATAGTCCCTACCATTGACAACTCTAATATTTTATTGGTAACTACTTTACTTTTTATCATTATCCTTGGCACAAATGTTTTTTGATGTTCCACCTTGTCATGAATGACATTGAGGCATTCTTTAGGGTATTAATCTAACAATAATTTATGTGTAATACATCTGTCTTATAGAAAATATTTGATTTTATTTCATCAAAAATTATTGATCAATACGCTCTTCTTGATCTCTATAGAGGGATCTAGAGCATTTCTATTGAGTCAACAAGATGCATGCTTTACACCTAGTGAAGTCATTAGATATGGCAATTGTCACATCATGAAAATTATTTCTCCACATGTTATTAAATTTAGTCTATGGTATTGGCTTATATTCCATATATACTAATTGTGCATTGATGTGGTGCCTCATAAATTCTTGAGTGAAAGACGTTTAAAGATGTCAAACATTTTATCATGGGCCATTTATATCTACATGGCATGTTAGTCATGGAGAAACATCTATAAAATCATCCACCAATTGGTCCAATAAATATTTAGCTACCATTATCTTCTTATGTGTCTTTTTTCAAAATATCCCTACATGGAATGCATTTGGTTCACCATTTTTGTGTGAATTTTTAATGTTAAAAAATCTACTTCTCTTCGATCCATATATTTTAATCCAAGCTTTCAAACATATCTCTGTACCCTAAAATTCAATACTAGTTTTATTTTTATTTTTCTTAAACAAATTAGAAGAAAGGGCATTGAATACATGTTTCCTCCTATTTTTTGTGGTGGAATCAAGAAAATTTATCTTTGTATATTTTAGAATATCAATGGAAATCCTAACTAAAAACATTTTTTGGTGTAACATTTATCTACACACATTTTTGAAATCTCATTATCTATGCTTTCATCAAACTCCACTTGTATGAGTGAAGTATTTGGCTGACTTCTTTTTGGATTAAGTATTTTTAGGTATGAGATAATTTTTTTAGATGCCTTTACACTAGGAATGTCAAGCAATGAGTGACTTAATTATCCATTACATCCTAAACATTTCTGATTTTTTTCTCCTTTGGTTTCATATATGGTAAATTATTTTCTCTACAAGTCTCATTGTCCACTATTTTTTTAGAAGGCCATCTAATGATAGATGTTTTAGTTACCTCTATACTACAAGTCTCACAGTGTTGTATAACATGCTTTATTTAAATTCCCAATTCAGTTTTTAAAATTGGGATAGGAATGCAACCAAAAATCTCCCCTAGTTGTGCAAATTCAAAAAAAACAAAAGAAAATTTTTCATCATTTGTAAGGGTTGTATATTTATGCAACAAATATACCCTTTTTCCAAGAAAAATTATCCTTAGGATTTGAAATGTGGTAGAATCATTGATATATTAAAAAAATGAAACCAAGCAAGTGTTTTACTATTGCAATGGTTGTATATGTAGAAATGAACTCACATTATTTTTTCTTTGTTCCATGTCATTATCTATAGAAAAATTATCTCTGACATGTTGCATCATTCTTGTGTTCCATATAATAAACTATAAAATACATCCCCCAAATTATCAACAAAAGATGTAGGAAATGGAAGCAATAGAGTTGGATCAAAATCTTTTGTCACATTAACACTTACACATTAAATAGGCATTTCCTCATTATGGCATGTGGAAGTGAGATTTATGGGTTCCATAGATTCCACATCTAGACCTACCACATTGTGTATACTTATTTCACCAATTAACTTACCATTATTTATGAGGAAACATAGCCTCCACATTAAAAAGCCATTGATGTATTATTTTTCATCCTAGACATTTACAAAAGACATGAGAAGAGTTATTAATTAGGTTGTTTATAAAATCAGTCCAATTTATAATTGTATGAAGGAAATAAAGATATGTTTATAGAAAAACATAAGCATGGAAATAGGTTGAAACCTAAAAATGTTAAAAAGGTAATATACAACATTATATTTAACACAGTTTATGTCATTCTAAAAAAATAATAGCTTTTAATATCATATAATTCATACTTCAATTCTTACTCCATCTTAATTTGAAGGTATCTCTTAGGAGATACATTTCAAACATGCATCAGAGTGAAATAGCCACATAGAGAAAAATAACTAATTAAGTTAATATTCAACCATGTATTTTATTACAATATAAAATGATATTGAGAAAAGAGCTTTTAAGAAAATTTATGGAAAATGATTAGCTTCATATATTTTGGGATCTTGTATGTGATTTTAACCTTTATTTTGGGCCCAAAATTTTGAAGGCATCACTTAAGATATACCTATAAAACATGTGTATGGGTACCCTTGAAGGTTTAAGGGTAGTAATAGGTGATACCATGAAGTGCCTTGTAATACCTTCAAGTGTACCTATGAGATTAAGCTTAAGTATTCAATTTTCAATAGTCAAGGACATGTGTCATACACCTATGAACTTGTGACATTTCAACACTCAAAAAATATTTCAAGTTCACTAAGTGAGTGACTCTCCATGCTTATGGCAAGTGTATCCATCTCATTTACCTAGAGACTGATAGATTGAATTAATGTATGAAATCGTAGGGATGTGTAAGAAGCATTATGGTGGCACGTGTCTCCCTCCAAAATGCCTCTTGAATTCTTATTTAAAATGAGGCCCACTTCCCTTAACCAATGTCACACCTTTTATTTAAATAATAACTCTCTTCTTTCTTAAGGAGCACTATGATAACATGTGTTTTCAACAGAAGGGACTGAGACTTCAAGTTTATGGCCATGCTCACCTATGCACTCAGTCACTATAAATCCATGATGAACCCAAGTGTTGGCTTCAAGTTTGTAACCATGTTCTTTGTTCTCTCCCAATAGTATACATACCATTTTTGGACAATGGGGACTCATAAAGGTTAAATTTGAGGGTAACCCCTGCCCATCAAGACCTTCTTTATGATAGTTTTGAAATCAATGTCCAGGAAAGCAATGATGACAAGATAGGTATGGTAGAAGGGCTGCTAACAATTCTACAAGACCATTAATGACATGGCATTTTAAAATATTATATCTTGTTTAAGGTATATTTAGTTGGGATTAATGACATGGATTCCAAAACACATTATGGGGTAATTTAAATATTTGTGAGACAAAAAAGGTCACCATCAAAGCAAAAATATTAAAGATGAGGAAGAGCACTCATGCACAGGTAGTCAGTGCATTTAAAGAGGTTGGAAAGAGAAAATTAGATGTTAAAAGTCATAAAAAAAGGGAAGAACAATGGTAAAACATTATAGATTTTGGTGAACAAGAGTATTCTACTATCTGCTCTCGATAGGCTCCTATATGGAAAATGAGACCCAAATTTTGGTACAATAAAGAAATCAAATAATGTAGATTACAAGTTTAGTCATGGATAAGAGCAAGTTATTGATCCCACTCATATATATAGAGAAGGAAAAAATGGGGATTGGAATAGGTATTCAACAAAACATATTCAATGACCTAGATCCCTTTGACTTTGTAGAAATAGCCAAAGTTACTCTCTTTATCTTATCAACACAACTAGGTGCACAAGTAGGAGCTCTTGCACTTCAACATCTACTTCAGGATTCCAATGCAAAGAGGATAATCAAGTTACCTATATTTGGGCATCTAGATGAGGTCATGTATAAATTTTTAAGTAGATACAACCAAGGGGATATTCATTTGTCCAGAGATATCACCATTTGAATAAATGCACAGACCATGGAGAGAGCCATAGGCTCTTAAATCATCAAAAATGCTTATTTCCATATAATTCCACCACACCACCAATACATCTAGATGTTTGGGAGAAGTTTCCCACTAAGGTAGGTAGATAAACCCCAACTAACTACATTAAGTATTTTTAATGCACATTATAGTAGATTGTATTACAAAGATGTTTTGGTAGATAATACATTAGGCCAAACAAGTAACAAAAGGAGTAATTGAAATTGTGTATCACATGATACACATGAATGAGAACTTTAATTGGCTCAATTTTCTTACATCTGAGCTTACCACTAATATCAAAAAGGTACTTTTAGGTAGCTTGCAAATTTTCTAATATTAATTTTGGGTTTTTTGTTATGATTACCCAATGGAAGTCCCCTCTAGGCCAAGTTAATTTTACTATAGACTTTTGGCTTACTACTGCCCTTGTAGGCATGAATTAGACTAAGAAAGGGTAATATTATGAGAAATTAGGGTAGTTTAACACATGGTTCTTGAGGCTCTAGCTTTGATCAAGTTTCACCCTCAAATTTTCATAAGATGTCATGTAATATTTGTTGAAACATGCATTGGTAACCAAGTTGTATAATGGTATTTAAATCAAGGTTCATGAGTTGGCCACACCAACTATGATTCTAATGCCCTTTTTCATCATAATGTCTAAATCAGAAGTTGAAGTATGGAGGTAGAGAGCCCTAGTCACACAAAAATGATGGTAAAATTAAGAATAACCATAGATAACTATGCAACCATATGCCTTACCCCAATAGTATGTAGTTCCTCCATAACAAGAAAAATAAAAATAGAAGGGACTTGTGTAGAGAGCCTCATCACCACCAACCAAAAAGAGATAAAGGAAAATCAAGTCTTGGTTGGACAAACTACATGTGCCAAGGATATCTTGTGAGTGTGATCTCACAATGTTATGGGTTGATGAATAGGAATTTCTTCAATGCATGATCAAAGACATCAGTCAAAAGGCCTACAGTAAGGAGGAGGAGAAGGAGTTCTTTTTATATAAAGCAATACACACTTTCTAAATAGGGAATAAGGTAAGTAGTGATCATTTGGTCAACATTATACAACCCCCTCCTTATATTATTATGGATACTATAGGCCATAAAGAAGATCAACACAAACTTATGACAAAAATATTCCAAAAAGATTCAGAAGCTAGTTCATCATCTACATAGTTTGTAGATCTACCAGAGAAAAGGATTCCAATACGACCACTGATGAAAAAATAATGTAGTCATAATTGGGTGAGGCCTTCAACCACTATATTCAAAAATTTGGGATCTTTAAGAGATCCAACCATAAACACATATCACGGTTATCAAATCTAAATCTTGGGAGTACTCATAATTTGATATGGAAATAGATGATGTATATGTAATGGAGGGATCCCTAGATACAAATATCTAAATGAGATCCACCACACTTGATTCCACTTCTATGGAGATATATTTGGATGTTTTGTAGCTACCATTGTTCAAAGAAATTGAAAGAGTAGATATATTCCAAAAGTTCATTCTGTAAAAGGCTTTAGACTTGGAACATATTATTTTTTAGCTACACAACGAGATAGTAAAAGCATAAAATCAAATTTTTGAGTATAGGAAACTCATCAATGTCTCTTATCCTACTCTAGTTGTGCAAGTCTTTGGTGATCAATTAATATCCAAGGATAAACAACTCACTGCATTACTAACTTATCTAACATAGTATTGGGTGTTTTCACATAAAATACACACTCAAGGGTAGGCTGTCTTCACTAAGATAGAAGGCATGTGTAAAATTATAGAATAATATGTCAATTTCCTATATACTATTATGCATTAAGATAAGTATATTGTGCAAAGAATGCTTGATTGGAGGTAACACCTTGACAAATCCTTGGATTCTATTAAACTAGATTTTGTGATGATGGATAGATAAAGCTAAAGTTGTATTGAATGACTGAATGGGTAGTGGGGAAACAATGAAAAATGCATTTCAATACTTTTTAGAATCTAGGGATATCATGATGAAAAAGCTCCAGGGCTAGTAGAATAAGAAAATGCATAAAACATTTAATAAAATTCAATCTTAAAGGACTTTATAAAGATTGGATGATATTGTGTCAAATATCCATTTTAAGCTATCAAATGCTAGAGACTTCCTTATCATTGAAAAATATGTAGAATTATGAAATAAAATATGTCCATAAATTATTACCATATATTATTAAAAATATAGGTAATAAATCATTTTATATCATTTCAAAAACTAGATATTTATAAAATATTAATATATTTATATAATTCACAAAATGTTATGAATATCTTAGTCTTTTTTATTTGAGATATTACTGGAAAAAGTGAAAAATCAAATATGTCAATATTTCATTCTCAATAGTAAAATAAAGTGTGGAATTATTCTATTTTATAATAATTAAAATATTGCATATTATCCAATTTGTTACATTTTAGTCTAAATTAGTATGTTATTTGAAAATGTTGTAATATAAATACAACCTCTAAGTTATAGAGTAAGAGTAGTAGAGAGATTGGTAGTAGCCTAAAAAATAAGTTGAAACTTTATGAATACTTTGTTTATGAATGAAAACTTGAAACATTTGAACATAACAATTCTAGAATTTTGTACTTATTATTTTATGTGTCTTTTCCCAAAGGAAGAGCAAGTGCCCACTCAATGAGGAAGAAGGACATATTATATTGGTATTTATAAAATATATTTAATTATTTTTTATTTTAATTTTATGAATATTTTATTATTGTAATATCATATATTTGAAAAATAGAATATACCCATAGACTAACAAATATATTTTTTCATTTGATGCAAGTGTATTTCCGTTCTTGCAAAGTTTAATTGAATCCCACAATTTCAATTCTTACAATTAAATTTGATTTCTTTTTTTCCAATGAAAAATAATTTTTAGCCAAATATATTATTTTTATGCACAAAAAATGTACTCATCATTGGGTCAGGCCTTCAACCACCATATTTAAACATTTGGGATCTTTTAGAGATCCATCCATAATAAGTAATGCCCATAAGGATAGACTTGTCATGGTTATCAAATATAAATATTTGGAGTACTCATTATTTAATATGTAAATTGATGATGTATATGTAATGGAGGGATCCCTAGATACCACTATTTTAATGATATCCACCATGCTTGATTTCGCTTCCATGGAGACATATTTGGATGTTTTTTAACTGCCATTGTCTAAGGAAATTGAAAGAGCAAATGTATTCCAAAAACCCATTCTATAAAAGGCTTAAAACATGGAACATATTATTTTTAGGCTAGATGAGGATAAAGTGAAATCAAAAGATCAAATTACTGAGTCTACACAGCTCATCAATGCATCTTGTCTTACTCGAGTTGTGTACGTCTTTGGTGATCAAGTAATATCCAAGGACAAATAACTCATTACATTACTAACTTAGCTAACAAAGTATTGGGTGAGTTCACATAAAATATGCACCCAAGGGTAAGATATATTCACTAAGATAGAAGGCATTTGTAACTTCTAGAGGAATATGTACATGTCTTAGATACTATTATGCACTAGGATAAGTATACTGTGCAAGGAATTCTTGATTGGAGGTAGCACCTTGACAAATCCTTGGATTTTTATAAACTAGAGATTGTAATGATGGATAAAGTTAAAGTTGTATTTAATGATCAAATGGATATTGTGGAAACAATGAATGATGCATTTAAATAGTTTTTAGAAGCTAGGGATATTGTGATGAAGAAGCTCCAAGTCTAGTAGAATGAGATAATGCAGAAAACATTTGTGATAATTTAATCCTAATAGACTAAGAAAGGTTGGATGATATTGTGTCAGATATCCATCTTAATATATCAAATGATAGATACTTCCATATCATTTCAAAATAAGTAGATGTGTATAATTTGATGGTCTTTTATATTCCATTGCATGTTTTGCTTACCATACCATGGGAAGTACTTGATAATTAGAAAATGATCAAGCATGAATTTTAATACGTTAAACCATTTATCATGCATATCATAGATGAACCTAATTTCATTCTACCAAAGGAGATCCAAGCAATTTTGTAGAAGAGAAAATTGGATATAAAGGTATAGTCTATGTAGAAACAACCTAGTTAGCTAAGAAAGTGTTGGATGTAGAGTATGGCCTCATAAAATTATAAGTGTATAATTGATGGGTACATGTGTAAAGGTTATCATTTTGTTGTCTATATGATATTTTGGATGTCTTCATCCTTGTTAACCAATTTATAGATATAAGAATTCCATGACTCTTTTATTTTTGTACACCAGAAAGCTTCTAATGTAATATTGTTCTGATGTGTGATAGAGATTATAAATTAGGTATATGATTATTTTCCTAAAATTCTTTTACTTATGCATAGTGTGCATTGTTTACTCTATTTTATTTTATCTTGTTCATATTGTATTATGTTGTTTATGATCTAGAATTATAAGTGTATAATTGATGGGCACATGTGTAGAGGTTATCATTTTATTGTCTATATGATCTTTTGGATGTCTTCAACCTTGTTAACCAAGTGATAGATATAAGAATGCCATGACTCTTTTATTTTTGTACACTAGAAAGCTTCTAATGTAATATTTTTTGATGTGTGATAAAGATTATAAATTAGATCTATGATTATTTTCCAATGATTCTTTTACTTATGCATAGTGTGCATTATTTACTCTATTTTATTTTAGCTTGTTCATCTTGTATTATGTTGTTTATGATCTAGAATTCTAAACACCATGTAGGATTATATTTATATTTTTTGTATTCTATAAAATTTAAGATTGTGTAAATTTACTCATGCTATTATGATTCTTTTCTTATTCTTGCTATGCAAGGTATACCAGTAATTTCCATGTTCTGTCAAATTTAAAAGAAAATTTGCTAACATTCCTTCAACATGCAAATGATTGGAATTTTATTTCAAGGTATCTCAAATATGATACCTTTAAGCTATTTTTATTACCTTATATTTTACCCTAATCCATATTTTTAAGGTATAAGGTATCTCATAGGGAAAGACTTTCAAACATGCATTTGTAGTACTTTCAATGGGTATCCTATTAGATACATTAAAAATGCACATGATTAGAATTATCTTTATAGATATCTCTTACAAGATAATTTAGAGGGCCTTGTAATACCTTCAATGATTCATTTGTGCATAAAGGTATCTCTTAGGAGATACCTTCAAAGTAGCCATGAAGTACTACAATGCCCTTTAATGTATATGATTAGGGATGCATAGTTAGTTAGTTTCACTTTTGTTTGCATGTTTCCCTTTCTTTATTGTTTGTTTCCCTTTTCATTTTTTATGTTTCCCATAAAAAATTTCCATTTGCATAATTTTGTACCATTACATGCCAGGTTTCCATACCTTATTCCTCTTTAACTTTAAATTATCTACTAATAGACATTTATCTACCCCACTCCCCTTGTAACTAATGTCCAGGTGCTCCATATTGCATGATCCCCCATAAGGATCATAAAATATATATTTTGAGATACTCCTAAATCATGTATTCCACCTTTATCATTTATCGGCACCTAATTTCAAAAAAAATTCCATGATGATCGCATTTATTGGGCATTTATCTTAGAAACTATTTCATTAGACTTTTTGTTTTGGCCACTTTCCCTGAAATAAATTTGTCTACCTTTGAGACTTTTGTCTATGGGATATTATTTTAGGAAATTTTTTATTTATTTAAAAAAAATTGAATATAAAGTCTCTTTCCATCCTATGTATCAAAGAGTCCTATCTACCATCTACAAAGAGAATTATGAGTAAAACATCGACCAAGTTAGAGTTGAATTGATTGCATGGCATACATAACACATAGAATAACATTAAAAGAAACATAAGGCATATACATTACAATGACATATTAATATAGTAAATTTATAGGGGAAAATACAACATCCCTTTATTCAATTAAAAAATCTATAGAGTTTATGGACATAATGTTTGATGCCACCGTATTTAAGGACATGTACAAGAACTATTCAAAATTATAAAATGTCATTGATTTAGTGGATGTAATGTCATAGGAGATGATATGAAAGTCACAAATATAAAATTAATCAAGGAAATACTAGCTTTCACATGCTAAAGGTTACATTTTATTGTTGTTAAACTAGAGGTGATGTCATACATCAACCTTCTATGTGATTTCTTTTTCTCAAGAAGGATATCACAAGATGTTTTCCTTCATCAATACAGAAATAAAATAGTTGTTGCATGCATTTTGAGACCCAAGTTCTAAAGGTATTTATATTTCTTCATAATCAATGCTTATTTTTACAAACATACACTAGTACACTTTAGCACAAAAATCTTGATCAATATGGCACTCCCTTTGTGGTTGTTCTAGGACCAAACCATTACATGTAAGGGGAAGAAAACAAAGGGACTGATTCCTATTGACAAATTAAAAATGGGAAAATGTATTGGCATGGTGCTCTTTAATAAACTCTATTGTATGACAAGTATCCATTTTGTTAATTTAGATTAGGTGACATTATTGCATATGATGCTCACCCACGATGTTGTGTACACCTTGGGTGACATAACTAGCTTCCACCTTTGAGAGTAGACAATCAATAAGGATAACCATCCCAAACCTTCAGGTAGTTTTTATATGATATCCTATTTATTTGATGTAATCATGGGAAACTATTATAGATAACTTAGTTAATTTTGAAATCTAGCCACAGACTATGAGAAGAACAAATTATGTGACCATTATTAGTTTATACATATATATACCTATACAAAGCATATGGTTATGATATTTGAATACATGTATCCTTAGGTTTGGCAATCCATTCATGGCTTACCCATGCCTAGGATCAATAAAAATATTAAAAATAACTTGGTAGGAAAAGGGGATTATTTTCTCCACCCAAATTTCATAGTAATCATGATTTGGGGGAACAAAGTTAATACTTTGTGTCTTCCAAATTTTGTATGAGACAAGCTAGCTAAATAGGATATCACCTTTTAGATATAGTGGAGTATTGAAGAGGACCTATCAAAGTAGAAGAAAGACTTATATTTTGGCCACTTTATAAGAATTAGTAGAATGGTTTATACCATGAGGAAGCATTTTGTAGAGGTGGGTGGAAAGTACAAGAGTTATCCTTTTCTTGTGCTTCCACATAATGATTGGGATCCACATGGGAAGATTCAAAAGCACATATAATGATTTAACATCTCTTACATCCATATTCCCTATCTATATGATTATTTATTTCTTAATGCAAATTATGATGAGGATTTTTTAGAGATATCTAGGGTCATTAAACTGAAGGAAGATCATTTGTGAATGATTCAAGATAACCCTGTAATCACTGCTAGAGAATTAGATAGTAATAAATCTCTATACAAGGAATGGGAGTATTCTAACTTCTAGAGAAGATATTCTGAGGAGTAATCGAAAGACCAAGAAGATTCCTCCTCCTAAGGACTCCCTTAAAAATTAAAGTTGTAATCCATGAAGAGATATCATGAGTTTATTGAACCAAGAACAAGAGGGAATAGGTAGGAGATCCCACATAAGAATAGTTGGCTATAAGCACCATTCAAGTATCTACTATTATGCCCCATGTATATATTGTTTCATATATTAAGATAAAAACATTATAATTAGTGGCATAAACATCACCAAGCCTATCCACATAACTAAAGACACCACTGGTTTATATGAGGAAGCTAAGGACTCCTATAGGCATTCCTACACTACAAACATTACAAGGCTTGCCTACTACATTGGAACAATAAGAGAGGGTGATAATCGAGGACATTTAGGATGATTCTGATGAGGAAGAAGAGTTAGAAGTAGCTAAGGCCATGAGTCTCTAGATATGACCCATAACACCAAATTAACTAGAGACTCAACCTTTTGTAAGTTTTCCTTTATCTTTTATACCCATTTTTGGCCATGTTTCAATTTCTTCTATGCTAGGATCACCTAGGGAATATGTACTTACTTCCACATGAATTAATACTATTAAAATTGATCCACTCCCCACTTCCATTACTACCTCTATCCCACTCACCATGCCAATCCTATATATCCCTACTAGCACTTCCACTATTAGAGCCTTAAATAAAAATGTGTCTAAGAAGGTGTAGACTAAATTAGAAACCTTGAAACTCCATGTCTAATCCATATATATTTCTATTCCCATCCCTTACACCACCTCATCCCAAGATACCACCTTGATAAGTTCCATTAGAGGAAGGAAGGTTAAGCCACAATTAGTTATAGTCCATTGACTCCCTCAATTTAGAAGAGTGGATTGGTCCAAAATCATCTAGTCTTCCCTACTCAATTTCCTTGTCAAGGCCTAAAAGAAACAACCAAATCAAGAGAAGACTAAGGCACAAGTTGTGGTTATAATTTCTAATGCATCATAATTGGACATCCCTCCATGGATAATGTATTTAAGAAGCAAGGCATCTCAAATGCCTAGATTTAAGATCATCAAGCTTCCATTTATTTCCATTCTATTCAATCTACCATCTAGTAGTATATAGAGGTTGAGAAAAAGGAAGGTAGAGGATGATAAAGGTACTAAAATCATCCTTGAAGAAAGGAATTAAGTGTTCTCACTCACTAAAAATTAGAACATAAAAAAAAGAGAGCCCCCATAGATTAGAAATATAGCAAACCTCATACAAGCTCATAAGGATGACATTTTTTCTATCCATGAGGGTAAAAATAAGTCTCAATAGGATCAGATGCCAAAGTTGAGCAACTGAAAGAGTGGGCAAAAAAATTTATATTTTTATGGGTATAGAAACAAAAGTCTAAAAGGCAGTCTCTAGATGCTACAATTCATTGGAAGTAATGGATTTTATGAAGGTAGAAATGGCCCCCCATGTGAATAACACCAATTAGTGTATAATAATTTAATAGAGGATAGTGCCAAATTGAAATTCTTATGGCATATAGAGGTAACATGTTATATAGTCATCTTGATTTAATGATGACATTGGAGGCATCTAATGCCTTAAATTTGGTAATCATAAGGTAGGAGGAGGTCAAGGAATGGTTATAATTAGTTAGGGCCTTGATACTTAAGTACCAAGGACATGAGGTATAACTTCTCTATATATTTCATGATTTGAAGTTATCCAAGGTAAAATACTCCATATCAAAATTGAACAACAAGATCAATTTTGATCAACTTGTAAAACAAGTGGAAGATAACATCAAATTAGGTCTCCAGGACTTAATGATGGAGAAGATAGAGGTAGAGTTATGTGTTGTAAGTAAAAAGGTCATTGAAGTTGAGATATTCAATAATATCTTTTAGTTGACCAAGGGAGAACATGTAGGAATCCTTGCCCATGCCAGTAGGATTCATCAACCACCACTACTAGATTTGAATATCATTAAATAGCAACATACCAAAAAACATAAAGTATATATAGATAACAAGGCTAAGAAGAAAAATGATAGAGAGGCCTCAACATCCACAACATTTTCTAATACCACCTCAACTACCATGCTAACCAAAGTACATGCAGTGGTTCATACAATGCAACCTTGAGGCTAAGATTTTGTGCATGTATGATTTGTAATAGTGGATAAATTTATAGTTTGATCCTTTTTATTTTAAAATTGAGTTTATGTTTTATACACAGACACATGTTTCATAGTTTTGAAAATCCAATTTATTTAATTAATAATTAAAGGTTGTCTCTCTAATGATTACTACAATATGTCTTCTATATGGTTAAGTTCACGTTGGTTGACATTTCTAGATGTGTACTAGTGATTTCATTGGTTTATTTTTTTTGTGTGTGTAATAGCTACATCAGATAATTCATAAGCTTGATCTAGGTTTTCAAACATTCTAGACCTATTATTATATTTTTGTCTTGAAATTTTTTGTTTAAATATTTTTTGATGGATTTTGGTCTTCAAAATCATTATTTAGGACCTTGGGTCTTTAGACTATTTTGTTTAGAGTTTTCACATCAAACATTTTATGGGAAAAAATGTTCTGAATGACTTGTGTGAAGAAGAGTGGATTTCCCCTTCAAGGTATATCTTAAGAGATAGATTTCAAATAGGGAAAAGAGTGGATTTATCCTTTATGGAAGGAGTACAATTTGTTTTTATATAGAAGGCACTACTAGATGCCTTAGATGAAGTAGTCTAGGATATGAAGGGGTGCATAGAACAACAAATAAGAACGCAATATTAATTTAACATTCCACCCCTAAAAGTATATATAATAAGAACATCTACAAAGGTAGATAAAATAAATCAAAGTAAACCAAAGAACTTCAACTAATTTTGCATAGGCACAAATTCAAATTCGATGGGAAGCTTTATTTAGATTTTATGTGGAACTGAATATAAATATGCCATATATAAAAAGGCTTAGTCTCATTTATTAACATGACAAAACCTTAGTCTAATTATCCATGCTTTGTCCCTTTAATGTCTAATATCCCCGTTCATCCTTTAAATTATTCATGTGGTCTAATCTTAATCTAAACATAAAGTTCTTTTGTTATATTTCCAACTATTGGGTTTTAATAGTTGAGTTTTATATTTTGGAATTTATATTTTCAATATTTGGATCAAGAATTCCTTTAGGACTTATGCAATTTGTGAAGTTTTTGGACATTTTCTCCACAACATCTTTCCTATAACAAATTTCTTGGTACATTTTCCCTGCAACAATTTTTTCAAAAATACTATTTGGGTTTTTTGAAAATATGTAAAAGACCCATCAACATTTTGTCCTAGGCACTTTTACCTTTCGAAAGGACATTTTGGACTTTTGTCATTAGATATTTTACCCTAAAAAAATCCTCAAACAATTCCCCACAACAATCTTGCCAATGCAATTTTGCCAAAATAATGACTCAAGCCCTTTCCCCAATGATAAGTGCCTATAGGACCTTTTGAAAGTACCCTTTAGAATTTGAAGTGCCCTTTTGACCTTTTGAAAGTTCCCTTCCATCCTTTTTTTAATGTTCCCTTCGGACCTTTTGAAAGGTCATTCATACCTTTTGAAAGTGCCATTTGGACCTTTTGAAGTGCCCTTTGGGATTTTTGTCATTACTGCTTTGGCCTACGAAATAATTTGCCAAAGACAATTTACCTAAAACATTGATTTCATTGGATTTTTTTTGTGTCATAGTCATTTTATCATGTTGAAAATAATAAAAGTCATTGCATCCAACCAAATTATTTCCTAATGGACATGGGCCTTTGTGCCTCTATATTCTCATTCAATATTGGATCCTCATTTCCAAGTGTCCATCTTTTTGCAAGTTGGTGCCCAAATCATGTGTGACTAAATTATGTTTCATCCTCGAGAATCACTTCTTTTATGTCACTTGGTGTAAGATTTTATATGATCCCAATCCCTAACTTTAATATTTCTTATTATCTACAACAACCAATCCTATGCACTACCAAGTGAAATTTTATAATTTGGAGATCATCCACACATGTTTTAGTTGTATATTGTTAAAAAATCTCACTTGTATTAATGGACATGTTTTCAAATGATCATGGTTTTACCCCTTCCAATGTTGCTATGAACTGTTTCTTGTGTTTCTATATTGCAGGTTCAATGGAATTTTATTTGGAAACGAACATGATTGTTGGGTTGTTTCAAAGGTATCTACTAGGAAATACCTCAAAGGGAATTCAAATACTTTTCATGTTGATTAAATACTTCCTTGTAAAATATTTGATATAACCATAACACCTTTTTATTTGATAAAAACTGTGATGTACACAATTGAAATTTTCTTTCGAGGTATTTCTTAGAGATACCTTGAACATGCACAAGATTGAAATTGTCTTTCAAGGTATCTCCTAGGAGATAACTTGAAGGGCCTTGGAATACCTTATATGTTTCTTAAAAATTTCCTTGTAAATTATTTGATATAATGATGAAAAAAATTTATTTGGTAAGATTCATGATGCACATTATTGGAATTTTCTTTTGAGATATCTCTAAGGAGATACCTTGAACATGAACACAATTTGGAATTTTATTTCAAGGTATCTCCCTCTAAGGTCCTTAGAATACATTACATGTTTATTTAATATGTCCTTACAAAGGATTTGATATAACCATGCCACCTTTTTATTTGGCAAGAACCCTGATGCACACGATGGAATTTTCTTTTGAGGTATCTCTTAGGAGATACCTTAAACATGCACATGAAAGGAATTTTATTTCAAGGTATCTCCTAGGGTAAAAAATGAATGGAATTATAATACCTTCCATTTTTATTTAAAATTCCTTTGTAAAGGATTTTATATAACCATGAAAATTATTTATTTGACAAGAACCCTGATTCACACTATTGGAAATTTTCTTTCAAGACTCCTAGGAGATACCTTGAACATGCACATGATTAGAATTTTATTTTAAGGTATCTCCTATGAGATAAATTTTAGGGCCTTTAAATACCTTTTTTTTATTTAAAATTTCCTTGCAATGTATTTTATATAACCATGACACCTTTTTTATTTGACAAGAAACCTGATGCACACGATTGGAATTTTCTTTTGAGGTATCTCCTAGTATATACTTGAACATGCACATGATTGGAATTCCATTTCAAGGTATATCATATGAGATACCTAAAAGGTCCTTATAATACCTTCCATTTTTATTTCAAAGGTCCTTATAAAGGATTTGATGTAACCATGGCAACTTTTTATTTGACAAGAACCCTAATGTACACTATTGGAATTTTCTTTTCAAGATATCTCCTAAGAGATACCATGAACATGCACATGATTTGAATTTTATTTCAGGTTATTTCCTATGAGATATGTTGAATGTAATTTTTGAATACCTTCCATGTTGATTTAAAAGGTCCTTGTAAGGTATATGATATAACCATGGTACCTTTTATTTGGTAAGAACCCTGATGCCAACTTTGATTGCATGTGAGAATGATGCATGGCACTCCAATAACAAACCAAAATTAAAGGGCCCCACCTAAGAGCGTGAAAAAAATATAAATATTCCACATGTAAAGTTTCTTTATCAAACATGATGTCATTTTATTTTGAATACAAAAATTTCTTGGCATCTTCTAACTAAACTATAAGATCATTGATAACTTTCTCATCCTTTTTGGAATCTTTCTTCATAATAAATATCAGATCTTCAATTTCTTGGATCATATAATTCCACTATTTATTCTCTTTATTTAACTATTTAGACATCTTTGTATCTATTTATAATCTCCTTCAAACTATTAAGCTTCCTCCAAATAACCTACTCTGATACCAATTGTTAGAGCTACAATCATTGAGAGGGGTGGTGAATCAGTGAGACTAGATAATACAACTTCAATTTATAAAATATTTAAAAATCTTAATTAAATATAAAAATCATTCATATGTATACACATCATTCATAGTAATGAATAAAAGAGAGAATGCAAGATTAAGCACATAAAGTTAGTTATACATGGGAAACCCTTTTGTGGAATAAAAACCATTAGAACTTGTAATTGGACTACTATCCTATAATAATAAAAGAACCAATTTATAATAAATGTAATTTATTAAGGAAATACCATCCCTAATTTAGTGATACTAAAATCACACAAGGTGATACTACACTTGTCTAGCTGAGCAACCATAATAAATAGACTTTTAGCAAGTTTCACCTTGTAAGGAGGTAATAACCACCTTAGATGTTGAGAAAAAAAACCAACTCATATGAACAATGCCACCTTTGAACTTATGTATTCAATGCCTAATGATGGAACTATGACTATCACTATTCACCTTCAGTAACAACTCTATCACATGACACACCCTATTGGCCAAAGCACATTACATACTTGAACCAACACACAAAGATCAATTAGGAGACATTACATATCCCAAATAACCACACTCCTCAACTTTACACACTTAATTCACCTAAATACACCTTTTTTATTAGTCTTCAATCCTTAGTAACAACTCTATCACCACATCAACATGACCAAATGGTCATATACATAGTCCACACACTAATCTACCTCTTAGATCAACCACTAAGCTCACTTAGACATCAAAAATACTTATCTCACACATAAGGAATAAAAAACATCCTTTTGGATTAACCTAGATCTCTTCACTCATCCTCAACTTTTAAGACACTATTTTGACATCAAATGATCATAATCACCTTTGCTCGCCTATGTGTATACTTAATCAACTCCAATAGAGACCTTATACATACGAACACTATGAATGAATAAAAATTCAAGTTATTAAGCCTTGTTCATACCAAATATGAATTGTTCCTACCTCTAAATTCCACAAAGATCATTCTCATGAAGCCTAGATCACCTTCCAATAGCTAATTCATCATGAGACAACAAAATAACATGAAAACAAGTTTAAATATCCTTCTCAGGTCACTTATAGAATATAGCTATACACATAGTAAAATTTGGATCTCAATGTATTTTAATGTAAAAACATTGAGGTCAACTAACCAGGTTTCATTAGAAGCACCATGACGTCCTCTACAACTTTGTTTTTAACTCCATTAAGAATTTTATCCTGGATCAAAATTTATGGATGAAATATAGAGATTTGCTTTTCCATTTATAAACTTGAATATTAAAATTAAAAATAGGTAATAATTTGATCACAATCATATGACCAACTCCCATAGACTCATCTATATGTGGAAATGGTGAGATCAACAAACTTCCTACTCAAATTTCCTACCACTAGACTAAAATGTCTAAATAAAAACAATGACCAACTAGATGAAGTCCACTCACTTTCATACTAATTATAAGAACCCTTGATATCCCATAGGGTCTCTATAACATGTCCATATAAATAATATCATCCATCAAATGTATTCCTTAGTCAAACACTAAAGAACCATGTAGGAATATTGAGGCTCATTGAATCACACTTTGTCATTGTCATTTTAGCACACATGGAACCTCATCAACATCCTTAGTCACCATGAATACACCATTGATAAAAATCTAATAGTTTACCCCTCATTTGTAATTCTAAAATATTTTTAACCAAAATTAATACAAGGAGGCAAAGAATTTGAGAGTTTGTTTGTAGTGTTCTTTTGTTTTTGTTCTGTGATTTCTGATTCTCACACTTTTAGATGGCTAATAGTTTCTTTTTGGAAAGGTAATTTGGTAATAAAACATTAATTTTTCAACTTTAAAGGAGAATTCAAGGATCCAAACTTATTTGAATAGTGAATTCCATGAAAAATTCACCTACAACTACTTAAGGGACTCAAAAAATATGTTGACAGTTAAGACATTGAAGCAATAAGGTCTTGTATATTTTCAAAATTCATAGAATCTTGTTATGTTTGAAAAATCCATTTAGTTTATTCCTTTCTCTTTTCATCCCAACATATAATAGGTTTAGTAATTGATCCTAAATTCACATATTCATAGGATCCAACCTCATAACTATAGGTTTGTTCTAGATACATGCATCCCACAACCTTAGATCATTCCAATGTCCAGATATGAATCAAATTTGAGTAGTTTGATTTCAACTGGGTACTATCTAGGTTGATAATAGAAACCAAAGGAGATCTATTGGTATTTATTATTAGAAGGGAAATTTATTTTTTACCATACCTTACTCCCTCTTTTTGAACATTTTTAAACATGAATCACTTTATATTAATGCTCATTGTTTATATTGATTTGTTTGTTTAAGAGTTTCAGCTTATATTAGCAAATACAAATAAAATTGCATCATAACAAATTTAGGTAGAGTGTGTCACTACTATATTCTTATTGTACCTAAAATAGGGTTTGCTTACACACTAGAAGGTGGTAAGTTATAACCACATAATCTCTCTAGAAAAATTGAGTGAAGCACCAAGGTGTCACTATCATATTCTTATTATCCCTATAATCTAAGAAATTTTATTCTATTATTTGCATTACATCTTTGACACAGACACATCAACAATCAGTTCCTCAATAAATAGAAGTCAGTTATATTTGTTTACTCTTGGAGTACACATAATATCATCAAAATTAAGTTGGCTATTCAATTGCACTATTTATTTTACCAAGCTCTAGAATTTATCCTAATTATAAGTGGGGTATAGTCAATTATTTTGGTAAATGACATAGTATAAATCTATGTGAGACTACCTATTATATTATCTTATGTTTTCTTTTATCATGGATGGGACTAACATTTTTTTGGATTGTAATGGCTCACCACTTTATGCACAATTGAGATGAATGTTCAGTAACTATTCATGCTCATTCATTTAGGAGGAAAGACATTTAAACTACATGGTTTATATGTTAAATCTACATAGTTAGTTATTTTCACTAGATGATGAAGATGATAAAAAAAATCTGCAAAGTAATTACTATGTAACTATTTTACATAAAATTTAAATGAACAAGTAGTCTACCCATATTGAATTACAATAGGTGGAGTTTAGCTATTTTTGTCTTATACACCCACTTGACTCCTTTGACCTCTTTTCCTTTATAAATGGGCTTTATAGTAGGGCTCACTGCTACTTAAGCCAACCTAGGGACTCCTTGAGTTTGACACACATTCTTAAAAATTATACTATTTTTTATTAAAAATTGATTAAAGTATATACATGCAGAGCATTTGGAATTATATTTATTGTATTATTTTATAAAATTTTAGTGTTATAATTTGAAAACCTTGTTTTCGTAAACAATTTTCATGTGTTCATTCCTTTAGAAGAAGGCTCACTGACATCACAGTTGGACATGCTCCAACAAGGCAAAAAATATTACAATAATCTAGGTAGACTATCTAAATCTTAGCAATTTTATAAAATATTATAGTAATAAATAATAAATAAAAAGGCCAAGTCAACACAAATAAATCACACATTTTGGATAGAGTAAAAGAATACATTAAACATGATTAAGATTAAATAACTAAAAATAATGATTTCTACACATTTTAGAAAGAGTAAAAAAATATATTGAACACTATTAAGATTAAATACTTGAAAATAAGGATCTAAAGAAATGATAATAACAAATATGGTCATTGCTTTAAGTACTCTACAACTTGCTTTGTTTTGATATGTTAGTGCTCTATAGTGTATGTTTGAAAAAAACTAAGAATATGTAGGAATAGGAATATATCTGGTTAGACATGTTTAGTGGTTTTTATTCCTCTTAAAAATGTGTGAAAATTATATAGACCCTATTTTGAAAAGTAAATTTGAATTTCAAATTCATTGGGGACTCCCACCTATTTTAGAACAAAAATGCACCTCAAGAATAGTCAAGTCAAATTCAAGACGAGTGATATATTTAATATATTAAAATGATATTTATATATATTATATTAAAATATAAAATATTTATTTAAAAAATATATTATACAATGCAATATAATATTACAATACTATATATTATATAATATATGTTATTATTATTATTATTATATAATATATTTGTTAATATAGTTTATAAATCAAATTATTATATATTTTAGTATAATATATTTAATATAAAATATATAATTCATATATAATATTACTCAATTCAATATATATATATATAGAGAGAGAGAGAGACATTCACACACACACACACACATGATGACATATAATGTATGTATATTTGTACTGGTGAGAGGGGTTATGTAAAGTGAAAGAGTGTATAATTATAATTGATGGTTAAATCTAGTAATTCCAAACCCTTGACTATGTCAAAATATTAATTAAGTTCATTTTTAGAGATAATTGTGCGTATAGACCAATCAAGATCTGAATCATCATGCAATTATTTAGTCTATGATAGATTGCATTCTATGTGTAAAGAGAGAGCCTCATAACATGTAATCTCTACATCAAAACAATAACTCCCTTGGTTTCGATTAGAGTGCATCTATATTCATTAGATAAGGAGTTTAATTGTGGTATATCACATTTTATCTTGGTGATTACAATAGAGAAATTGCTTTTGCTACAATGGCACTAAGAAAATTATAAGTGACAAAGAGAATTTTCAGATTTAGAAATTGGATAAAAAATTAAAATGGACATATATGTTTCAAAGACACCATCTATTCCATTACATAGATCATAGAGCACCATAATTGGTTTACATCAAATACAATTAGAAACACCACCATAATTAGTTTACATAAGATCCTTGTCCTCATCTAATTTAAGTTCTAGTGCATAAATCACCATAAGATCTACATTAGTGTGGTCGAGTGGTAGTGTTAGTTGTATAATCTCCATGTCCACTCTCATAAGCATCAGTATGGGAAAATTAGCTTGTATGTTAAATGAGGGTGTCAGTAAGTGCATTATGCGCATGTAAAATATCAATCTCTACAACTTCTTTCACTATAGAGGAGATTTTCTAAGGATAAAGTGGTTATTTGTTAGAGATTCTCACATGTTGATTAGGCACATGATATGCACCTGACCTATCATGTTGAAAGCCTTTTATTAGCCCTAAAAACTCTTGATAATAAAATTAATAAATAATTTCATTTAGGATATTAAACTTGAATGAAATTTTCCTCATAAAATATGAAGGAACCTCATTCTTCATAACAATCCACCATTAGTCCCAAAAATTCTTTCTCATAAATGAATGGTGGAAATAGTGGATTGGGAAATGTTTGAGTTTAATTGGAAGTGGCACATTGGATTTTGGATTGTTGAATGAGATTATATATATATATATATATATATATATATATATAATCTCTTAAACTAACCACTAACAATTTGACATCATCACATAGGAATTACATCTCTCTATGTATTAAGATTCTTATATGTCAATTTCACATGTTACCATTTAATCAAATTTACCTATGTAAGGTAATGGTCCCATGCCAGAGGATTACTGATTACTTTTTAGGGCATGTTGTTGAGAAATTATAGGATTATTTTACTTAATTTGTAGTCTTACATTTTTAAAAAATTTGTGAAATAAATGTTGCTCAAAAAACTAATGAGTATTTAAAAGTTATTTGTAAATAAATAAATATGATTGGATATAAAACTATAGTTGGAAAAAATAAATTCATATTATATGAAATAAAGAGTTTATAACATTATATTACAAAAACTACAACTCACTTCAAGGTTAAACAACATCTATGGGAAGCTTTATAGATGTGGGACTAAATGGGGTATGTAAAGTAACCTCTAGGATTTTACAAGCCAACTCTTCATTCAATTTTGGGGTGAAAAGGGATAGAAGAAAGGAAAATAAATAACATGGAAAGTAAATCTAATCT
This sequence comes from Torreya grandis, assembly GCA_037957365.1. NCBI lineage: Eukaryota > Viridiplantae > Streptophyta > Pinopsida > Cupressales > Taxaceae > Torreya > Torreya grandis. The sequence continues at coordinate 77,558 of JARHVA010008509.1, read as the reverse complement.
AAGATGATGTTGCAAGAGATTTGAAACATTATCCTATTAATGCATAAAATAGAATATATCCTAAAGCATCATAGACCATAAAGGAGCATAAAACATGAACTAAAGTCTACTATGTGAGCAAAGACCAAAGCTATAGAAGTAGAAGAAAAGAAATAGTAGATAGACATAATTTTCCACTCAAAATAGCGTAGAACATAACATCCTCATAGATGGAGAATAGAATATATAAGGCCATAAGGGTACATAAAAAACATCTAATCACATCCATGAGGTGCACTTACTATAGTTGCAAAATGAAAAAGTTTTATATCATTACTCTTAGTCTATTACAATGTCTGGTTATCATTTTTTTTTGTATTCCTACTTTTATAAATAGGTGCATCAAATACATGCATCTTAGTAACTATGCATTACAAAAAAACCATGAATAAGTATATGATATACACCAATCATAAACATCAACCAGTCTTACTTGTGGAAACTAATGAACACATCTTAAACTCACTTTTTGGCACCTACAATCAAAAACACCAAGAAACACATCTCACAGTCAAAATTCAAAATTGAAGTTAGCAAGCAAATTATCATTCTGGTCTTATAAATTTTAGTAATAAACCAAATGATTTGAGTGGAGAAATAAACTCATTGGGGCATATATTCATTATTTCTTTGTATTAATTTGAATATATTCAACAGAAGAATTATGTATCACTAATTTAAATTGCAGCTCAAAAGACTTGATGATTAACTAAAATTTGATGGTCATTTTATAAATTAGAACAAAATTGATTCCTTTATATAATTTATATGTAATATAGTAGTTCACAGACTTTTTATAACCAAGTTTGAAGGGCTACTAGAATTAATAATTTACATTACATGAAATTAACTAATTATACATTTACATTACTACCAATTGTCCCATGACAAGTGTCAGTGGCAACATCAAATTTAATGCTTGTGAGATGATTTCGTCTTCGTGATATGTGATTGAAACTTTTATTTTAATTCCTATAAAACATAATAATGTTTGATATATTTTCTCTTTGAAGTAATCAACCTCATCTATTGTGCACATGGGGAAGCACCACATTTATTTAATTATGTACTTGTGATTGCATTTAATGTTAAAGGAATAAAAATTCATTTAGTTTTGCTAAAAAATTAATATTGTTTTCATACCATTAACAATATATAAATATATTAGAATTTCTATAATCTTGACAAATGAAGTTTTTGTGATTCTTGTGCTGAAATATTTTTTTCACGAGTAAAGTTGTTTGGCTTACAATTTCCTATTTAAATTTAATTGATTTTACATTGATGTGATTTAGCCCTATAAATGATGATTTTAAAATCACTTCACTACATATCCCATTGATAATGATGCATAGATCATTTACTTTCATTAATAAAAATGCATCTTTTGTGATAGATTTAACCTTTTCGATACATGATTATTTTAATTTAATACCCATTACCTACCAAACATTTTTAATGTTTGATATATTTATTCTTTGAAGTAATCTGTTGCATAGATGGTGAAGTACCGTAGAGTTTTAAATCCATACCTATGATTGCATTTTTGATCTCATACTATTATAGCCCATTTTCATGTTACATGGCATTATACTCTACATTAAATTCATAAAAATTCATTCAATTTTATTTAAAATATAATTTCATTTTTGTACTATTAACAATATATAGAATATTGTATTGAAATATATTATACTAAAATATATAATATGTAATAGTGATCTATAACCTATATTAACACATATATTATATAATATAATAATATTGATTAATATTAAAATATATTTTAAAATATATATAATTCATATATATTATAATATGTCAATTCTATTTATTTAATAACTAATATAATTTGTGTGTGTTAAGGGGGGGTAAGAGGGGTTATGTGAAGTGAAAGAGTATAAATCAATAATTAAACCTACTAGTTGCTCCAAACCCATAACATTGATGCTATAATAAGCTCATCTTAAAAATAATTATGGGCATAAACTTATTGGGATATGTATCACCATGCAAATCTTTAGTCTATGATGGCTTTAATTTTTCATGTAAAGAGATAGTCTCTTAGCATAACTACTACATTAGAATTGTAATTCCCTTGGTTTTGATCAAGGGGCATCTGTATTCGCTAGATAAAGAACACCAAAGTTATGGGTGATCAGGTTTTATCTTGGTGATTGCAATAGAGAAATTGCTTTTGCTATAATGGCATTAAAAAAATTAGAAGCAACCAAAAATAATTTTAGGTTTAGAAAATGATAAAAATTTGAAGTGAACATATATGTTTGAAAGACACCATCATTACATTGTGTATGACTACTATTATACCACCACCATTTGTTTCTCTTAATATTATAATGTTACATATTCAAAAAAATGTGGATGAAACTCCACTTATTATGTATTGAAGAGTGTAATAATTATTTATAAATCATTACCATTGGTTCCAAAGTTCCATGATGATAATTTTATTTCTATCTCCAATTTTAATTTCTATAATTTTCATTGTACAATGGTCTTATAGCAGATTATTGAACATTTTCTAATTTTGATGATCCCTTAGATGTGATCTAAAACCCATGGTAGGAGACCCATCAAGTGTAATTTGTTACAACGAGTATCTTTCCATTTTATTTGAATTAAATTCAATAAATTATACAAATATACATTTAGATACAATCTATAAATGGATTAAAAACCTATATATAAAAATACTATATAATAGTGTTCTAAGGTAAACTACTTAATATGCCCTCACATAACCATAATTTAGATAAGCACACAAAATCCTTTCTCAAGAGATCTTTGAGTTATTAGGTATGATTTTGTGTCACTTATTTTAATTACCATTTTGGGATCAAATTTATTTCCAAATATTAGTTTGTAAGTTCAAAAAAGGTGACTCAAACTCACAAATATTAGAATTAGTGAGTTAAATTATCTCAAAGGTATTCCTAGGGGTGGGGGCTAAAAACTAAGGAGTCAAATCCCTATTATATAATTATTTTATGTTACATATTCAAAAGATGTGGATGAAACTCTACTTATTATGCAAGAGCTTATTATTTATAAATCATTAGCACACTCTCTACATCAAACTTTCAACTCCCTTCATTCAATTAGGGGGCATCTATAATTTCTAGATAAGGAGTACCATAGTTATGGGTGATCAAGTTTTATCTTGGTGATTGAAATGGATAAATTTCTTTTATTACAATGGTGCTAAAAAAGTTAGAAGTGACCAAGAAGAATTTAGGGTTTATAAATATGATAAAAAATTGAAGTGGGCATATATGTTCAAAAGACACCATCTATTCCAATGCGTATGCCTACTATTATACCACCACCACTTGTTTAGCCTAATCATTAATAATGTTACATCTCCCAAAAAATGTGGATGAAAATCTACTTATTATACAAGATCTTATTATTTATAAATTATTACCATCAATTCCAAAGTTCCATGATGATAATTTTACTTCTATTTCTATATTTTATTTTCTATAATTTTCATTATAATATGGTCTTGTAGTGGCTTATTGAACATTTTCTAACTCTGATGATCCCCTAGATGTGATCCAAACCCATGGTAGGAGACCCATCAATTGTAATATGTTGTGATGAGTTTGTTTCTATTTTATTAAAATGAAATTCCATAAATTATACAAATCAAAATTTAGATACAATCTATAAATGGATTCAAAGTCTATATATAAAAATACTATATAGTGGTGTTCTAAGGTAAACTACTTAATATGACCTCACATAGCCATAAATTAGATAAGTACACAAAATCCTTTTCCAAGAGGTGTTTGAGTTACTAGGTATGATTTTACATCACTTATTTTAATTACCATTTTAGGGTCGAATTCATCTCTAAATATTATTTTGTAAGTTCAATAAGGGTGACTTGCCCTCACAAATATTTGAATTGGTGAGTTAAATTATCTCAAAGGCATTCCTGGGGGGTGGGGGCTACAAATTAAGGAGACAAGTCCCTATTAGATAATTTTCTTAGGTTACATATGCAAAAAATGTTGATGAAAATCCACTTATTATGTAAGAGATTATTATTTCTAAATCATTATCATAATCTCTACTTCAAAATTTTAACTCCCTTGGTTTTGATCTAGGGACATCTGTATTCACTAGATAAAGAGCACCATAGTTTTAGGTGATTAGGTTTTGTCTTGATGATTTCAATGGAGAAATTGCTTTTTGTTATAATGGTGCTAAAAATTTAGAAGCAAATATATATGCTCTAAGGATGCCATATATTCCAATGTGTATGTCTACTATTATACCACCATCACTTATTTATCTTAATAATTAATAATGTTATATCTTCCAAAAAATGTCGATGAAATTCCACTTATTATGTATTGAATATCCTAAATTATAATTATTTTTAAATCATTACCATTGGTTCCAAAGTTCCATGATGATAATTTTACTTCTATTTCCATATTGAATTTATATAATTTTTTATTATACTATGGTCTTGTAGAATATTATTTAACATTTTATAATTCTACTGATCCACTGGATGTGATTTAAAACCCATGGTAGGATATCCATCAAGTGTAATTTTTTATGACGAGTCCGTTGTTATTTTATTAGAATGAAATTCCCTACATTATACAAATATATATGTAGATACAATCTATAGATGGATTCAATGTCTATAATATATAAACATACTATATAGTAGTTTTCTTAGGTAGACTACTTAATATACCCTCATATAACCATAATTTAGGTAAGCACATAAAATCTTTTCCAAAAATGTCTTTGAGTTACTAGGTATGATTTTGTGTCGCTTATTTTAGTTACCATTTTTTGGGTCAAAGTCATCTCTAAATATTATTTTTTAAGTTCAAGAAAGGTGACTCACCCTCACAGGTATTTAAATTGGTGAATATAATTATCTCAACTGTATTCTTGGGGGGGCTAAAAATTAAGGAATCAAATCCCTATTAGATAATTTGTTTATGTTACATCTTCAAAAAATGTGGATGAAACTCAACTTATTATTCAAGAGCTTATAATTTATAAATCATTAGCACAATCTTTACATAAAATTTTCAAATCCCTTGGTTTCTATCAAGGGGCATTTGTATTCACCAGATAAGGAGTACCATAGTTGTGGGTGATTAGGTTTTGTGTTGGTGATTGCATTGGAGAAATTGCTTTTGTTACAATGGTGCTAAAAACGTTAGAAGTGACCAAAAAGAATTTTGGGTTTAGAAATATGATAAAAAATTGAAGTGAACATATATGTTCAAAAGACACCATATATTCCAATGTGTATGCCTACTATTATACCACCACCACTTGTTTCTCCTAATAATTAATAATGTCACATCTTTTAAACAATGTGGATGAAATTCCACTTATTATGCATTGAAGAGTGTAACAATTATTTATAAATCATTACCATCAGTTCCAAAGTTCCATGATGATAATTTTACTTCTATTTCCATATTCTAATTTCTATAATTTTCATTGTACTATGGTCTTGTAGTTTATTATTTAACTTTTTCTAATTTTGATGATCACTTGGATGTGATCTAAAACCCATGGTAGAAGACCCATCAAGTGTAATTTTTTGCGATGAGTCTTTTTCTATTTTATTGGAATGAAATTCCCTAAATTATACAAATCTACATTTAGATATAGTTTATAAATGGATTCAAAGTCTATATATATAAATACTATATAGTAGTGTTATGAGATAGACTGCTTAATATGCCCTCACATAACCATAATTTAGGTAATCACACAAAATCCTTTCTCAAAAGGTCTTTGAGTTACTAGGTATGATTTTGTGTCACTCATTTTAATTACCATTTTGGGGTCAAATTCATCTCAAAATATTAGTTTGTAAGTTCAAGAAATGTGACTCGCCCTCATAGGTATTTGAATTCGTGAATTAAATTATGTCAAAGGTATTCTTGGGGGGGGATAAAAATTAAGGAGTTTAATCCTTATTAGAAAATTTGCTTATGTTATATCTTCAAAAAATGTGGATAAAACTCCACTTATTATGCAAGAGCTTATTATTTCTAAATCATTAACACAATCTCTATGTCAAAATTTCAACTCACTTGGTTTCAATCAAGAGGCATCAATATTCATTAGATAAGGAGCACCACAGTTGTGGGTGATTAGCTTTTATGTGGGTGATTGCAATGGAGAAATTGTTTCTGTTAAAATGGTGCTAAAAAATTAGAAGTGACCAAGAAGAATTATGATAAAAATTTCAAGTGGACATATATGCTCAAAAGACACCATCTATTCCATTGTGTATGCCTACTATTATACCACCACCACTTGTTTCTCCTAATAATTAATAATGTTACATCTTGAAAAAAATGTAGATGAAATTACACGCATTAAAAATCCTAATAATTATCTATAAATCATTACCATCAATTCCAAAGTTCCATGATGATAATTTTACTTTTATTTCCATATTTGAATTTCTATAATTCTCATTGTACTATGGTCTTGTATCAGATTATTGAACATTTTCTAATTCTGATGATCCCCTAAATGTGATCCAAAACCCATGGTAGGAGACCCATCAAGTTTAATTTGTTGTAATGATTTTGTTTCTATTTTATTGGAATGAAATTCTCTAAATTATACAAATATACATTTAGATACAATCTATAAATGGATTCAAAGTCTATATATAGAACTATATATTAGTGTTTTAAGGTAAACTGATTAATATGCCCTCACATAACCATAATTTATATAATCAAACAAGAATCATTTTCCAAGACGTCTTTGAGTTACTAGGTATTATTTTGTGTCAATTATTTTAATTACCATTTTGGGGTCAAATTCATCTCCAAATATTAGTTTTTAAGTTCAAGAAAGGTGACTCACCCTCATAGATATTTGAATTGGTGAGTTAAACTATCTCAATGGTATTCATGGGGCATGGGGGATAAAAATTAAGGAGTAAAATCCCTATTATACAATTCTCTTATGTTACACTTAAAAAATAATGTGAATGAAACTCCACTTATTATGCAAGAGCTTATTATTTCTAAATCATTAGCACAATCTTAATGTGAAAATTATAACTCCCTTGGTAGACTAATAATTATTCACTCACATAACCACTATTAATTTAGATAAGCACATAAAATCCTTTCCCAAGAGGTCTTTGAGTTACTAGGTATGATTTTATGTCACTTATTTTAATTACCATTTTGGGGTCGAATTCATCTCCAAATATTAGTTTGTAGTTCAACAAAGGCAACTCACCTCATAGGTATTTGAATTGGTTAATTAAATTATCTCAAATTTATTCTAGGGGGTAGTCTAATAATTATATAAAAGGTATTCTAGGAGGGGGGATAAATATTTTTATTAAATAATCTACAATTTAAATGTTAACATGTTTAAATATATAAATATTTTTTTTTAAATAATTTTATATGTTACAAATTTTTATATAAAATTTTAAATTAGTATAGAATTAAAAATTCCTACATGCTTAAAAATTAGGGCTAAGTTTATTCTTTTCTCTTTCCTTTATTTTCTTTTAGTTTTTTTCTTTCCTTTTTGAAGGGCAAAAAACATTCTTTTATTGACTATTAGGTTAATTGTGGTGTTAATGTTTTAAGCATTGACCCCATTTTTCACTATCATTTTTGCAGGTGATTTTTTTAAGGTATTTAATCTATGTAATTTATTTTTTTACTATATATTTAATATGCGATTTGTTTCTCTTGACATGAACCTTTTATTCATTGTTTACTACTTTATGTTATGAAATCACTAAAATTCAGATAGACATTTTTTATTAACTGTAAGCAAATAATGAAAAGGGAGATAATGAAATGGTGGAGATTAGTATTGTTTAGTGATTAATTTTATTTAAAAGGGACCCAAATGGTGAATGTGAGGGGAAAGTAGACATTTTTTTATTAAATATAAGCAAATAATGAAATGGCTGAGATAATGAAACGGTAGAGATTAGGATTGTTTAGCGTTTACTTATATTCAATAGGGGCCCAAATGTTGAATGTGAGGGGAAAGCATATATTTTTAATTAATTGTAAGTAAATAAACATAGTAAAAAAGTCTCATGATGTGAGAGGGTTTCAAGGGTTTCACCATCTCTATCTCATTGCATCATTCATCTGTTGGCTCTATTCAGGATACTATGAATTATCTCTATTTTGGACTGAGTTAAAAAGTCATTTTTTGGCTTGTTCTAGGTTATTATTATTTGAGTTGGATTGCTTCCATTTTATACTAAGCTTAAAAGTCATTTTTTGGGCTGAGAAACTTTTCCCTTGTGTCACATCATAAACATTAATGAATGAATGATTGAATAATACTTAGCATTATTATTTGGGGTGGAAATATTTTCCCTCGTGCTTATATATTCTTGGGTATATGGGTCCCATGTATCATTATATATTAAAAAATTGCTTATAAAATATCTTCACCTATTATATAAGAGAAACTATTATTTAGGAAGAATTTTTTGATGGGTGGGAAGTAGTAGGGGATAAACATTTGTATGGTTGTTCCTTTTTTTTGATTTCATTCATGATTTACATCCAATCAATTTTTATTTTATTTTATTTTTTTTTAAATTTTGTAGTAAAATTTTCCTAATTTATCTTAGCATCATCCATTATACATAATTTTTTTAGTCTTCATATCACATCCTAATATCTTTGAAGCATCTGGTACAGGTCTTCCGATCACCCTGTATAGATCTTTGGAGCATTCATAGAATTTTTTAGATCATCTTGTTTATGTCTTTAGATCACACCTAGAGCATATTTAGAGCAATTTTTGAGTATCTTTAAAGTGTTTTCAAAGATTTCAATCATCGGAGCTCACTTGCCTAATCCCAAAAATTGTAGTTGAAAGAGTTGTACAAATTGTGTGTTTCCTTCTCAAAATTACCCCATCATTGGGATGTTTTCCTATACTCAGTATTACCTCATAATTTGGATGTGTTCCTCTACTCAAAATTACCCCATCTATGGGATGTGTTTCTATACTAAAATCTATGCTATTCATCTAAGTTAGACACAATAACAAGGAAAATATTCACCAATAAGTTACACACAAATAATGAACACATTGCATTCATATTCTACTTAGAGCATACTTTAAATTTAAAATGCAATTTAATATATAACCAAATTCAACAATTTAAGCACAATTTATATAACTATAATGAGCTATATGAAATGCTTATAATTTCTCCCCCACACTTTACCTTTTGCAAGTCCTCTCATAGAGAAGTAGAATATTAATCCTTAATCCAAATTTGTTAATTCAAACCTCTAACTTAGATCATAAAATTCAAAATGATGGCCCTAGTCATGGTGGTCCATTGATAATAATCCAAGATTTCTAACAATTGTATGCATCTAGGCTTCAAATTCAACCTTTGCTTGAGAATTCTAATACTTCCATCGAGGACATAGAATGATAGGAGGCCTAAACCTTATCCCAATCCAGACATCTGAACTTCTTTCCTCTAAGCACTAAGTGATTATCTGGAAAACTACTTTGGCTCTTCTTATACTCCATTTAATATTGGTGGGGTTGAAGACTTCCCTATGATTCAACACAATAGTTATTATCTCCCACTTAGAAAGACTTCCATTGAAACCATTATCATAATGGTGGTTTAGAAAAGCTTTAAAAGCAGTAATATTAGATCTCAATAGCTCATGATACTTGTTCTTCATATGCATACGATACAGTGGTTGAAAAGAAGAAATAAGTTTATTTTATTCTATAAATTGTGGTCTCATGCATAACCTAATGGTTATTTCTAATTCTATAAATCTATTATTGGCCTATTACCATGCCATTAGTTTCCTTAGAGTGGAGAGAAAGGCATGAAATTGTGTCTATGCAATAAATAAATTTATCAGAAAACTAGATTGATATCTTAACAACAAATTGAAACTATAGAACTCACAAATGGCATCTTGCCTTTCTTTAGTGCTCTTTAGAAAAAAAAACCTTAAATACATGCTCGTCTTCAATGATATGTCAAAAAATAAGGGAAATTAACTAATTTTATCACTTACAAAACTAATCATGTAAGAAAAGAACATAAACTAATGAAGACTAGCTACATACTAATAGTTTCTCAAAAATAACACAAATACATTAGATAGAAGCCTATGCTCTCTGAAATTATAGTTGGGATTATTCCAATTGCTTCTGAGATTCCTCCTTAAGTTTGTAATTTTTATCCTTCAATTTTTGAATTTTCTTCTGGGTGATATGTCAAGAAGAGATTATTTCATGTAATGGAATAGGGAAAGAGGGAACAACTCTTGTTAGACCTTTTGTCTAAACTACAATCTCTCATGTCTCTCTTTACATGACCTAAATAGAGGCTTATAACTTAGAATTCTAAGTGGCAAGCTCTATTATTATATTAGTATGTTAGGTAATCATTATATTTCTATAATAAATACTTTCTCTCAAATTATCAATCAGATTATGCTTATCAGCATTGGCATTTTTCAAATCAATAATCTGAGTGTCCTTGATATCAAGAGAATTCTGAAAATTACTCAATTCATACGTCTATGAAAATATTACATTGTGGACCTAAGTTTGTTCAGCTTTTATTCCTTGAATAATTATTTATTATTCACTAACTCTAGTAACATATTTTCCCACCTTTGTTTCAAATTAGAAATCATCAATTCCTTACCTTTCCAAGTTGAATGGAGAACATCTAACTCTATTTGTTATAGTTTGATTATTTCCTCATTGTATGATAAAGCTATGGCATGTTGCAATTCTTTTTCTTCATTGATAGAATTTGGATAAGATAGATATTCTTCAATCATGGGTGCATTACTCTCATCAACAATAGAAGGCATAAGATGATCTACTTCTTGAGGTATAACTTATTTTAATAGGGTTCCCTCTATAAATATAACTTATTTTGTGGCTTTCACATCCTTTTCTTCTTCCTGTAAGATAAGTCAGTGAATGTGACAAAGTTTAGTTGGAAGAGGATGAAGGGTGTCTGAATAAATTACCATTTTTCACTTTGATCTTTGGCATAGTATCTTTGGAACCAATGGTGGTGGAGATGCCCATTCTATAATTTCAACTATGGGTTCTTCAATCTAGATTGTAGTGGAATGAGGAGAGGTAGGGCAAGGTGTCTTTTTGGTAGGAACTAGAGAAACATTTTGGAGGGAAAAATAACAAGCCTTTTCACCCATTGGTTTACTGAGAAAATAATGGTGACAAATGAGCATAACTAGCCCATGATGGCAGGTATACCCAATAGCTCATCTTATCTTCTAAGAAACATTAATCAGAGGATTGTGAAGTAAAAATGCAAGATCAATCTTACATTCTTCTAAAACAACTCCTTTCCTTAAGTCAAGGAGTATCATAAAATCTCCACTCATTACTATAAATTTACCATCACAAGTGATATATTTCATTATAAAAAAACAACATTTTTTCAAGGTTGAGGAAGACTTTCTCTCAGAATTCCCTTCACCACTCCTTGGGGGGATTTGGATAGTCTAGGGTGTGGCTCATTTTCTTCAAAAAACATATAAATTAGGTCAAAAAAATTGATATTTTCAATGTCAACTATTCCATCCTCAGGAATCCTAGATAGAGCATTGATTATAGAGGGATTCACTAGAATGTTCTTTCCTTTGATAATAGCATGATCTTCATCAAAATTCTCATAGAATTCTTGCACAATTTTTTCATGGAATCCTTGAAATATTTTTAATAAATTAAACCAACCTAGTATTTTAAAGACATATTTAGATAATTCATCTTGTATCAATGCAATGGAGGATTTCTATTCACCTTTGGATAATTCATCTTCCACCCATCTTCAAAGCAAGCACTATTTAACTACAAATCTGACTATACTATAAAAACATAGATCTTGAATTCACAAAGGGAATAGGGGAAACAAGAGGTTAGAGATAACACAACAATTGCTAATAGTGAAAATGCAAAAATGAATAACAAAGTAGGTTATATTATGTTATAATGACAAGAATGATGATGGTAGTTATGGGTATCTATTTGGAGCATGCCATATGAGATATAATGAGAAATTGCTTTATCTAATGAAGTAGTAATGATGTGCCATAAAGGTCATTATTGGTATTACTGGGAGCAATTATTGAAATTAATTGTGTCATACCACATATTTTTGAAAGACCCTATATTTAAAACATAGTTACATCAATCTTGTTTCAAATAACCATTTGTAAAAATCATCACAAAATACCATCACATCAATTCCTTTGAATAACTTTTGAAAACACCATCACATCAAATTATGGATTATGGAATTATTAGTCTAATGGTATTATTTTGATTGTCAATGATGGAGGTGGATTCTTCCCATTCATGATTTTTCATCTTAGGAGCATAGTTATTAGTTTTTCGAGCATAGCTTCTAGTCTTTAGAGCTAAGTCACTAGTCTTCAGAGCTAAACCTTCAGACTTTAGAGAAAAACTATAGTTAATTAAGACTTTATTTATATATATAAGTTTAAATCACCTTATATATAAAGCACCTAATTTATTATAAAAACCTTATGTATATTTAGAACCTTATATATATATAGATATATATAGATATATATATATATATAGATATATATATATATATAAGTAAATAACCTTATATATAGTGTTTTTTATATGTATTTATAGCCAATTGCATCTGCTTAATCCATGTATTTTCTAAAAAACCACTTGGGGGATCTATTGATGGATGTAATGGTTGAGCTAGAGTTATCCCTTGGAAGGTATATGTATGGGGAGGAAACCTCTCTACATGGTAGAAAAACTAATTGTAGTGTTTGTCATCTATTGCCAATGCAATGGTATTGAAATTGGTGTATTGAAAGAATGTGTTTGTCCCATATGAATAGAAAAATAGGACTTGTTATGACTTGGTGGTTCTATAAATTCTTGCTTTGGCCATGGATTTCAAATTTTTATTGATGAGATTATATATTGTCTTAATATGGGATGAATGCACAAAAGACCATTTTAGCAAGATTGATTAATGCAATGTTGATGGCAATCTTGGTTTTTGTTATATTAATGGGCAATCTTGTCAAACTTTGAAATATTGATTTTAGCAATTAATTGATCCAAAATTTAGTTTATATTTAATTTGAATTTGATTTTCCATCATTTTTATCTTTAAAGATAAACATTTCCACCTTTAGACATGTGGATGCCACCTCAGATACATATAAGTACTCGCATGGCCTAAATATGACTAAGCTATCTAGTTGGCTCAAAATCTAGACACATGGCACCTTTTGATTACCTCGCATATTATTAGAATGTATCTTTTCATGCTGACTCATCTATTTCTCACCACCTAGTGACCTTTAATTCATAAAGATCTCTCACATGGTGCCTTTTAATGTTGATACCTTGAATGGGGAATCCACTCTTAAAATTATTTGAAAGGTATCTCTTAGGTTATAACTTGAAGGTTAAATCCAATTTTTTACATGTTTTAAAGGTATCTCCTAGGAGATACCTTGAAGATATATAGGGGCCTTTAAAATATCACCCTATAGTGCCTTCCATGTAAATGAAAATTCCACTTGTTCCTTGAAGGATAAATACTCTCTTATGCTTTTTTGAAAGGTATCTATTAGGAGATACCTTGAAGTTGAAATAAAATCTTGTGCATGTTTGAAAGGTATCTCCTAGGAGATACCTTGAAGTTATTATAAGGGACTTCAAAATATCACCTAGTAGTGCCTTCCATAGAAATGAAATTTTCACTTATTTCTTGAAGGATAAATCCACTCTTGTCTTTGTTTGAAATGTATTTTTCAGGAGATAACTTGAAGGGGAAATAAAATCATGTTTATGTTTGAAAGGTATCTCCTAAAATATAAATTGAATGTATTACAAGGGCCCTCAAAATATCACCCATTAGTGCCTTATATGTAAAGGAAATTCCACTTATTACTTGAAAGAGAAATTGACTCTTGTGCCTATTTGAAAGGTATTTATAAGAGATACCTTGAAGGATAAATCTACTCTTCTACATGTTTGAAAGGTATCTCTTAAAATATACCTTGAAGGTATTAAAAATGCAATAAAAATATTACCCAGTAGTGTCTTCCATGTAATGGAAAATTCTATTTGTTCCTTAAAGGAGAAATCAACTCTTGTGACTATTTGAAATATATATACTAGGAGATACCTTGAATGGAAAATCCACTCTTGTGCATGTTTTTAAGGTATTTACTAAGGGATACCTTGAAGGTATTAAAAAATTCTTAAAAATATCACCCAGTAGTGCCTTCTATGTGAAGGAAAATTCCACTTGTTCCATGAAGGAGAAATCCACTCTTGTGCCTATTTGAAATGTATCTCCTATGAGATATATTGAATGGTAAATACACTTTTGTGAATGTTTGAAATGTATTTCCCATGAGATAAATTTAAGGTATTATAAATTAATTCAAAATATCACCTAATAGTGCCTTCCATGTAAAGGAAAATTTTAGTTGTTCCTTGAAGGGAAAATCCACTTTTGTCCCCATTTGAAATGTATCTCCTAAGAGATAACTTTAATGGTAAATCCATTCTTATGAATTTTTCAAATGTATCTCCTAAGAGATACAATAAATTTATTATAAATAATTTCAAAATATCACTCAATAGTGGATTTTATACAAAGGAAAACTCCACTTATTCCTTGAAGGAGAAATACACCCTTATGCCTTTTGTACAAAGGAAAACTCCACTTATTCCTTGAAGGAGAAAGGCACCCTTGTGCATATTTTAAAGGTATATCATAAGGGATTCCTTTAAAGGGAAATACTCTCTTGTAAATGTTTTAAAAATATCTCATAATAAATACCTTAAAGGTATTATAAAGTCCTTAAAAATATCACCCAGTAATGCCTTCTATGTAAAGGTTAATTCCACTTGTTCTTTGAAGGAGAAATCCACTCTTATAAGTATTTTAAAGGTATCTCCTAGGAAATAAATTAAAAGGGTAAATAAAATCTTATTCATGTTTAAGAGGTATCTCCTAGGAAATGCATTGAAGTTATTACAAAGGCCTTAAAAATATCACCTAGTAGTGGCTTCTATGTAAAGGAAAATTCTACTTGTTCTTTGAAGGAGAAATCCACTCTTATCCCTATTTTAAATGTATCTCCTAGGAGATACCTTGAAGGGTAAATATACTCTTGTACATGTTTGAAAGGTATCTTATTCAATTTTTCATATCCAATAAGTGTCATTGGCATAAGTGCACCTTTAGTTGCCACATTCCCTTACCCTAACCCTCATAAGTTTTAAAATCATTCCCCGAAAGATAGTTATCAACTCACCTCTCCCACCATTAATTTTAGAGTATAAATACCCATTGTAAGATAATTATTATGATCTAACCTAGGGGCATTAGAGTATAAATACTACTCTTCACATTTGGCTAAATAATTAGAAGTATTGAAATTTTGATAGCATTAAGAAATTTTAGAGAGCATAAAGAGTTGAGAGAGTTGAGCCAAGAATGGTGAGAATTTATGAGTAGGGATTATTAATCTAATGCCTTTAGTAAGATAGAGATTATTTTAAATAATCATTCTTGATGGATACTTCTACATCTTCATTAGCATTGGCATAATTATGGGAAAAACCCATTTGAGGGTGAAGATCACTTCAGATGCAAAATCTTAAATGGTTCATCCAATTATTACCCATAAGGGAATGGGTTGGTAGATTCTAAAAATAAAAATATTATCAAGTTGATCAAAAGAATGTGTGATGACAAGCATGAGTGATACCTACATGTGAAGATGACCCTATGAGCAGATTGCATCACTCCTAAATAAGTTTTGAAGACTTCCCCGTATGAGCATGTATATGGGAAGGAAATAATTATGATAGTATCATCATAAATCCCTGCATAATAGCTCTTGATGGATATTTAAATAGAATAAAATGGAGGAATAAAGGTTTAACTTGTTGAATTACTCAAACTCTAGGAGGTGAGGGAATAGGCAAGCAATGAAAATCGCATCTAAAAATAAGTAGATAAGTGATGTTTTTATAAGAAGTCATAAAACTTGAAATTTAAACATGGAGATTTAGTTCTCAAATATGATCAATGAGCTACAAAGCTAGGACAACATGTGAAGCTTGATTCTCTTTGGAGAGGACCATTTTGCATCATTAGTGATAGGTAGGGGAATGATTATGAATTAGAAGATCAAATGGGAATGCATTAGAGATCCCCATTAATGGGATCAACTTGAAGCATTTCAACCTGATTTACCATCTTCCCCTTTGTACACAATTAGTTATTAACCCTTTTCATCGCGTGTTTTATTTTTCTTATTGTAGTTTCCCCTTGCTTCCTTTTCCTTCCCTTTATTGTTTCCTTTTCAATTAAGTGCCATTGGCATAAGTGACTCTTCTAGTCACCATGTTTCCCCTCCCTAGTCCTCCTAGATCTTCTAAAATCATTCTGTAAAAGATGGTTATCTAATTGCCTTACTATCCATTAATGTTAAACACCCCATTTTTTAATGACTCTCCATAATGATTACCACAAATATCTCACGAGTTGCCCTTTGAGCATGTGCACCACACTTATAATTTATGGGGGAGATTGATTTTAAAATATCTCATCCAAGCCAACCATTAGACACATTAAGAGCATCAAGAATATTGAGTGAATCAAGAGAAGTAGGAAGGGTTGAGTCTAAAGTTAAAAATAGTTACTAGAGAACCATTAATCTAGACCTTTAGCAAAAACAAATAGTGGTTTAAGAGAAAAATCTTAACCAATGAAAACTTCTACATATTCATCAAGAAGTGACCAACATCCCATCAGACAAAGAACCTACAGGTCAAGTAATAGAGGTGAACTTTCCCTCAAACATGAAATAAGCAAAGGTAATGCTTTCTCCCCTACTCTAGAAAAAGGAATGGTGCCCAACACCAAAAAAGCATCTAGGGGTGAATGGAGGGACCAAAAATTGGTCACTAACTTTATGGATAATCTCTTCAACCTGAAGTTATCCAAGAACCCCAAGAGTGTGAGAGAGGGTACTTCTAACTAAATGCTTTAAAGGGTTATAAAAAAATACTGACTCATTCAACTATATATTATGGGCATACACACTAACACATTTCATAGTGCCTTATATTCATCCTTGCTTGGAGATCGTTACCCTTTGTGCATAAAGATATGATGCCTACTCTACTATAATCAATGGAAATAGTCATTTAAGGGTAAAAATTGGTGTAGATAACATTAGGGATATTATTTAGCTCCCAATCATATGGAGGCCAAGATCTATAGTTAGATAACCTCCAAACTATTTGGGATTTATAGGTCCAAGAAAAGAGAAACTTCCTTGGGTTTCTCCTCAAAATAAAAATCATGGAAATGCCTCCTATGCCCATTTACCTTAAGATATTTAATGTACATTACCTAAGAGAAACTCTATCCATGTTTACCTTCATCTTTGAAATGGACTTCAATTTCAATGTCAAAAACTTCTAGTTGGGGGAACTCTTCCTCATAACCTTGGTGCAAAAGGGAAAATATTTTAGGTTAGATTTTGTGGAATCCATCACCACCTCCATAAGGGACGAGCTAATTTTTTTTCCAATAATGGGTACATTCTAGTATTCATCATTCCTTCTACATCTCATTATATTCTATCATCCCTAATTCTTTTCCATATACCTTGACCTTAACTCCTTTAAAATAAATGTCTTCCCCAACATGGTGAGCCTAATCATTATATGGACCCACATCTTATCTATCACTAAGGATTACTACAAGTTTTTAGAGATTTTTATGGCTCTAGTTCTCATTGACCTCAACATAGAGCCCCTTAAATTCAAAATGTCCAAAGCATAGCTAGCATGGCTCACTAAGAGCAAGGTCTTGATGGATTGGTTTTGGGGAGCCCACTTCAAATTCTTTTGAGCACATGGTTTATAGGTAGAACCCTTTTGACTCTCATGCATGTTGATAGACAAAACTCTAGCCTTAGGGTATGTTTTCCAACTCAACATGGTAGATTCTATCTATGGGGTAGGGAAGAAGAAGAAAGTCTTGTATGATGTCCCCTTCATAAGAGGAAGAATTATAGTGTATAAAAGGCACTAGGAACACCTACTCATAGCCAAGCTGGTGGAGCTTGGCCCAGACCTAATAGATAATAATGGAACTATAAACGAAATGGATACATAGCAAACTTAAATACCACCAGTTCCCTTAGGTATCAAGTTTGACCTTACCTAGAGTATAATAAGTCACCCACATAAGGCATTCCCTAACATTATGTGGGTATATCTCATATCTCACTAGGTTTAATAAAACCATGGGAGTCTTTCTATGAGAAGGTCTTAGATCATAACCCAACTAAGAAATTATCAAAGGTGAAGAATAAGAATCTCAAAGAATTAGGATGGACCAAAGAAAAATGGCCACCTTTATAAAAAATATAGGTATGAGATTAACCTATCCTATGCCAAGCCCAACGAGGATGATAGAGATGGAATATTTGATAATATTTAAGAGGAACATCATCAAAAGGAGGGCTTAGTATATGGATAATCCTCCATTGAAATAATTATAGGTAGAGAAGGAGAAGAAGAAGAGGATGAAGATACTCCTGGGTTTGTAGTAGGACTCACACAACTACATAAAAAGGGTGAGATCATGGAGGTTCAAAAGCCTTCTTCAGAGCCATCTCCCCTATACTCATGCTCCATAGCTCTAAAAAAACAATAATATCCCTTTGATAACCTCATGACTATTTCATCCCAATAAAAGTATCTTAATGCACCCAAATCCAACCCTCCACTTGAGCCCACACATAAGAAAATTTTTCTTCTTGAGTCCCCACCTTTCTACCTCTACCTCTCTTGTCACCTCCACAATTCCATCCACCATCTTAGCTCAAGTTTTGGTAGTCTCTACTAATCAATAAATCACCACCTTGGCCTCTTTTTCATCTTCCACCCAATCCTCCACTGAGATCACATCACTTTCTTTTATAGTCCTGATCTCCTCCTATGTTTTTCCTCACCCCATCACCTTCAACTTTGGCATCATCCTCAATTATGCCATACTCACCATTCCCCCTAATATATGAGATCCCATTGTTATCCCCTTTCACCTTCAACTTACATCTAACTTCCTCTAGAGGAATGACACATGCTACTTCACATCAAAAAATAACTATTCCATTCACATTACCATAGGGAATCACCTTCATAGGGGAGAGAATTTAATGGCTAAATTAGTACCAACAATAGGAAAATACAAGAAGAATAGCTTCAGAGGCCCAAATGGAAAGAAAGAGAGGGAAATAAGTCAAGGTTGATGTTAAAACTCACATGTCATTTTATGATCCTACATAGATATCACTTATGGTTGTTCATATGACCCCCTATGAAGTCAAGCCCCAAGGATAGATGTACCTAGGGGAATATGATATTCAATATATTAGCCTCAACCTCAGCTAGGTCAGGCCCACTAATGCATTCAAGTTGATAGAAGAGACATAAAATTCCATTACCATGGACTACCTCAAGGTGACTTGATAACTAGAAAAGGCCAAGATGGAACTTACAAGAGTGAAATATATGGTTGAAATCCTCAATGTTGAGGCTAAGGCCAAAAATGTGGAGCTTAATAAAGCAAGGTTTGACCTATATATCCACATATCTAATTAAAGATTTCAAGTGAAAGTTAACTTGTGAGTGGCCACCAAAAATGAGATACAAAAGAAGGAGATTGAACTGGCTTGAGTCAACAAGGAGTTCTTTGATTTTTATCGATCACATGAACAATTATATTTAAGGCATCACAATATTCCTTGGTCAAGGACTAGTAAATTGAGAAGTTGACAAACTTGAAGATAGTCTAGAATTTCATTTTAAATGTGTAAAAGTTGGCCTCTTAGATGAGCACATCTATTAATCAGGTGATCACCTTCATCTCCCCAAAGGTCTAAGAGTTAGAGAGCCTCATCTATAAGTTCTATAGTTCTTATCATGAGATATTATAAGAAGCAAAGGTAACTTATTAGAGGTAGGTGGTAGCCAATGTCAATGAGTGAATTGGCTATAGTAAGGTAGCTAACAAGTGCAAAGAATTATTTAATCCCTTAGAGCATGTGGTCTAAGATAGGTAGGGATGAATTAAGTAGTTATTCCAATTAGAAATTTCCTCCCTTTTCTTGGTATATAATAGTGTCCTCCCTAAGGTCTAGATCAAGGCACTACTTGATCAAAAGTAGAATGACTAGACCATCTTCATAGCTCTTGATCAAGTGCCTAATATCTTTGAGGTGAATAAAATTTTGTACCCACTCACCCAACTAGATTTATAGACATTGGTAGTGGTCAAAATATTGGTGAACATCTCCTTAAAGGAGATAATAGATTTGGATATAGCCTTTAAGGATCTAAAAAAGGAGACCCAACCAAAGGGGGAATAATGGGCACCCTTATAAGTAGCACTTCAAAAATTATAGGTTTTCACATCTTCCTCTCATTTTTGCAATTTTAATTCAATTGGTTTGAGTACTAGAGTTTTGGGTTCTCCCATCTATAATCAGAATCTTTTGTGAGTCACCAAGAATTGTGGATCATAAATCCATGTTTGTCAATTTTAGAGTAGCTCATCTTTGGCTTTGAGCTCACTCAATAGTTATCAGTTCCTTGTTATGTTTTAGTGGTTCCCCTTTTCTTCCCTTCCTTCTTCAGGGGCCCTTTTCAAATTTTTGCCTAATTACTAGCCTTCATCTACATCTAACATATAATTTCCCCACACTCAATCTCAGTAACAAAGTCCCCATCCCCTCTAGATAAGTGCCAACTTGATGTGTGTCATCTTCGTGCTTATTTGGGAGTGGTGTCAGTTTTCCAAAACATAAAGGAGTGCCATTAGAAGAGAGTGTGGGTATCTCTTTTTGAGTAAAACTTTTGAAACACTTTAAGCCTAGATTAAAGTATAATCTAATGATTCCAAGTGGGGCAAGGCCATTAAACACAACATAGGTGAGATAACTTCAAAATTATACAAGTGGCACCAACTCACTTCTCCTAAGCATAGTGGATGTAATAAAATAATGAAATTAAACCATATCTAGGATTTGGAGGCTAACTACATTGATGATCTCAAGAGCCTCTTTTACTTTCCATGGAATCATCATGGGGATGAGTGTTAGAATCTCTATGTGTCATTTCAAGGGGGTGCCACCTCAGCTATATATTATAGGCTCTTCCCTTTTATAAGGGATTGGTTATTATTTTTTGTTAGTTATCATATTTTATATTATTGCTTTTTAATCCATTGTAATAGACTAGAATAGTAACATATAGCATTTTATATTTTACAACCGTAATAGATGCACCTCATAGATGTGACTAGACATGTTGTATGTGCCTTTCATGGCCTTTTATATTATTTACTCCATATAAAATAAAGAGGATGTGATGTTATTCATTATTTGGAGTAGATAATTATCTTTTTTTGTTGTTTCTTTTCTTATTATTATATAGTTTGGGTCTTTTCTTGCATAATAGACTATATCTCATGTTTTATACCCCTTCATGGTTTATAATGCTTAAGGATTTAATCTATTTTATGAAATTATATATTAATATTTAAAATATTTTGTCTCATTTCCTTTTGCTAAATATAGTTTACATGTTATTTGTTTTCCTTTATTCAAACTCAAACAAAGAGCCAACTTCTAATATCCTCAAGGTTACTTTACAAACTACAATTTGGTCCCACAATTATAAATCTTCTACCTTCCATGTAAAGAAAAATTTCACTTGTTCCTTAAAGGATAAATCCATTGTTCTCCATGTTTGAAATTTATCTCCTATGAGATACCATTAAGGGGAAATACACTCTTGTGCATGTTTGAAAGGTATCTCCTAATAGATACATTGAAGGTATTCTAGGGTCCTTCAAAATATCACCCAGTAATGCCTTTCATGTAAAGGAAAATTGCACATGTTCCTTCAAGGAAAAATCCACTCTTGTGCCTATTTGAAAGGTATCTTTAGGAGATACCATGAAGGTTAAATCCATTATTTGGTATGGTTTAAAGGTATCTCATAGGAGATACCTTGAAGGTATTACAAGGGCCTTCAAAATATCACATAATAGTGTCAAAATAGGAGATTTCACTTGTTCACCACATGTTTATACAACTAGAAGTAAAATTTATGTGTAAACAAAAATTCCACTTGTTTTTTAAAGGAGAAAACCACTCTTGTGCCTATTTGAAATGTATCTACTAGGATATACCTTCAAAGGGAAAACCATTCTTGTGCATGTTTGACCTTGAGAGTATTACAAGGGCCTTTAAAATATCACCCAATAGTGCCTTCCATGTAAATAAAAATTGCACTTGTTACTGGAAGGATAAATTCATTCTTATCCCTATTTGAAATTTATCTCCTAGGAGATACATTGAAGGGGAAATCCCCTCTTGTTCATGTTTTAAAAGCATCTCCTAGGATTTACATTGGAGGTATTATAGGGTCCTTCAAAATATAACATAATGGTGCCTTCTGTGTAAACAAAAATTTCAATTATTTCTTGAAGGAGAAATACACAAAATGGACTTTAGGAAATATAAATAACAATTCATATCAACATTAGAAGGGATAAAACCATGATCATCTAAAAATATGCCTATTAATCCAAATGAGTGTTAAGAATAATATACAACCACAAAAAGACCCTAAAATTATTTATTAAAAATAAAATTCCATTGAACCTATAATATAGAAACATAAGCAATAATTCATAGCAACATTGGAAGGGGTATAACCATGATCATCTGAAAACATGTCCATTAATCCAAATGAGAGTTGGGAATAATCTAAAACCAAAATAGGTAGGGATGATCTCCAAATTGGAAAATGTCACTTGGTAGTGAGTGATATTGGTTCCTATAGACAATAGGAAGTATTAAAGTTAGGGATCAAGAACATATAAAAGTTTAAACCAAATGACATTGATTAAAATTTTCAACATGATAAAATGACTGTGGCACAAATAAAGTTCAAGTAAATAAATGTCTCAGGGAAATTATCTTCAATAAATAATTAGTTAGGCCAAACAAATGATGAAAAAAACCCAAAGGGTATTTGTAAAAAAGGCCAAAGGGCACGTTTAAAAGGTCCAAAGGGAACTTCTCATTGAGGAAAGGTCTAGGACTAAAGTCCTGAAGGGTGAGTTAAAAGGGTAAATGGCCATTTCCAAAATTTTGAAGGGTACATTAAAATTTTTTGAAGGGTACTTTTAGAAATACTAAAGGGTACTTTCAAAAATCGCAAAAGGTACTTCAAAAATCCCAAAGGTAACTTCTCATCAGGGAAAGGACCCAAGCCAAAAGTCTCAAAGGGTAATTATAAATGGAAAAGGGTCATTCCAAAAAAGTTTAAGGTTAATCATAGAGAGAAAAGGGCCATTTTGAAAATAGGATGAAAGGCAATTCTATAGGTCAATTATTCATGACAAAACTCCTAAAGGGTAAGTTGCACAAAGCCCAAAGGGTATGGACCCTTTTGGTCATTATTTTAGTGAAACTGCAATAGTAAGATTACTATGTGGAATTCTTTTGGAATTTTTGAGTCAAAAAAAATGTTTGATGATAGAAGTTTGAATGGTCATTTTGAAAGGCCAAAGTGACAAAAAGTTGAAGGGTCTTTCCAAAAAATCCTTTAGGGTCTACAATTTTGATGGTTTCATATTAAATCTTGGAAATAAGACACCTTTACCCCTTGATAAGATAGAGAAGACCTTATACATAAAAATCAATGTATTGTTAACAAAATTCTCTAATTGAAACACATATGTACTCATTTAATCCTTTATTCACTATAATAATGATTGTTAAGTTCCACCTCAAGGTATTTTACTATAAGACTCCTTGTAATAGCTTAATGGGTGAGTTGAAATTATCTCCTTGAGGGTAACATGAAGGTATCTTAATGGGTGAATTAAAATTATCTCCTTTGGAAAGTTTCACTTTGGGAAGCTTACAAAATAGGGGGAAGGGTAGATTAGAAAAGAAAGACCCTATGGTCAGATAGAAAAACATAGTCAAATAGTCTCAAAAAGTTTGATATAGGAAAATTCAAAAATTTGGGCTAAAGGTTGCTCCTAGAAGATACCTTAAAGGAGAAATCCAATTTTGTACCTATTTGAAAGGTATCTCATTTAATTCCTTATATACCTCTATAACACTTGTCAAGTTCAACCTCAAGGTATCTATGGATCATAATTGAAGTTTTGAAGTTTTGGGTCAATTAGCATTTTCATCATCATCATGCTTAGTAATGTTTTGTGGGTGGTATATCAACTTATTCTTTCTCAAGTTCCCCTTATTCATTTTTTGTTAAGTCTTAGTCCCTTCCACTAATGACATGTGTAATCATAGTGCTCCTTAAGAAAGAAAGGAGTTATTTTTTAAAGTAAAGGCATGCCACTAGCTGAGGGAAGTGGGACCCATTTCTAACAATAATTTTAGAAGAAGTTTAGAGGGAGAAACGCATCACCAAAAAAATTCTTCTAAGCATCATGGGAATCCCTGAGGTTTCTTCATAGATCATAATTATGTTATGCATCTATAAAACTTTCCATAAGAAACTATTTACCAAGAGCAAGAGTTTTAGGCATCAATAATATCAACTAGGAAAGTCCTTCATGGGTAACTTGAAGTTATCTCCTAGGAGATACCTTGAAGATATTATAAACCTAAATAACACTAGGCAAGCTCAATCTCAAGGTATCCAATGGAAGATTAATTTTATGGTATTGTAATACCTTCATGGGTAACTTGAAGTATCTCCTAAGAGATAACTTGAGGATATTAAAATGACCATCAAGGTAAAAGAAAATTTTAGAGGTACAATAAGGCAATTTTTTGGATTTGAAACTAATAACATAACAAGGAAAATTATGGGAAGACCATGTGCATGTGAGGACATAAAACATGGGCTCTCCCAATTATAAGAAGTCCCTTTAAGTTATCAAGTTATCAGCCCATAGTGAATTCAAGGTGAAGTAAATTTCTATTGGGAGATACATTCAAGGTGAAGGAAAGTGCTTTCGAGGTGTCCACTAGGATATTCCTTCAAATGACTTGAAGTAAACTAGTAATTCCATCATATTTAACTTGAAGGTATATCCTATGAGATGTATTATAAGAAAAAATTGCTCATGTGCATGATTTAAAGGTATCTTCTAGGAGATACCTTGGAGGTACCTACTGATGGGCATTTTGACACATATTAGAAACACACTTCCCCTTATCTTTCTCCTTTGAAATAAATATTTGTGGATTCATTTTCCCATCAAATTATATTGGTTTTTACACATAATTAACTTTTTTTTTGGTCATACCTTATTAGTTTAAGTGTGTTTTAATGTATACATTATGAATATTTAATATCTATTTTTTATTATAGTTTAGAATTAGCATTTGTTGATATAAATTTCATCACTACTCAAACACAAAAAAAATTCATGAACTGATTTAATATGTAACTTGGATTTTACAAAAGATCAATATTTAAATCATTTCAATTAATTTACAAAATGTCTTCGATCAAAAAAGGAAATCCCACACTTAAAATTTAGAATAAGACCTCGCTCAAAAAGAATTTGGATAAAAGGTAGATGAAGGCCTCACTCCAAGAGAATTTGGATAGATTATCATTTAAAATTCCAACACTTAAATTAAATCCACATCATCATTTTCCATTCTATGGTGGTGAAAAAAATCCTCTTGATGATTGGTATTTTGAATTGTTTAGTCCATCAAACATGCATGCATATATATACTTATTTAGCACTACATCAGGAAAAGAATCTTCTCTAATTATAATAATCCTTTCCTATGATAAGGGTGAACTTGAAGATGCCCTTCAATTCTAACTAGAATTATGGAATAAATAAGAGGGAATTCTCCATCGATCTAAAACTAATTTTAGTAAATTTACACCTAGTAAAATGGAGTTGACAAAAATTAAATTTTCTCCTTCTTGTGAAACATTTGGGTTTTATTTTAATATCTATGACAACCTTAAAATGTTGAGGTTGATATAAAAAGATAATTTGGTCATTATATTACAACATAGGTTGAAAAAAGCACATAAGAAAGGGGAAACAACTTCTATTTTCCACCATGTAAACATGTATTTAAGATACCTTACAGTCATGATAGAAAAAACATTAAAGAAAACAAGACAAGTAAGGGAAACATATTTGTATGTAGATTTGAAAGAGGCTATATAAGTACTCATACCATTGAAAAAAATAAGATCAAATAAAAGGTTGGAACACTTTTGTTGACACAAACTTTTGATGAGACACATAGTGAATTATCTACATGGTATATTTCCTCTAGAAATTATCCCTTGAACGTTCCTATAGGTCTCTATGAATTAGGTGATACTAATATCAAAATAAGAAATTTGAATGAAAGAGGGATGAATGATATAATTCATTGATCTGTAAAACATAATGAGGTTCTTATGAAAGATACTTTGTTAATTCCTTTTGATCCAAGTAACTCTAAATGTATTATTGAATCAAATGAAGTACTAGAAGATATGATGGAGAAAAAAATCATAAGGTTAGAAATTTTAGATGGATACACACAATTACAACACAACAAATAATTCTTTTAGAGGAGGAATACAATTCATAATCATTGAGAAATAAATGTTCTATTAGAAGGGAAAATTTTCTAAAAACTTATACTCTATTCCATATTGTGCACAAAATATGTAACCAATATAATGAAGCCAATGAAATAATTTATAAGGCTTAATTTTTAAAATGAGCTTGATCTACATGTGACCTTATCAAACTAAAAGTTTGGAAGTATCTTGAAATAGGGAAGAAAAAAATGGAAAAAATACATGAACAAGATAGACACTTGTTCACACAAATGAATGATTTAGCACAACAACTGTAGGAGAGAAAAGGCCTTCTTTTCATGGAACAACCCATTTGGAATTATTTTTATAAGGTGTTTGATTTGTTTGAAAGTAGTACTTTACCTAGTTTAGATAAAACTATTTAAATCTAGTTGGTACAATAATAATTATAAATATTCAAGGGATTTTAGACAAACAAAAACTACTAGTTGGTATAATAATACTAGTACATTTTTTGGAAAAAGGGTATATTTCCTTCTGGAAAATCCTTGGGTATAACAACATGGATAATTGGTTCAAAAAGATGAATTTTTAAATTAACATGTTATAAAAATTATAGATTATTTTATAAACCATGATATGCCACTACCACCAGACCAAACTATCACACTTGCAAAGGTAATGGAACATTATAAAAAATTTATGAAAAGGTTTGACAATTTGTGTGTCCTGAATGAAGGTATTTAAAAAAATAAAAAAGGTTGGGAATAATTATCTCAATATTCATTAATTATATTAAAAAATCATCTACATAATGATGGACATCATCTTCTTGGGACATATACAGAAATATTCAGCTACTATTACGGGCTCCCATCTCTTTGGCCATCTATTTTAGAAGATTTTAGTGAAACATTCATTCTTAGTTTGAACATTGATTTGATAATTATTGATATTTTGAATCTCACTAAAGTTTTTAAGGAAGAACATCTTCACCTATTTCTATAGGCATTGATTTAAAAAGTTATTATTAGAACCTTAAATGTATTCATCATCCACAAACTAGAACATTATTCTACCATTCAGACCTCTCTCAAGAATATGTGTGTTGGTGATTTATGTTCCATGAAAGATATGAGTGTCATACTATGGGGTCCAAATAGTTATGAATTAAATTAGACACATATTATAGATATCAATTTTTGTCAAGATCCCACTCATTTTTAGCTGCAAGGTTTTAGCTTCCATTCACAAAAAGTATATTAGAGGAAGGTTTTGACATCTACAAAGATGTACCAACATTTCAAATGATTAGTTTGTATAAAATAGGAAATATATTAAAAAATTAATTAGATAACATCTTTTGGGAGAAACTTATCTCTACTTTCAATGATTTGGATGCATGTAATGTGTTAGGGGTATATATAAGAGATGGATTAGTGCGTGCTTATAGAAAATATGAAAAAAAACTTATCTTACATTATAGAAATTAAATAATAAATAATTTTTAATTTTCAATTTCAAAATTGTTTGACAAATTTGGAGCAACCAATAGAATAACAACCACTTCACTCAGTACCACCAGGTGCATGACATTTTTAATTTATTTTATAATCATGGTTCATTTTCCAAATATAATATATTAACAATATTTTAGTGTGTATGTTTTATTTTTCAAACCTAACAACTTCATAATCTTTCGGTGTGTAGCACTATTAGCATTACATGCAATTGAAGAAATAATAACAATGGAAGATCATATCAATGAACATGACACATGATAAATTATATAAGGTAACTTAAGATCATGCATATTTTTTCTATTATATAATTTTTTATTTATCAATGATTCATAATACTAATAGAATATTTATTCATCCGTTTATGTATCAATTTAAATAGTTCACACTGTAACTCTAAAACTTTGTCTCCAACACAACCACCCATGACATAGCTTTGCAGGTTGGTGCCTCCATGAAAACAAAACAAGGTAAGACTATACAATAAGACATATTTATAAAGTACAAATATAAAAAAAAATATGATGAGAATTTTTAGTTATTATATTATATAATACTTTCTAGGGAATAAAGAACCAAAGTTTCAATGAAACAATGCACCCATACAAACTACAAAAAGGCAAAAAAGGTGAAAATGCCTTTCAATAAATGTATAATTATACAATTTCATACATGTCTAGAATATATTAATTATATTTATTTATTTAAACACATTACCATTGAATTTTTCTTCATGGATAGGAGATTTTAGAAGACAATAAAATATAGACTTGCATCATCTTGGGATTTGGAAGTGTGGGATCATTTTATTGTTATATAGACTTGAATGTGGTTGTATTTACCCATTAAAATGTTGTTTACATGTTTAATTTACCAACATATTTTAAATTGATGTGTTTTATTAGGAGTATATGAATGAGGTTCAATAATTAAGGTGTATAATCATTTGAATTTAGTGATAGTGAACTATGTCTTAGAAGAGTAAATCCTATTTTGTTTGCTCTGATGGGCTACATAAACATATAAATATTTATTGGTATGCATAAGAATAGTTGATACTTTCATTACTATAAAAATATTATTAGATGTTGGTTGATCGATCTTAAATTCCTATCAATGTCTATGAGAAATGATTTATGGAAAAAATGGCAATATTTTAGAATATGATAATGTCATGGTCAAGTTATAAGGATCGGATATGAACTTTTATATGCATATGTATGTTACAAAATTGGAAATAGAAATGGTGCTCCACGTATAATGAGTTTTATAGCTACAATGTGCCTGAGCATGTATTTATTTTAATATGTGTTTTAAATATGAATCTTTATAAGATTTAAAGAAATTAAAAAAAAATGAATCAAATGAAATGCATTATGTTTTTGTGTTACAATAAGAAATACAAATCAAAATTGCATCAATGATCAATCTAGTAACATGTAAAACATTCTCTTAGTAACATGTAAAACATTTTATTAGTAACATGTAAAAAAATTTCTTAGAAAAATTTCATTTTATATTTCTTATAATATAGTATTTTTTATAAATGATTCATTTCTTTTTTAAGAAATTGTAGACATTTCAAAGGAGCAACTAAGACCAACTTCTAAAAAACTATTGATTTTTGGGTTAGATGACTTAATATTTTTTTTCCATAAAATAAAAGATATTAAAATTCATGATATGGGAAAAAAATATTATAAAATATAAAATATGTCATACTGCATTTGAGATCATTCCAAAAAAAAAATTGAAGGTGGCACTATATTTTTTTTCACATGTTGGCATTTGGTCAATGATAGAGGACAATCATTTGAAGATACTTATT
The DNA here is from genome assembly GCA_037957365.1 of Torreya grandis. Lineage (NCBI taxonomy): Eukaryota > Viridiplantae > Streptophyta > Pinopsida > Cupressales > Taxaceae > Torreya > Torreya grandis. The sequence continues at coordinate 47,447 of JARHVA010008509.1, read as the reverse complement.
CAAGCCATGGGTTACACAAGTTAAAATTTCATGTTTATCTAGGGGAAAATATATTCTAAGTCATTCAATATAAACATAAAAAATTAGATGAAGTTATTTTTAAAGGGACCTTTGGAGATGATTTTTTTATTTCCAACACATTGTTCATTGATTGTAATTCTCATAATTATGTTACAAATCAAAAATTAAAAATGAGTTACATTACATCAAGTAGATATATTGGAAATGGAAGTCACAAGGATGAAAAGGATTGGAGAATCAAAATGATGTCAATCATCACACTCTTGGGAGAAAGCAAAAAATCCATGCCAGCAATTATGAACTAAATTTAAGGAAGATGTAACTTCACCTAATTCTTTCTAGTGTGTATATTGATTATAATATATAATTATAGTAATAAACATTATCATCAATTTCATAAAAATCAATTATAAATTATTTCAAATATAGTTTAATTAATTTCAAAATAATTGATTTAAATTTAGAATTACTTTGAATTGGTTAAGAACAATTTGATTTATACATAGATATTCCTTAAAATTGTTGAATTAGTATATTGAAACTTTCTCATGAAGATATTCATAATGAGCAACAAATAATTGTCAATATATTTTATTATTTAGATTAACTAGATTGCTTAATATATTTTCATCCATAATTTGACCAGTCAAACAGTGGCACATGTCCCAACAATGAAAGCTACTTCAAAGGATCAATGATTGGTATGAAGGCCTACAAGGGTAACACAAGTTTTAAATAGTCAAATCTCTTTAAAATGATATTCTCCCAAATGGTTTGAAAAATTCAATTTATTTGGAATATAGAAAACATTTTTATGTATAAAATATTCTCCATCCACTTTAGCGGTGTGCACCAAATTTGGGATTCAAATAAAATATTATCAAATAGATAATGGAAACCCAAAGATAATGACACCAATATGAAGGGATAGAAAAGATAAATCAGAATGCAAAGCTCATGCTTACCATCATTTTTACCTTCTCATAGCTTTGATCCAAGATTTGTATGTTTGAACTTAATTATTGGATTGCTTGTAGATACTTGATAATGTTTTAGATAGGCTTGATAATGGCTTGTTTCATTTATTGTGCTATTTATTCATGCATTCATTCACTTCTTCATTAGCTTGAGCAAGTGAGGGTGTGCTGGTTTTATAAATTCATGCACGGAGATCCTATGGTCCAAATTTGAATTTTGGGCCATCAAGATCTAGGGTGGAGGATTTTCCATGGAATTTTTAGTTCCATGGAATCCCCTATAATAGGTAACTCTATAGTAAGATGGTTATAACAAAGATATTTCTAGAATTCTCAAGTTCTATATATCTCCTCATAAGGTTTTAGGGGTTTAGGAAAGGCTAGTCTAGGGTGGTGGGTGGGTAGCTAGGATTTTCTTGAATTTTTTATTGGCAAGTGGGATTAGGGGTAGGTTTAGTAGGTAATAGGTTTTTTTTAATGATTAATTATAAGATTAATTGGTTTTCGGATGAGATAAAGGTTATGTAGGATGTAGGAATGAGATGGGGGTTATTAAGCTAAAAGTTAATTTACTTAGGAAAAGTGGGATTTAGGCCAAATCAATAGAAATTAGAATGATTAGTAGGGTGAGAATAATTTGGTGCATACAAGTGGGTGTAATTTTAAATTATTTAAAATAACCCAATTTAATTGAAATGATCTAAATTATATTTCTCAAATGCTTTGAAATAGTGTAATTTATTTGGAATAAATAAAATTTATTTTTTGAAAAAATCCTCTTCACTCTAGTTATAAGTATAAATTATTCAAATATCACTATTAATTTAAAATTATATATGCCCAAATGCTTTGAAACAATCCAATTTATTTCAAATATAACAAATTTATTTTTGCAAAAAATTCTCTTCACTCCACTTTAGTGGGTACATGTCCATTTTATTTAAAATGGCTCATTTTATTCAAAATGATCTCTGCCCAAATGGTTTTAAACACTCCAATTTATTTGTAATATAGAAAAAAAATTGAATAAAATTTTATCCACTCCACTTTAGTGGGTATAAGTCCAAATTATTCAAAATAGACCAATTCATTTAAAATGATCTATGTCCAAATGGTTTGAAATTGTCCAATTTATTTGGAAAATAAGAAAAATTTCTCCACTCCAATTATTGGGTATAAGTCCAAATTATTTAAAATATTCTAATTCATTCAAAATGATTTATGTGCAAATTATTTGTAGTAATCTATTCTATTTGGAAAATAAGAAAATTATATTTGGAAAACAAATTCTCCACTCCACTTTAGTGGGTGTGAGTCCTAATTACTCAAAATAGTAATTTAATAGTTGAAGTCATGTATTTTAGATAATGTATTTTAATAATATTATACATCTAAATCTTATGATTAAGCTTGGGACATGATATAATTATCATCATAGGCATGATGGATCTTGAATTCATCATTTTTGATAGGAAAATCAATAGTAGAGACACCTATGTTGATGAATTTATGAGGAGACATAGTTAAAGTATATTGAAATATTTTAGCTACCCCATATTCATTAGAAGTGAAATAATACTGTGTAAGAGGATTTAGATGTATTATATGGTGGACGACTATCAATAGTATAATTGATTAAGTTAATGGTGGATCATGTGGGAGTAGAGGAGGGATCCCTTATGATTTATAATGGGGAAATTGAGTGGTATTACAAGTATCTTGTAATTATTTTATTTCATCAACAGATGAGTCCAAAATATTGACATGTAAATATAAATGCATGTTTGTAAATTTATGATGAAGTAGACTTTTGATGAGAGAAATAGTAGGAATTTTATATTAAGTTTTAAGATTTGGTAATCTGACACTCCAAGGATTAGTATTAGCCTCATGTTTGTAATGTTTTCCATTATGTATGAATTTGGTACATTGACTAACTAAGGAGGTGATATCATGCATATAATGGGTCCATGGATGACATAAGAGAATGTTGTAAGATAAAGGAAGATAAAAAACCATAAGCTTGGTGTGAATTATATTGGGTCCAATGGTAAGATGGATCATAATGTATCCAAGTTGTTTTTATTGGTTTTATCAAATACTCTACATGTGAGACATGTTTGTTTGATATTTTCTCTAGTGTATTTTTTTTTTTTAATTAACAGAAAAGAAATGGCATTTATTTTAGATCCTTCATCTACTAATACTTTTAGAATAAGGATATTATGCATTCCATTGTTTCTAAATAAAGGAAAATAATTTGATCAAAAAATAATGTCAACATTAATAATATCTTATTCAAGAAATAATATAGAGTGTTTTGGGGACAAAGAAACTACTTCAATTACATGAACTTCTATAAGGGGCATGTTGGAAAATATTGGCCCACATACCAAGCTTCTTGCCTAGATAGAAAAGGTATGTTGAGTCCCTAATAGATAAAAGATCAGGTGACTTAGAAATGGGTATAGTAATGCAAATAGATGATCTAAATATGTTCTCATATGTTCCAATCATTCAAAATCATGGACTAGGTTACATAAAGCCTTAAAAAAATCCAATAGAACCTTGAAGGATTGATCAAAGGATCAATTATGTAAGTTTAAAAACTAGACCATCACCAAGACATCTTACAAAAATGGAATGGACCAAATAAACTAAGAATTTTATAAATGTACTTCAAAGAGTTGAACAAGATAAAATATTGTAGCTTTAGGGAGTCCTTTGTTCTAAGATTATCCTCTAAAAGTTTCATGCCTTCATAAGATTTCTAGCTCAAGTTATGAACCTTCAAATTTGGACCTACAACATAAGATGTTCATGAAAATATAAAAATAAATCAAAAGAAAAACAATCACTTTTGATATTAAACTTGACGATCGTATGAACATCAACTATGATCATGAGAATGCCATTTGACGGGAGTGTAGAAGTTAAATTTAACTTCATGAAATAACCATTGTTTTTTTCAAACAATGGGTCCTAGTAGATTAGAGAGTCTACATTACATTGTACATCTTAATCTGATGGTGCAAGATGAGTCAAAATATTAGAGAGCTCAAGAGGCCACCACGTGGAGTAAGTGCATGAGGCTGTAGACTAATAATGAATCCTGAGGATCAACATGCATTTGACACATGGAAAAAACTTAGATAGAGTTAACAAGTCAAGGGAAGGATCAATGGATCTTGATTTATCATATATATTAAGCTTTATGGTGCAATCAAAGGTCAATATGTCAACAATCTAAGTAAGATATTGATAACCAATTAAAAAAGGTGAGCCTAGGACTTTTGATAGAAGTTGAAGAACCATTTTTTACCAAGGAAAATAGGTCTTGAAAGATCATCATGTTTCCATTTAAGCTCAATCTAATGCCTTTAAAGGGATACACTCATGCAAACAAGGTGATCAATAGCATATGAGACCACCATTAAGGCTAAACATGGACCTCTAGTTTGTAAATTTATAGCCTATAGGGATATTTCTACAACTATGTTCACCATTTGTAAAGAAGAACCTATGTATATAATGAAGTCTCGGTCCCTATAGAGATAGAATGGGTTTATTTAGACCTATTATAATCTAGAAAAAGGGATATATAGTATATAAGTCTGAATTAATATGGATAACTATAAGAAAACATATAATCTTAGATTAGTTTTTTTATTATAGATGAACCCATAATCTAGATATGTGTTTAATGCAAAGGGTCTCATTGGTCAACATGGCTCTATCATAGACAAAGCAAGTACTAACCACTACTCTTGGTATGACACTATAAATTTTAGGATTCAAGGATTTGATCCTCATGAACACATCAAATGGGATTAGGGTCCTAAGGTAGTGAACTGATAGTTAGATAAATACTTAAGGGCATTCATTCCATTCAAATAGACTTTGTCACTATGTATAACAAGCTCTTATCTTCTAGTGGGATCCCTCAACCAATAAGAGGCTCTTGAGGATTATTAGGATAAAATGAGGTCTATTTGTTAATAAAATCATGTATATAGAAAGCAATCAATTATATGCCACCTCACTTATTGATCTTGATAACTTTTCTCCACACTCCAATGCATTATTCCCATCTCTCTTTCTTCTTGCTATATATACAGGCTTTTGAGCCAAAAAATGCATCACTCTATATCTTCTCAATAATCATTCTAATCCTTCTCTTAACAATGACCAAAATGTTCCAAGATGGAGCTTTTAGCCTCTTTAAATGAATACAATACTATTTTTTAGAATTCATTGTTTTTGTATAGTGTACATATGTTAGATTTGCATATGTGGTAGAAATATTTCCCTTGTCAAGTCATTATCACACTTAGTTACCATTTAATTGTATTATGTATGTCATGTTTAGTGTTCTACATATTTTTATTTAAGCACGCATGTGGATGTTATGGCTATTTAATGTCTTCCTTTAGACCTCTCCATCATTTTACTCAACTTGTGATCATTTTTTAATGCTCTTCATGAAACACTAATGTATGAATCAAAATTAAAATCATAGATCTAGTCTTGTGGTTATTTCATTAGTGTTTAAGAGTCAAGCAAAGTGGATCAACCATAATTTAGGTGCATCACCATATTTATTAGGTTTCCCTTTCAAGTTTTTATCTCTCCCTCTCTCCCTTTTCCCTAGTCATTAGTAGGTTTTAGTAGTGGGAACAAGATAAAATGATGCATCAGAAGATCTAGTCTCATTGAAAATCCTAGAGGTCTAACCCATTATAGGATACCCATAGCCTAGGGTCAGTATCATTTTGAGGTAGATTTTTAAGTAGGACCAAAATACTTTTTCTTCCTACTAGGATGTAATCTAAACCACCAATAGTTTTGGCATGCTCGGTGGGACAAGGTCCAAAATAGTGGAAATATATTGATGTGTCTTTATTTTTATAATCCTTTTGAAGAAATAAAATTAGCACCAATGATGAATCCAAATCAAATATTTTAGTTATGATTAGACTAGCTATGTCTTATTGAAAATTTTAGTTATCTCCTACATCTCATTTAATGTATGAGGTCAATATGAACAACTATGGTAAAACACCCTATTTATCACCCCATTATCGGTAGTCCCAATATGAACCCCATGATCCATTGGATCCTAATCAACCCTATAATGATCTCATATATCCTTCATATGCACCTACCTATCCCTCTAGCTAACTTTGCCAAAACTATCTTTCTACTACAACATCCTTGTTGATATTAAAGCAAAATATGTTAAAATATAAAGAGGTGATGTGAAAATGGGATGGAGAACTTGATGTGATCCCTTTTAATCTCATAGAGAGGATGAGGTAGTTAGTTAAAATGTTGATAGGTAAGTGGTTACTAGTTTTGATTTGGAAGATTTTTAGTTCACCAATCTTCATCGATCGTAGTTGTAAAATGCTGATTATGGAGACCATAACTAGTGGAGTCCACTCTTTTCTTGGAAGGGGACCCAACCACCATGGTATAATAATGTAATTTTAATATTTCTAATTAAATTATAGTTTATACCATATAATTTTTTGCATTCTAATGTTGACAATTGGAAGGATGAAGAGCATTTAGAATGGTCCATGTGGTGGGTCCTTAGGCCACCACATGACCTGCGACCACTTTATGATATTATGTTGGCACATCCTTTATATTTACCAAGTCACTCATATTATGATGAGTTTAAGCCAAGTCATAATGTATATAAATTTTGAAGTATACAACTTGAGATCTAACTCAACATGGTGAGTTTGAGATATGGTAAGCCCAAGATTGAGCTCAAGATCAAGATCAAGTTTTAGCTCACAGCCTGAGTGCCAACTCGTCATGACCAAGATTGAGTTGAGTCCAACCAACTAAAAATAGCTTGTATTTATCTTAAAAACTATCCAAACCAAGTAAAAATCTTTTCAAATTATCATTGAAACCAACTCTAAAAAAAGATGAGATATGTGGCTAAATCCATGGGTTACGTGATATATTCAAGGCTATTTGAATATTTTGATGAGTTCTCATCTGATGAATGTGGGTTTAACATCCCATTATGGATTATAAAGGCATTGATTAAGGAATTGAACCTTTGACCTAAAGTTATAACATGCAAGCCTTAACCATTATACCATATATAAACCATGTGTATATGACCAGTCAATATCCTATGTATAGATTCAGTTAGTGAAGGAGATATTGGGGTTTTTAGAACTCCATTTGAAAACAAAGGAGCTCCATAGGAGATAGGAGAACTATGTAAATTTATTAAATCCCTTATGGATATGGCATGAGGAGATGTTCTATTATATAGTCTTGAATAGTGGGATGTCTTCACTTTTTTTGGAAAGCCTTAGGGCCTGATGAAGGTGTCTTTTATTTTGGCACAGAGACTCAAGCATGGGAGAATGACATTTATATTTTGTAGAGTTCATTTAGGGTCTGAGTTAATTTAGTTTTCTTTTATTTTATGGTGTTAGGACATGGAATAAATGTAAGTATGGCTATGTAAATTTATGGATACATAGTCCTGAGGTTTCTTATTAACTGTAAAAGTGATTGGGCTAGCCTGTACAAATTAGTTCTATTTACATACCCAAAAGATGGTAGGTGATCATTATTTTATATAGTCATAAATTCCATTACCTAGGCCATAAGTGTAAATGAGGGAGTCAAGCTATGCAGTATGGGAAATGGTATATTTTGATACATATACCTGAGTCTATCATGGGAATTCTTTTATTAGTATGGACTTTGGCCAAGGAAGTTGTACGTGCATTACAGAGTCCTGACAGAAGTAAGGTCATCACCTATTTTGAAAGGTCATAGTCCATTGGAAAAGATGATTTGTTTAGACAAAGGTATAAATTGGAGTTCTATTAAACACAAAAATAAGTTGAGATGGAACTCAATTTATAGTTAGAGATTGAGTTAGAGTAGAGCTCAACTTATAGTTAGAGGCCCAAGCTGGATAATATTATGTTCTATTTTATTTGTATTTTTTTGGGCCATGGAATAAATATAATAGATGGCTACAAATTTGATACATAGAGCTCGAATGATTTTAATGTTATAATTCTCCTATTATTGTAAGTCCTTTGGCCATGTAGCTAATTGTAATTCTTATTTATGGGTTATTAAAGGAGTTTTAGGTCTGTAAATGATAGATAACACTTCTTGAGATTATTATACTCATTTTAAGATTTTTTTATATAATCTTAATGGAGAAAAATTGCCTAAATGAATGGAGAAGATGAAGATGCACTACAAACTTTGAGGAGATGAATTGCAGAGTCTTTAAAGTTAGTATCAACACTATGTATAGGCTCCAAATCCATTCTTGTTGTAAGTCTATTAATTATTATATTTACATCATTTATAATGGATCGGTTCATTATTTCACAAACATAGAGATGTAGCCCCAAAATGGGTGAACTCCATTATCAATTTGGTGTCTATTTTTCCATTTTAGTTTATTCTATGTTTTGTTTTAATATAGTTTACAAAAGAATTAATCAAATATTAAAAAAATTATAAAAAGTTTAATATGACACCAAATCAAGATATTTATGTGGGAAATGAGTTTATAAAGTTATCTTATTACTTTCACTCATTCATAGAATTTGCATCCAATTTTATATACCTTAGGGAATTGAGATTTTTTAGTATCTATTTTAAAAAATTGTTTACCTGATTTATAGATCAAATTTGGTATCATAGTAGGTTGATACAAGACTTGGTTTAATTGGTGATATACTTCATTTTAGAATTTTTAGATATCAAATTATTGTTATTATTCTTATGTTGATTTGATTATGCAGGTTGGCTATTGAAAAGTAAAATTGGAAGATGTTCCAATTTAGTGGAAGAAGACAAGCTTCTAACAACCAAGTTTCTAAAACCACTAGCCTTGCAAGATCAACATGGTTGATGAACAAGTAATTTCCACTTGATGTGTGAGATAGAGTTGTGAGAGGATAAATATTTATTTTTTGGGACACATTCAGATAAAATATAAGGCATTTTTAGTGATGCACATCCAAGAGGAATCAATTTTAGTTTTATTACCATTCTTACATAGAGGGTAAATTAAGGTATGGTGGTGATATGATTTCATATTAGTATTGACATAATATTTTGGTATTTGATAACTAGATGTGTATCTTTTATTTTTGGATTACTAATCATATTATAGATGCATATGCCCTTGATTATAAGAATAAGTGAAAATACCAATTTCATGGTAAGATATGGAAATGGCACATAAGTCATTGTTCAAGAAATTGAATAAGTTTTTGCACTTTATGGATTGAGTTGTTAATTAGTTCATAAGTTATTTTATATTTAAAAACTTTTTTAAGAGTTACAAGAAGTAAATAGGGAGTTGTTTAAACACCAAAAATATGTCAACCAATACTCAGTAGGTGCACTTCATAATTTCTTTAGAGGTATAAGTTAATTTTATATGTTGCAATGTATACACAATTTTTTTGGTTTAAATTCAGATAACCTTTGTGTGGGTTGCTTTGGAAGTAGGATATTATTTGATTTTAAATTATTTTTTAAAACATTTTGAAAATGAAAAGGATAATCTAACTCCCATAAGATAGAGTTTATAAGATGAAACCTTTAATTCAGTTATAGGAAACCATGAAGAGAGAGCAGTCCTTATTGATAAAAATGGTTAACATGAATAGTTTTGATAAAGAATAACTATAGTATTGATCAGTATGCTCAATTTTTATTTCAAACACTATTTTAGATAAATTCTTAACTATTGGATCCATGGAAGTAATTTTTGATAAAGTTGTGTTTGGAAAGATATTTTTGCTTTCTCTTATTTTAGTTTTCTATTGTGATAAAGATTTTGGAATCTAACTCAGTTAGATGTTTTTTGGAGGTATGAATTAGGGAGTAGTCAGATGGTGAAGGAAACATTGAGATAGGTTTAAAATTATTTTTTTATCTTACCTTTATATGATATTTTTATTATAGATACTTGTAGAGTTTGTGAGTTTGTAAAGAAGCTCTTATTTGTGAATTGTGCAGTTATAACCTTAGGATAGGCAAATTAGTTGCAAATTTTTATACTCAAAATCATACATGTTTAATTCCCACTGTATCTTGGGAAATTTTTGTACACTCACATATATGTTTGTCATTCACGTCATAGTGATGTACTTTCAAAGACCCATAGATGCGCAATATTTGTAAATGAAAGTATACATGTGTTTCAATGTGTTTAAAAGTCATATAGGGGTATGTAGCAAATTTTGATTTCCCTTATATGATGTTGATAATAAGGATAATACCTTAACCTTCATGCAATGCATGGGTTGAGAAAATTTTCTAGATGTTATTACTATTTTCGATGATAGGTCATTTTGGTAGAATGAGTAAAGAGTTTGTTTTACTCTTTATAATTAGGTTATAGTTATATTTGGATAGCTGAATTCTTGTAGGGAAGTTTTTGAGGATGTCTTATTTTTTTGAACTAAATATGGTTTTTTTAAATGGAGTTTATTTGCATCATTTTACTTCATAACACCTTCATTTACTATGTTCTAGTTTATGTACTTTTATGTGATGTAGAGATCAATTTAATATACTTAGTGAATTATTGTGACTTTTGGAGACCAAAAGCCTCTTTTTGAGGTGGTTTTATCTATAGAATTTTTATTTCACTGATCTTCATTGGTCATAGTTACAAAAGGTCAAATATGGAGAGCATACCTAGTGTGGTCCACTCTTGTTTTGAAAGGGTATCTAGCTACCATTGTATATTAATGAAATTTAATATTTCTAATTATATTATATTTTATAACATGTTATTTTGTGCACTCTCATTTTAACAAGTGGTAATATAAGGAGTATTTAGAAAGGACCATGTGGTGGGTCGTCAGGCCACCACATGGCTTGCTAGCACTTTATGTTATTATGTCATCAAATTCTTTCTATTTTCCAAGTCACTTATCTTATGTTGAGTTTAATCTAAGTCAAAATGTATGTTAAGTTCAAAGAATACAACTCAAGATATAACTCAACATGGCAAGTTCAATATATGGTAAGCCCAAGATTGAGCTTGAGATCAAGCCCAAGTTTCAAATCACAACCCAAATGCTAACTCATCATGACCAAGCTTGATTCAAGTCCAACCAAATACAACAAACTCATTATTGGCTTAACAACTATCAAAAACCAAGCTAGAATCTTTGTAACTTAGCAACAAAACTAACTCCAACAAAAGGTGAGATATGTGGCCAAACCTATGAGCTACATGTTATATTCAAGGATATTTGAATCATTTGATGAGTTCCCATCTAGTGAATATGGGATTAGTATCCCATTATGGATTAAAAAGGCATTGGTTAAGGAATCAATCATTTGACCTTAGGTTCTAAAATACAAACCTTAACCATTTCACCACATAAAATCCATGTAGATATCACTAGTCAACATCTTATGTATGGATTCAATTAGGGAAGGAGATATTAGGGATTTTAGAACTACATTTCCAATTAGAGGAACTCCACAAGTAGTAAAAAAATTACATAAATTTAATAAAGCCCTTGTAGCTATGGTATGTGGAGATATTCTATTGCATAGTCCTGAATAGGGGGATATCTTCACTTATTTTGGAATGACTTTGGCCTTGAAAAAAGTGTATTTTATTTTGGAAAAAATACCTAAGCATGGGTCAATGACATATATATTTTGTAGAGTTTGTTTAGATTATGTGTTAATTCAATTTTTTTATTATATGATGTTAGGCCATGGAAGAAATGTAAGTGTGGATGTGTAAATTTCTGGATACACAATCCCAAGGTTTTTAATTAATTATAAAATCCATTGGGCCAACCCATATAAATATAAGGGTGATTTTTATTTATATAACCCATAATATGGTAGGTGACTATTGTTTTATACAGTCTCAAATGTCATCAACCTAGGCCATGAATGTTAAGGAAGGAACCAAACTATGTAGTATGGGTGATGGTATATTTTAATATATAGACCTAAGTCAATCATGGGAATTATTTTATTAATATGACCTTTAACCAAAGAGGCTATATGTGCATTCTAGAGTCCCAATAGAATAACTTTCATCACCTATTTTGAAAGGCCATAAGCAAAGATGATTTGTTTGGACATGTAGTCCCAATGGTAGAAAGTGGATTTCTATTGAACATAGAACAAATCCAAGTTAGAGCTCAATTTGTAGTCAGAGAGCAAGTTGGGGAAAAGATTGAATTATATTCAAAGACCCAACCTAGATAATATTATGTTCTCTTTTATTTGTATAGTTTTTGGTCCATGGAATAAATATAATGGATGGCTAAAGATTTGATAAATGCAACCTAGATGATTATAATGTTATAATGCTCCTACTATTATAAGGCCTTTGGATATAGGGCTAATTTTAATTATTATTTCTAGGTTATTAAAATATTTGTAGGTCTGTAAAGGATAGAGAACACTTCTTGAGATTATTACGCCCATTTTAAGAGTTTGTCATATAATTTTAATGGAGAAAATTTCCCAAATTCATAGAGAAGATGAAGAGGTGCTATGGACTTCAAGTAGATGAATTGAAGAGTCTTCAAAGTCAGTTTTAGCACTATGTACATGTTCAAAATCCATTATTGATGTAAGTCTATTAACTATTGTATTTACATAATTTATAATGGATCAGTTCATTATTTCATGAACTAAGAGATGTAACCCTAAAAAGGGTGAAATCTATTATCAAGTTGGTGTCTATTTGTCCATTTCACTTTATTTTGTGTTTCATTTTAATTCAATTTACAAAATAATTAATGAAATACTAAAAAAATTATGAAAAGTTTAATATGATACCAAATCAAGAGTTTTATGTAAGAAATGAGTTTATAAAGTTCTCTAATTATTTTCACTCATTCCTAGAATTTTGCATCCAATTATATATACCATAGGGAATTGAGATTTCTTAGTATCTATTTTCATAAACTATTTACCTGATTTATGGATCAAGTTGGAGAGGAGGTATAATATGGTGTTATCAATGATGATGCATATGAAATTAAATCTCTCTTCCAATGGTGGATAGATAGATTAGAGAGGTGGGATAATTAGAAAACCCAATCTAAATACCCTCAACTATTATTTCTTATCCTTACTACACTTATTTTCACTCCAAGTCTTCCTTAAACTATGCCTATCCCTTTTCAAGATCTTAATAACATGTCATGTTGGAAGCTACCTCACATCATAGATCATAATTATTTTATGTCACCACTTGTGAAATAAACTTATCATATGCCCACAAAAACATAATATGGAGAGAAAATGTTTGAAGTTAAGACAACGAAATCTTTTTCTCTTCCTCAAGAACCTCTCCAAGAGTCCTCCAATAAGCTTAAACCCAAAATCTTAATATGTAGTTATACTTCATCAATTTTTGAGCATCCCAAAAATATATCTTGCCTTCCAACCCCCTCCTTCTATCATTAAGAAATTTTGGTTTTAAAGGTAGAATATGAGCTGGTAGGTAAAAAAAGGCCACAAGAAAGAGTTTAAGAAAAGCTTAACCTTTGCTTTGAATTACCCTTCTGCATTGAATATGATGATCCTATCTCTTGTAAAAAAAGGAGTTGGAAGAGATTAGTATGGTGAATCTATCATAGAGCACATTTCAAGTGGACATGCATGATCAGTTTGTAGCTCCAAGAAAGAATGAATAAGGGGTGGTAGATTTTGACATGTAGGTTGAGGATTCATGGCAATAGTTATACCATGAATTCATGGGAGATTTTGAGGTGTTCAATAGTAGTGAACCTATTGAGACCAAGGTGGAAGTCGTTACTATTTAAGATGACTCAATACCTCAAACTAATATATTAAACCTATAAAAGGGTTTGATTTACTTGAAAAAGATGTGTTTCTCATTAGAAAGTAGGTTCATGAGCATTTTGATCTAGAGGAACTCATTAAAGTCCATGATGTAGATGGGGTTGGCCATTCAAAACTACTTCAAGAGTTTGATGATTTTATAGTTGATAATAAGGAGAACAAGGTCACTCAAGTCTCATAAAATACTCAAGGACAATGCTTACATAGGGTTTCATTTGTAGAGGTTGTCGTTGATAAATAACATGCGAAGAATTCTGAAGAACAGAACTAGTTTGTCTTTATTGGTTACTAGCTTTTTGTTGATGATTCATTCTAGGAGATGTTAAGAGAATTGGTAGGTAAGAGGAATGCCTCATCAAGAGTAATGTTAAATGAATATACTTCTTGGAAACTTGTATCATCTTTTGGACTAGGTGAGCCTATGAATTTTCTATTTGATCCAAGTGGATAATGCTCTATTTTAGTTAGTTTGTTTCCTTATACATATTTAGTCATTTATATTCCTCCAAGTGATTTTATAGAACATTTTTTTTTTGTCCCTATTTTTTTTAAGGTTAGATTCCCTTTAATAATTTCCTTAAGCACTCTTACTTGTTCTTTTCTTGGTCCTTGATTGTTTTTCAAAAAGGGTTAGATCAAGATTGGTAGCCAGTGTTAATTCTAGGTCAATATGTTAGACCCACGTAGAGACTCCATGCCCAATGGAATAGACTAGGAAAATTGGTTTGGATTTTATTTCATATATATGCATGTATCCCCTATGAGTCACCAAATATTTTTTCTAATTTTGGTCCATATACCAAGCTTCTTGCCTAGATAGAAAAGGTAACTTGAGTCCCTAATGGAACAAAGATCAAGTGGCTGAAAAATGGTTCCAAAAATGCAAATGGAGGATTCAATTAGGTTATCATATGTTTTGATCATTCATAATATTGGAATAAGTTTCAAAAATCCTTAAAAAATACATCAAAATCTTGAAGGAATTAGAAAAGGATCAATTACACAAGTTTAAATAATAGACAATCACTAGATGTTTTGAAAAAAATGATCAGACCATATAACCTAAGAATTTTATAAATGTTCTTTAATAATCCATGTAATACATAATATTTTAATTTTAGGTAGTCCTTCATGACAAGTTCATCCTCTAAAAATTTCAGTCCCATGTGAGCTTTGTAGCTCAAGTTATGAAGTTTCAAAGTTGGAGCTGTAACATAAGATGTTTGCACAAACATCAAAATAAAGATAGACCAAAACAAACACTTTTGATCTTAAATTTTATGTTCAAATAAACATCAATGATTTTCATGTGAATTTAATTTTATACGATCATGGACTTCAAATTTAAGCTCATGAAATAGTCATTAGTTTTCAAAGAGTGGGTCCCAATAGATCTAATGGTTTATATTTCATTATGCATCTTGATCTAATGGTGCAAGATGAGTCAAAAGGTCAGAGAGCTCAAGAGATAACCATGTGGCATAAGTATTTGATGTTATATACTAATAGTTAATTTTGAGGAGAAATGTGTGTTTGACATGTGGCACAAGCTTGGATAGAGTTGACAAGTCAAGGTTAGGATTGATGGATCTCACTTGATCATATAGATCAAGATTGATGGTGTGAGAAAAGGTTAATATGTGAACAAGATATGTTAGATATCAATATCCAATTAAAATAAATGTGAGCCCAAGGCTTTTGATGGAAGTTAAGGAACATTTTTTTTACCAAGGGAAATAGGTCTTGCAGGATCATCCCATCACCATTCAAGCTCAATATAGCACCATAAGAGGGACACATTGATGTAGCCAAGGTGATCAAGAGCATATGGGACCACCAATAATTCTAAATATAGATCTCTAGTTCATAAATTTTTATCCTTTATGGATATTAATACAACTATGATCACCATTCATAAAGAAGAACCTATGTATACAATGAACTCTTGATCCCTATAGAGATAAAATGGGTCTATTCAAACCTATTATAATCTAGAAAAAGGGTTATATAGCTTATGGGTATACATTAATATAGACAACTATAGGAAAACCAATAATATTATATTACTTTTCTACCTATATATGAACCTATAATCTAGATATGAAAATGAAGAATATATGTGTTTAATGCAAAGGGTCTCATTTGTCAACTTGGATCCATCACTAAAAAAGAAGGTACTAACCATTATTCATTGCATGGCACTATCATTTTTATGATTCAAGGATTTTATCCTCATAAAAATGTCAAGTGGGATTAGGGTCCCAAGGTGGTGAACTAGTAGTTGGATAAATATGTAGGGGATTTATTCTATTCAAATAGACTTTGTCACTATGCATAACAATCCCTTATCTTCTAGTGGGATCTCTCAACCAATGACAGGAGCTTAAGGATTATAAGGACAGAAGGAGGTCTATTTGTTGATAAAAACATGGATAAAGAAAGCAATCAATGATCTACCACCTCATTTATTAATCTTGATGAATTTTTTCCATTCTCCAATGCATTATCCACATCTCTCTCTTTATATTATATATAGAATCTTTTAAGCCAAAAAATGCATCTCTTTGTATCCTCCTGATAATCACTCTAATACATCTCTTGGGCATGAAAAAAATCTACAAAGATGGGTCTTGTAACCTTTTGAAATGAATACAAGACTATTTTTTAGATTTCATTATTATGGTATAGTGTGCACATGTGAGATTTCCATATGTGGTAGAAATATCCTCCCTGTCAACTCATGATCTCACCTAGTTACTAGTTCATCTTGTTATGCAAGTCATGTTTATTGTTCTACATCCTCTTATTTAAGCCCACATGTGGATACTATTGATGTGGGTTTTATATATGCCATAACCATAATGAGGTAGCCTCTAATGTCTTAGGATCTCAATGGAGGTAAACTCCACTTTAGGGCTTGAGTTACAAGTATGTGGTCTTTGAAAAATTATTAATATAATATTTGGTAGGGTACTCAAGTTGTTGACAAGGTTTTTGCATGGAGATGTGGCTTTCTAACAAGGCAAATTCTTACATGATTTAGATGTGTTAATCAAATGTATTATTTAAGCTTCCTTAGGTTAGTTATTAAAGGTTTGTAAGCTAATTATATTTAATTTTAATTAGTTAATTAAGAAAATTAGGGGCTTCTTCATGTTGCCCTAGTTTTACCTATATGTACCCCACTTTTCCTTTTTAGAAGGTTAATCAAATGTATTATTTTCTTTCTCTTAAAATTTTGGAGCTCTCTCTATAGTAATTGGCATTGTTGCTTGAACGCTATTTAGAGATCTTGGCACATTATTTCATGGTATCAGAGCCTTCATGATAGCCTCATGTATCAAACTCCCTGGTAAGATTCTCTATGCATTCACCTTGCTGTGTTTTTTCTTCTATCTTGGGCACCATTTTTGACTTTAGAGGCATTTTCTTAATCTACCTTAAAACTCATTTCAAAAGGCCTTTGATGAAAAATCCATTTGTATATATTTTTTTGGGTTTTTTGACATCTAAAATAGGTTGATTTTAGATTTTTTATAAATTTCATGGATTTTTATAGAAGTCAATTTATTCCATATAGTTAGACATCTATATGGATGAAGTAATCAAGCCTGCAAACCCTAGTTTACTATTCATAGACCAAATCAGGTTCTCAAAGGTCTATTACTTAATTCTAGACCAAATCAGGTTTTCAAAGTTTTACAACTTGCTTGCAAGACCCATTCAAGATTTTGGCATTACTTTACTTCAAATTTGTGAAGTTAAGTAAAGTAGTTCAAAAAACTTGAATTACATTGGAAGTAACAATCAAGTTTCTCAACACCAACGACTAGGAAGTAATCGGGCTTCTCAACCCCAAGAACTTGATTGCAAACCAAATCGAGTTTTCTGAGTTGATTTACTTTGAATTCATGAAGTTAAGTAAAGTAGTTCAAGAAACCTAAAATACACTACAAGAAGTAATCAAGCTTCTCTAGGGAAACTACTTAGAAGTAATTGGGCTTCAGTAGTCAAACTTCACAACCCTAAAATACATTGCCAAGAAGTAATCATGTTTTCCAGGGTCGACTAGTCATTTATTTTTTGAATTTGTCTCTATTTGAAACCCTAAAGTAAAGTTGTTTGAAGAACCCAAAATACATTGCCAAGAAGTAATCAAATTTTCTAGGGTCGATTAATTATTACATTTTTTAAAGTAAAGTAGTTACAAGAACCCAAAGTAAAGTAGTTACAAAAATCCTAGGTAAAGAAGTTGTAAAAACCTGAAGTAAACTAGTGTTCAAACTCTAAGTGACGTTCAAGAGGGTGTCAAATTTTAGGTAAAAGGTAATGAATAAATAGAGTAAAGTTGTTTCCTTTTTTGGTTTTTTGAATGAAAACAAAATAGGTCTAGAATAAAAATTCCATCTTTGGAAAGGGTCCAGGTATATGTGGGAGTAAGAACTAGTAAGTGCTATAACTTTTAATTTTTTTCTTCTTTTTAGGTGTCATTTTTTTTAAAGTGTATATTTTTCTGATCTCTATGCATTAGTGACATTGTTTCAGAACTTCTGTAACATCCATTTTTCACATGGTGTAATAGTTTAAAAATATTTTCAAACCTTTATACCTTTCCTCTTGGATAAATCATTAGATATGCCTGATGTCCCTCTCATACTTTCTCTCAATAATGTCTCATACATGCATTCTCGACTATGCCCAATGTCCAAGACTGTGTGGGTGTGCATTGTAACTTTAGAGGGGTATTCTTGATAGTTTAGGGGTACTTGTAGTAAGTGATTATTGTTATTTGGTTTCATTTCAATTCTAAATTTTTTTCTCATTATAATCTACACTAATGGATCTAAACATAAAACCACTCACATCATTTAACTATCTAAAATTGAAGTCTAAAATACAACTCACTTTGAGAGGTAAAGGACTCTATCAGATTACTATGGGTGTGGAAACTAAGCCATCTATATATGCATAAAAGGTTAAGTGGTACAATACATGTGATGAGGCCTTTGGGTTATTATGCATATCAATATCTCCTAACCTCCTATTTAAACAATCCTAGATAATAGTTTTTGAGTGTAGGGCATCATGAGGGTCATGAGCTAAATTCTAAACAAAGTTTAGACAATCCTAGATAAGCTTTTTTGAGTGTAGGGCATCATGAGGGTCATGAGCTAGATAATGAGCTCATCACATTGAGCCAAAGTGACTATGACACCCTACAAGACTTGTTTACAAAGATTAAATCATTGAGACTACATTTGAAATAATGTGTCATTGAGAAAATAAATGACTAGTTGAATTTATCTATGCTTGCAAAATTGGGTCATGACTATTCAATTTTTACCTTTACATTTCATGCTACCAAATGTGCACATGGATCCACTTGGAAAATTACATAATTTGATGATTTTTTTACTGATATGACTTAGGAGAAAGATAATTTAGTTCAAATGGGTGTACTGAAGTCTTCAAAATCACATGCCTTGATTGTCAATTAAGACAAGAAGAAGCTTTTTAGTAGTGGCAAATAGGAGAAGAAATAGTCAAACCCTAATCATGAGAACAAGAAGAATAAAAAATTAAATTCCAAGCCAAAGGCATCATCAAATGATTCCTCAAGTGGGAAACCTAAAAAGGAGAAACTCAAATGAAACTTTTACAAGAAACTTGGACATGATGAATCTCATTGCATGAAAAATAAGATTGACACCTTCACTAAGATGCTTGAGAAGAAAACATCAGTGTTACTGAATGCTCATCTTAGAACATGTTCACACAAGATTTTTCAAAGGAAAAATATAGAAAAAATGGTAAAACCAAGGGCAAGGCACTTGTTATATTATCTTCTTAGCCTTAAACTTGAGTTATTGACTCGAGAGCTTCCTATCACATAGTCTCATTAGACGATCTATTTTCAAAAATAGAACCATATTTTCTGCCTTCAATTCTCATGGGTGATGAAACTTTGATATAAGTAAATGGTAAAGGATCTGTTAAAGTATGTGATAGGACCTTCAATTATGTTTTGTCTATTACTTGACTATCCACCAATCTTCTATCAGTATATCAAATTACTCACATAGGTGTAAGGAAGCGAGTTGAGTTGAAACCTAATTTAGTGGTTATCAAGGAGATACATAGTGACACCAAAGTGGATTATGGGAAAGCCAATAATCATTATAGGCTATATACCTTCCAACATTTTCCTTTAGATTAGGCATTAGTTTCACTACTTACACATGGAGATGGAGTAAGCAAACTATGGAATGAACGCTTTGGCAATTTAAACTACTATTACCTGGAGCAACTCAGTCATCAAGACATGGTTTTAGAATTTATTAAAGTCAAATTCTTAGATGGAATATGTAATGGCTGCATTCTTGGCTAGTATCTAGAATAGAAATATAATAAGGTAAAAATAAGAAGAGCCAAATAGAAGCTAGAGATAGTCTATAGTGACTTATTAGGACCATTTCCAAAACCTTCATTCAAGAGGACAAGATACATGATCATATTCATCAACTAATTTTTGAGGTACACCTAGGTGTTTTATCTCAAAAAAAAGTTTGAGGTCTTTGATCACTTTCAGGACTTCAAGGCACTTGTGGAGAAGTAGTCAAAATGTTCCATTAAAATATTAAGGACTAACAATGGAAAGGAGTATGTTAGCACCAAGTTTAAGTAGTTTTGCACATCAAAGGGGATTAAGATGCAACATTTAATTCCATATGGTCCTTACTATAATAGCATATCTAAATGTAATAACTATACCTTAAAATAAATGGAAAATTGCATGCTTTAATCAAAGTCTCTTTCTCCTCAATATTGGGCTGAAGTAGTCAACTATGCATTCTATATTTAGAACTGAGTTTCACATAAAGCCTTGAAGGTAATCAGTCATTTTGAATCTTTGGATGGTCATAATCCTCTAGTAGATCACTTTTAAGTGTTTGTATCACTAGTAATGGCCCATTTTCCTAACAAGAAATGCAAGGCAATAGACCCTCAGAGTCAGTCTTGTATCTTTGTGGGGTATGTAGAGGGTATAAAGGGATATAGGCTTCACCATCCTAAAAATCATGAGTGGTTCATTTAAAGTAGTGTCAAGTTTCATGAGGTCTAACTTGAACATAATCTTGGCACTCTAGACTCTTCAAAAGACTCATTGAACATTGATTCCACTTCTGATAGTGACATAGATCCACCTCAAGATCTTCATGATGATGAGGATGACCCTTCTTCTTCAAGTTTAAGTGATAAGAGTAGTGATGAGGATTGTTCTCCTCAATCTCACACTCACACTATAGATGATGAGGAATCACATATTCATTCTCTAATTTGATATAATTTTGGTCTTATTTGGGCTAGATAGCCACTTCAAAGTACTAGAGGATGGGAAAGAAATACATCATATACAAGGCAGACATGATCATAGTTTTAGGTGACCTCACATGTGTACTTGGTGATTACCGTAGATACATAAACCTATCATGAGGCATTTATCATTCAAGAATGGGATTTTACTATGCAAGAAGAGTACAATTCCATTATCAAGAACAAAGCATGGGACTTGGTCCTTCTTTTGAAAGAAAGAAAATTGGTCTGTTCTAAATGGGTTTATCAGACCAAGTATGGTGTAGATGGGTCAATAAATAAGTATAAATATCATCTAGTTATAAATGGGTTTTCTCAAGTGCCTGGCATAGACTACACTAAGACATTTGATTATGTAGCTAAGATGATATATATAAGACTCACTTAGCCATCATAACTACACATCAATGGGATGTTCACCACATGGATGTAAAGTGTGATTTTTTACATGGTGAACTCAAAGAAGATATATATATATATATATATATATATATATATATATATATATATATATGAATCAACCATAAGGATTTGTGGATGATACCTCCTTAGTCTACAAACATATGAAATCTATCTACAGACTTTAATAATCCCCTAAGGCATGGTATGCCAAGATGGACTCCTTTCTCCTCACAATCAGGTTTACTAGATACCACTTAGATCTAAATGTCTACATCTTATGGTAGGATGATTCTCTATTGATCTTAGTTAGTTATGTGGATGACTTATTGATTATAGGGAACTCACGATCATCCATCTCAGTAGTGAAAACTACAATTTTAGATAAATTTTCAATGACAAACATGGGATTACTACACTACTTTCTCATGATTGAAATCATTTAGTCAGATTCCAAGATAACCTTATTACAATCCAATTATTATAAATTTTATTATGAGGTTTAACATGGTTGATTGTAAGCTAGCTCTTACTCCCTTCTTGTCCAGTGTGAAGCTTGAGGATGATTGTCCTACACCACTCATTAATGCAACTCTATATTGACAAATCATGAGTAGTCTTATCTATCTCACATACACTAGACTTGACATATCTTATGTAGTTGGATTTGTCCCCTAGTTTATGTAGGAGCCATATGAGTTACACTGGAAAGAAGCAAATTAGATTATCTACTACATTAAGGGTTAGTATAACTATGGGATATACTATGGAGTAGGAGTAGAGGCTGATTTGATTGGATACATATATTGAAATGGGGCTGGAGATATTCAAAGTCGAAATTCCACCTTAGCCTATAGTTTCTCACTTGGTTTGGTTCCAATATGTTGCCCAGGAAACAAGTAGCATGTAACTGATTTACCATCCATAGAGGTAAAATATACAGGGGTTATCAATGCCATGATTGAATAAATCTAGCTTTAGGGTATTCTCACTAAGTTTAATATCTAGTTTCATAAGCCAACAATCATCTAATGTGACAACCAAAGCACTATCTAGATTTTTAACAATCTAGTTCTCCATCAAAGGACCAATCACATACAGATTCACATGCATTTCATCAGAGAGCTTATCAATGATTAAGTCATTGATCTTTGATACTATCTAACATTAGAACAAATTTTTGATATTCTAACTAAGACCTTCATAGAGAGTAAATTTGTTCATATGTGAACTCTCATTTGGGTTAGGATTGCTCCACCTTCTTATTCCTCATATGGAAGTTCATCACTATGTACTTAGGTACCTCATAAGGCCTTCAATTTTGGGACCCAATTCTCATCTCACCTAAGCCATCCTTAAGGGGGTGTTAGTGTAGTGATTTTTCCCATTAGGTTTTTCCTACATGGCCATATAGCCATTCTATGTTATTTAAGCTTCCTTAGGATAGTTATAAAGGGTCTATAGGCTAATTATATTTAATTTTAATTAGTTGATTAGGAAAATTAGGGGCTTCCTCATGTTTCCCTAATTTTCCCTATATGTACCCCACTTTTCCTTTTTGGAAGGTTAATAAAATGTATTATTTACCTTTTTTAATAATTTTGGAGCTCTCTCTATAAGAATCGATATTTTTAATTGAATGATATTCAAATATCTTATCTCACTCTTTTAGGATGGATGGTTGGCCTCTAATATAGAGTGGGTAGTTATTAAAAAAATCAAAAGAGGGTAAGGTGGGGAATAAAATAAATATTTTTGGGTCTAAAGAATTACTTACTTGGTTGGTTTTTGGATAGACCTGTACTCTCTTAAAACCCATTCATGTGGTTAGCAGCAATTGCACACATGCAAATAGACATGGATAATGAGTCTAAGGAAAAGGAGATGCAAGAAGTTCACTAGACTTAGATAAAGGTTGATCCTATCAGGGAAAATGTTACACACCCCTCAATTAGGAGATTATGGCTTGGGATAATGAATTATCTAAGTTATTTTTAGCACACACTCATAAAACAACACCAAGAAAACACCAATACATATCAATTAATATGATTCAATCTATCTTCACTATTTAAATGAATATATTTACCATTCTTCAATAGCTATTTCACATCTAAGATTAGAATATTAATTGAAGAAAAAAAGAATCTATTTACAAATTTATCATACTAAATATTATTAAATAAAATAACCATAGGAATAATAACTAATAACACAATAGTGGAAACAAAATACTCAAACACTTTGCTTGATGACCAAAATGGCTTGTTGCTCTCTATTCCAATTTTTTTTGAAAAAAACTAAAGTTGGTTGGTACAATTATATTTATATATCTTTGGGAAGGGTCCAACTCATCCTCCAAGTCTATGCATGATTGTTACATGTGGTAGTTAGAATTTGTAGTTATAACTATGGTCTAGAACCTATTTAAGAAAAGCTAAAAAAATCTATAAATAGATAGATTGACTTTAAATAATTATGTAATGTGTGAATGTACAATAAAATACAAAGTCAATTTTAAAATAATTTATTTAAATTTAAAAGGATAATCTAAATGTATATGCCACTACAGGAGTTGCATATACCTAAGGCTAAGATTATGTGGTCTGAAGTGTTACATGGGCTTTAGTAGGAGTGGAATTTGAAGAAGAAACTAAAGATATAGAAACACTACTAGAAGCCTTCTTCTTTTTCATCTCATTATCTTGATAGAATTTGTGCACTTCCTCATGATATTTGTGAATGATGTCTAAGTTAAGCAACAAATGTTGATGGAGTCTCTTGGTTTGCTCGAGGAGTTGTACATGTTCATCTTTAGTCAACTGGAACTTACTCTTAACAATCTCTGCTTCAATCACCTTCCTCCTAACTTTGCTTAACTCTACTTTTATTCTTTCCATTACCAAGCCTTATATGCTTTCCTTGAAGTTATTTTTGGCTTCTTGGACAATTTTATCAAAATTGATTCTACTTATCAATTTGCCTATATAATCCCCTGCTTTACACAATTTTACCTCATTTAAAATTTGGAGGAGTTTAGCCTCGTGCACTTGATACTCTAGAATTAAAGTTTTAATTGCCTTCAAACATTATTTTACCTCCTCATGCCTAATCATAGCTAGGTTTAGGGAATTATATGCCTTGAATGTGGTCACTAAGTCAAAGTGGTTGTACAATGATTTGTCCATGTAGACAACTAACATTTTAAACTTGGTATTATCTTAAACTAGAGAGCTATAGAGTTGATTTGATTAGTTCACATGAGGTGCCATATTAGAATTCATGAATGCCATGGCCTCTAAAGAATTGTAACACTTGGAAGTGACCTCCTAAACCTTGAATTTGATACCCATAAGAATATTCACTATGATAGATTATTCTTTGAGTTGTTCAATCTATGCTCACAATTCTTATACCTCCTCCTCTAGCTCTTGCCAAGCTAACTCCATGCCTTTATAGATGGATACCACCACATCCTTGTGTGATTTTATAAGTCTAAAATATTCTCTTCATATACAAAATCCCCTAGTTTCTTATTCTACCTCTTAGTGAGGGAGAACACTAGTTATCATTCTTCAAGGATGATGCTTGTACTTTGGTCATCCTCAATTTTTTTCTTTACTCTTTGGATTGAACCAGTTGTGGGGTTAAAAAAAGTGGAAATATAGGTGAGTTAAATGACCTTATAAGTTGGAATTTAGATCTTAAAACCCATGGCCTAAGGTATAATTTTTAGGGGTATATCATTAGTTGTAATAATAATTTCATTCTCAGCTTCCTCTTCTTCCCTCTTTTATTTCTAACTAGTCTTTGTCAAGACATCAGGAAAGGAGGGCCATATTATTTTTGACCAATCCAATCCTCCAACTTGAAGAAGTGGGTGGACTAAAAATATGTGAGTTTTTTCCTTCCTTCCCCTTCTTGTGCTGGTTAATATCATTTATTCTGTGGAAGTAGAAGTGTGGAGTGGAAGGGATATATTTGTAGACTGGACATGAAGTTTGGGGGTGGCCATAGAAGTATACACTTTCATGGTTACTTTCTTATTTTTATGAATTTTCATAGTAAAATTACCAATACGTACAAAAGGCTTAACCATGGTAAATGGTGTGGTAGTAAAGGAAGGATCAATGGTGGCTATGGAAATGGAAGGAATGGATGTAGTGGAGGAAATAGGGACTTCCATAGAAGAGACATGTATCGAATCAACAATAAAAATTGAATCCAAAGAACAAGTATAAAAGGATTGAGTACCTTGAGGTTAAAGCTCAATGGGGTCCACTTTAATAATCATAGCCTTGGCCTCCTCCAACTTAGCCTCTTCATTTGAATCATATCTTATGTCTTTGATGATAACTTCATCTTCTCTTGGTGGCTGTGAGTTTGGAGGTGGAATAGGAAAGAATTGAGATCTATGCATTGTGTGGTTACTTTTTGGAGTCATGGGCTTCTGAGTACAGACCAAAGGGGTATTTCCTTGAATAGGAGAGCCCTAGGAGGTAGATGTTATTTCTTGTAACTTAGTTACCCCAATAGATGAAATAGTATATACACAGGGGGTAGTCATAAGAATCTGATCAGTGCTAGAAATAGGTATCTCTTACATTTTATTCTCCTCTTCATCAGAGTCTAAAATAGTAGGATCTCCACTTCTTTGTTCACTAGGCTTAGGGACCTTAGGTTCTCTCTTTACTGACTTTAATTTACATTTTAATGGAAGCCCTTGGGATGAGGAGGCTTCTTGTTCTTCATATTTCCTTCGCTAAAAATATGAATGCTACTATCCTTTGAAGAGAGATCTTCAACTGTCCAGTTCCCAAGTGGAGATACTAGGTTTGGTTTAGATCATTTTCAATAATCTTCCTATAGACCAATAATTTATGCTCATTTTAGCATTTCTTCATCCAACTTGGAATTAATAAATATAAAATCATAACAATAGGTTTGGTGGCAATAAGGAAAGTTGAAACCAAAAATATTCTACTGGATTTACCCATGAGGGTCCTAATCTTTTAAGTTCCATTATGGGAAAGCTATATCTATTATACTTTCCTCAAACATCCCCAAGATATTTCCTCATAGTATATGTCATTCTACCAATTGAAGTTAATCATCCAAATCCTCCTCAATGTTATTCCACAATTAGAAAGAAATCTCTTACTTAACCATCTTATCAAGAAACATACCTTGGGAAACATAGAGGCTCAACCTTATTTCCCCATACTTTAATGACAATAAAGTCTAGATATAGGAAACAATATCCTTTTTCACTCAAATTATTTAGAATATTTTCTCCAAGATGAGGCACATGTACGCCATTAATGTCTTTCCACACTTGTAGGTAAATGTCTGCACATATCTTGACCATATGTTTATGGTGAGCATATATATGCATAAATTAGAAGTGGTCACAGATTTTATTTTCTACACAATCTATGGCTGGAGCCCATCAATTGTCCAAGTCCTTATAGAATGTTCCCATGACTATGTCTACCAAATATGACATCATACCAAAATCTCTTGTGGGGGTGGGGCATTTATCCTTATGTAGAATTTTCTCTCTCAATATAAAACTGATGACTTCCCCTAGGGCATAGGTAGCATCATCTGAAAACATCATGTATAACAATGACAACAAATATAAATTTACATAATGGATATTGAGCTAGCCGTATAATATTTTAAGCAAAGGCATACATATTTGGATTATCATTTTAAATTTATCAATTGGAATCACTCCCTTTAGCTTAGTCCCTTGCCAGGTGATAGACTAGTATAGGATTAGCTATAAGGAGAGCACCTTTGGGATTGAGTTTTTTGATTTGAATTGTAACCAAGTGTGTTTATTTTAATAGAGATGTACTATGCTAACAGATATTTACCTATAAAAATCACTTCCAATGATGCATGTGACCATTGTATCTCCATAAGAATGTAACAAGTAAGCATCTTATGATATTTTTCTAGAAAAGAAAAAATCCTTGACATCTATACATGGCATAACTTCTAGTTTGGCCATGGAAAAATGCAATATTTGGAATGTTTAGGCTATAATTTCTTAAATGAACAACATTTATTCTAGCATTGTTTCATTATCTAATGAAAAAATATCAATAAAATCAATAGCATACCAAAGTTGTGAGTAGTTACAATACTTATCTTGAAATATGTCTATGTCAAAGATAGTATCTTTGAACTCTATATAATTCTTGATTGAGAATCCATATGGGGGATTTGTTTTTTAGAACATCCTAGATTAGGAAGCCATAGATGCATGTTCTAGACTACTACAGTTCCCTTGAATATGCTATGTACTGTGTAATCACTTCAGCTCTTAGCTTAGTCTCTATTGCACTCATTAAATTCTTAAGGTATGAAATAGGTCTCTAGTCACTATTAGGAGTGAATATGCTTTGATTTCAAGTTAAATTAGATGTAACTGATAGCTATAATTATCATTTATCATCTATATAGGATCCTTTATTAAATACCAATTCATGCAATATAATATATGCAACGTTCACTTTTCAAATTTGTTAGCTTGGGTTGTTGAAGTCTTTTAACATTTATCAAACAAGAAGTATTTTATCTTTGTTTGTCTAAGTATGGCACAATTTCAATAGTGTTTTTTTGTAATAGATCACTTAGTAGCATAGTGTCAAAAAAGTGATTTCAGGTCAATGTCCATAGATATTTCCTTAAAGGGAATTATTTTGGATAAACTATTTATAACAATTGTTCTAAAGGAGTCCTTTTATTGGGAAGAAGCCTTGAAAAAAAATTAAAGGGAAAATTCATGGATAAAGGGTATTTTAAAACTTTCCAAATGGTAATTTAGGTCCAAAGGGTCCATTTTTGTAGGGCATTTTATACATCAAAAAATTCTTGAAGGGTATACTTTATAAATGCCAAAGAGTACTTTTTAAATTATTAAATGGTACTTTCTTATGTCTAAGGGTCACTTCAAATATTTTAAAGGGTAGTTTTGGAGGGCTAAAGGGAACCTAATTTCGTATGGCTTAGTATCATTTTAAATGTCCCAAAGTGTAAGTCACAAAACCCAAAGGGTATATGTTTTTAAATTGATGGGTCAAATTCTATCGGGCACAATGTATGAAAGAATTTGAACAAGGACAAAAGGTCTAGGAAAAAATTCTTGAAGTGTAAATGGCCACTTTAAAAGAGCTGAAGGGTCAGTTCAGTAAGTCTAAAGGGCATGCGCCTTTCGAAGGAATTGTTTTGGGGATTTTTCATTCAAACAAAATGTCCAAAACAAAAGTCTGAAGGAAATTGTTTAGGGGAAAGGTATAAGATAAAAATATTGAAGGGTATGTCCATGGAGAAAAGGCTCATTAACAAAGGCCTACAAGAAATTTTTGTAGGGCCAATAGTCAAAATAAATATCTCAAATGATAATACCTATAGAGTTAAGCTTTTGAAAAAGTTTTGAAGGTAAGTAGCTTAAAACTTGAAGGGTATGTGCCCTAAAATAAGTAGTCAAAAAAGTGTTAAATGGTAAATTCAGAAAGGTGGAAGAGTTACTCAGAAGGGTTCCAAAGGGTAGGTGGAAGGATATCGAAGGCTCTACTTTGGGACAAGATCTTCCGAAAGGGTTTAATTTAAAAAGGTTGAAGGGTAGGCTGGCAAGGCAAGAGGGGATTTCAAAAGCTCTAAAGGGTAATTTCAAAATGCCAAATGGTACTTTGGCAATAGTTTGAAGGCTCTTCTTTATAGGTCATTTCTCCATGACAAAAGTCCCAAAGGATATACTTCATAAAGTTTGAAGGGTACTTCTAAAATTCTCAAAGGGCATTATCATATGGCTAAGGGTCATTCTGAAAGTTTTTATGGATAAGTTAGATAGTGATAATGGGATAATCCATCGAGGAATTATTTTTGGGGAAAGAGTATGTAGTCTAAAATTACTTAAGGCCAAAAGTCCATAGGATAAATTATGTTAGGAGAATTGTTTTGGACAAAGAGTTCACAATAATTTCACTAACAAAATAAGGCTTCCCAAAAGAATAAGCCCAAAAGAGAATAGGACCAAAAATTTCCCAAAACATAACATCTGAAAGATAATTGTGCCCAAAGGCTAAAAGAATTAACCCAAAGATGATATGCCTGAAGAATTTACGTGTAATACATAAGTTAGTCTCATAAACACAATAAACATAATGCTAATATTGTTCCACTAGAAAATTGAAATATCCTAGATTTCCCAAAATTTACATAAACTTATGAAAGTTCATATTTTGAAGAAAATGTGGGTCCCCATTCCTTGTGAAAAAAAGGGGGGTGTTGAGTACAATAAATTATGACTTACAAGGGGAATACTCTAAGTATTTTAGAACCCAAAACCCTAGTTATAAATCAACATATCAATTTTGAAGTGTTTTATAGAGAAAATACTTGCATCAAAAATATTAAATGGACTCCTGAGCTAGTTTAAACAACATACATACCTTCAAATTTAATAGATATGTGTGTGTTAAAACATGTAATTCATTTACCCCTTACTATGATGATTTTTTCTAAGGTTTTGTTGAGGCTATAGATTTCATTCTAGTATCTATTAAAGTGAAAAAGAAGCAAAACCCAGACATTACTTTGTTGCTAATTAGGAATCCATAGACTCAATAGAGATACCCTTGGCTCCTTCTCTTTTGATTTTGTTATTTCCATTTTTAACCATGATGCACGGTGCGTTGACCTTATTTCATCATGTGATCCTTTTATTTTAATTTTTATTAGGTCTTATTTTTTCTTTTGAACTCATTAATTCTATCCTTTTATTTGTTTTCTTCTTTTGAAAGAGAAGAGCTAGAAACCCAGTAAGCTAGTATATTTATAAAACAAATCATCACTAGGGTGCCCATACCAGCCAGATCTACACCTAGAATTATCATTACCAATAAGTATTATCTTGATAATGTATTTGATCCAATAAAACAAGAAAATTTTCTAAAATTTATATGAACATTGTGAGAGCAAATTCCACATGTCTGATAGAAGTATTTAATTATGACACCATCCAAAATAATCTTTGATTACCTACTATCATTATAAAAAAACTCAAAACACAAAAATATATCGAAACTATATACTAATCTCCAAATGTGTAAATATTTTAATTTCCCCCCTTTTCACAAGTCTTACACCTAGTTATTTTGGATTAATTTTGGAAATAACTAGAGAAAACATAGTCTTGGTTATGAAAGAAAAACAAGAACAACCAATCTAGAATACAAGGAACTACTCTAGAAATTAGGGAAATACTCTAAGGAAACACTGAAATATATTCAAGAAAACATGGAAATCTACTCTAGAAAGCATGAAATCAAATCTATTCTTATGTCTAAGCTTATCTAAATCCTCTCAATAAGTAATATCCATAGATATAACCACTCTAAAGTAATGCTTTAGGTATTATCCATTAAATGGATATGTAATTTCATTACCATAAAGGTCTTTTAGATGAAATGAGTTGTTGCCCATGATCTCTAAAATTTGATATGGTTTGATCCATAATGGAGCAATCTTATCATGTTGTCCTTTCATTTCATGGGATTTATCCCATAGTAACACCAGATCTAAAATTTTGAATGCTTTGACTTTTTCTCTTTTATCAAACCACATTTTAACTACATCCTAGTGTTTATTGAATGTCTATACAGCTTTAATTATTGAATAATCTATTATTATTAGTTCAATTAAACTCAATTCTACTTTGTCATTTGGTTCCATGTAATCTTGAATGAAATAATAAGTGGGTAGCTTTAACGTGATGGGAAAAATTAGTCTACATCCATACACTAGTAGGTAAATCAAAGATTTTAAGGCTTGCTTGTATCTCGTTTAGTCTACCAAAAGAGCATACTTATGTAGATTATGTCAATCTCTAGGCTTGTCCCCTACTGAATTCTTGATAACTTCAATCAATTTTTTTTATTGATTTAGATAATCCATTTCCATAATGATAGTGGTTAAAAGCTAACTTGATTATAATTTTACTATCATGTTCCCACTCAATGAACTTTGTTGATATAAATTCTTGACTATTGTCACATACCTGAGAGATGGGCATGCTAAATCTAGTAGTAATGTGTTCCTCTAAAAATTGAATCACATCTTATGCTCTACTATTCTTTGAAGAAATTGATTCCATCCATCTAGTATAATAATCTATAGTAGTAATCACAAATTTATATACCACTAAGGAATTTGGATTGATTACACCAAGGAAGTCCAAGCCCCACTATGCAAATGGCCTTCCTTCAATAACTGGCTATAAGGTCATGGTTGTGTGGACCTTCCTTTTGGCCAATGCTTGGCATTCATGGTAATTCTTGATGTGCATGTGAGCATCCTTAAATATGGTTGGCCAATAGTAGCCTAATCTCAATATTTTATGGGTTTTGGTGTTTCCAATTGGGTGACCACTACCTATCTTTTGATGTAAATTTTCTAGGATCTCCTTGGCCTCTTCTATAGATATGCATTTAAGATATATACCTTCATAATTCCTCTTATAGATAATTCCCTTTTTGATCATGAAATGAGTAGATTTAAGCCTAAAATATCTCCTCCTTTCTCTTTTAAATTCCTAGGGATGAGTTCCTAAAAGTACTATATTTTGTCTATATACAACTCACCTTTAGGAATGTGTCTTCACATACCTCATTAATAGTGATTCATGGTTCAGGCTCAGTCATGAGATAAACAATGCCTTTTCCTTTAATGATATTTACATGATTGATTTCTATGTCTAACTCTTGGATCTTATCCATCCACATCCCTTGACATTCTCTTATCTCTTTCTATGATAGGGTGAGCTTGATAGTAGGGTCTAGGATAATAGCAATAGTTTAGATCCTAAAAATGTAAAGTTTAGATTTCTTTACTACATTAACAAGGGAAAATATCTACTTGTTGATTATGAAGTATTTTAGTTTTGCATCCTTCATATTTGTACTCATGAAGGCAATCAGATGCTCAGTTTCATCCTTCTTTTATGTGTTGGCAGTAGCAATGGTGTGTTCTAAGGAAAATTAATGTAAATAGAAATACTTTATGAAGTATAGAATAATCAATACTAGAGAGAGCCTGATATATGACATATTTTATATCTTACAAAGATATTTTAGTCTAATTTATCCATTCTATTTTAGTATTATACTTGAGCATGGTGTTTAAAGGCTTGTTGATTTATACGAACTTTGAGATAAACTTATTTACAAAGTTGATCTTTCCAAAGAATGACTTTAGATTATTTTTACTATTTGGTGGTTAAATATTTGAAATTTCCTAAATTCTTTCAGGATTAATGAAAATCCCATCCTTAGTAATGATGTGTCTCAATAGTTTGCCTTCAGTTACCCAAAATATACTTTTCTTTAGATTAAATGAAATAGTGAATCTTCTACACTGCCCAAATATAGATTTTAGGTGAGCTATATGATCCTTTAAATTATCTTAAAATACTACGAGGTCATCCATATAAATAATTATGCATTTCCCAGTCAATCCCTTGAAGGCATGGTTTATGGCACATTAAAAGGTAGTTTTTACATTGATTAGGATAAATGACATCCTTTTGTATGCATAAGTTCCCCACTTCATGTTGAATGCAATATTAATTCAATATTTATATTTCACTAATACTTTATTACAACCTAAAAATCCATCTAAAAATGACATCATTTTAGAACCAATTATAATATGTATTACCTCATCCAAAGATGGTAAAGGTTAATTATCTTTCTTAGAAGCATTGTATAGATTTTTAAAGTCCATGCATAATCTGATTTTACCATTCTTCTTCCTTACTAAGACCAAATTGGCCACCCAAGTGGAGTGTTATATGGGGAAAATATTTTTGGAACTTAATAACTTCTCCAACTCTCTTTGAATAAGAGGCTCCAAAATTGGTTTCACTGGCCTTTACCTCTATCTAAACCACTTATGGTCTTGCTTTAAAGGAATTGTGTGAGTGATGACCTATAGATCATAAAATTTTATGTCCTCATATGTCTAGGTGATAACATCCCTATACTGAGAGATTAAATCCCTTATTCATTACCTTTCCTTAGGAGTACAACTAAGACCAATATTGATGTAATATGGATTATGTTCATCTCCTAGATTTTCTTTCTAAAAGTTTGATTCATTGACCTTAGGTTGTAAGAGTTGATATGCTTGGGGATCCAAGTCAAAAGTCATTTCCAAGGAGACTAAGCTAATTGATACTCAATTCTCTTTAAGCTACATAATGTTTTCATTATCCATTTCTTCTTGACAAAGGTGATTGAATCCCTTGAATTAGTTTATAACTTGATGATCTGTTGGTCATCATCAAAAAATTGGAAATTTTATACATTATCTCAAATAAAAGGACAATGAAACAATTCAATAGAATTTTTTTTTCCTTGGATTCCTATAGTGGTTCTAGATTGGTAGAAATAGTGGCTAGTGAATTAGTGGCTTGGTTTTGCTCTCTCAGGAGTGACACTATGTTAAAAGATTTTAAGATTTCAACTATATCCCATGCTCTATGTTTTTACCTTTTCAAATAAGATAATTTACACCAGTATTTATTTCTTATCTAGTGAACTACTAGCTCTGATCCCTCGAATACTTTTGTCTGCTTCACATTATTCTTCAGTGTAAACTATAGTCCTAAGACTAAAGCCTCATTCTCGACTCTATTATTCATATAAGGAAAATAAAATCTATAGGTAGCCAAAAAATTCTTATCTTTAGGATTGATTAGATCAATTCACCCACTTGATCCTAGTTTGGACTTGGCTCCATCAAAATGCATTGTCCATAGCTAATTTGAATCTTTAGGTTCCATGTTCTCCACTAAACTATGAGTGGTGAAAGTATAAATACCTAATGAGGTAGAATCATACTTTACCTCTTCATTTTTGACATTGTATTCAGTGATGGGGTATTTCATTATGGGCTCTCTATAAATTCTAATTTTATTTATAACTCGTCTCTAGGGTAGCTAGATGTGTGAGAAATCTATGGAAAGATTCCCATTGAGTATTTTGGAATAGTCTCTACTAAAATTTTTATGTAACCTTCTGGTATGTCTACTACCAGGATATTAGTAGTCATCTAGACTCTAGGTTTTGATGCTACTTAAATGTGTACATTACTCAACTCTCCCACTATTGGTACTACCATTTTATGTAGATTTTTACCAAGTTTTTTACATATAAAAGTAGGAATAATAGTTGTAGTGCTAGGAACCTATGCCTTACCCTTCTCTTTGCAGTATTAGTGATTGCTATGGATGCATATGCTTTGTAAGTCATCCCTTAGAGCTTATTTTAATTGTTCCACATACAAGGGAAGTAATAGTTATTAGAATAGAGTTAGTATATAAGTAAGTGTTGAGGCCCAATGAAGGCATCCACAAATTTATTATATTGAGCTTGCTCAAAGGAGGTTTCCCCCTCGAAGTGGCCTGTGATCAATATAAGCTTTTTTTGTTTCTATTATTGTGGTTCGTTAAATCTAGTATCAGAGCACTTTCTTGTCTTTGTGGGTAGATTTGGAGTAATTCTTTTTTTGAAGCAGGGCTTTCTAGGAGCTACACCATTTCTGGCAAGAATTTTTTTCATTACAAGTTTCATCATTTCAGATTGGGTAAATACCTATCCACTTAACTATGGGAAGTGCTTGGGCATAAGCCCTAAAACTCATTATGAAGAGTACCATAGGAAACCTGAAGTAGCTAGCCCATTGAGAGGACCTGCCAACAAAAAGGCCAATGGCCCCATCCTGATTGACTAGTTCCCACTTATGAGGTAAACCAAAAGCTATTGTTAAGGGGTAAACCCATGGCCAAATTTTTTTGGAGAGTAGTACTCGATCAGACAGCCTAGGTGGCTAGAGAGAATTTAATAAAAAAATCCTTAGGCAGCCAAACAAACTGGGGGTCCATATCCAACTTATCAGGTTCAGAAAACAAATAATATCATATCCATAGTTGAGGATATTTCCAACTACACAGTGGCAGACAATCCATTTTTGAAGCAATAATTCAAAAAAAAATAGCAGCAAAAAAAAAATAGTAGAAAAAAAAGTCCAAAAAAAAGTCCAAGAAAAAAATTCCAATTTTTTTTATTATCAACTAGTTATAGTCACCACTCGTGCAGGCAAAAAAATCATGGAGGAAGAAATTGCCACATTGAAATCTTAGGTTATAGAGTTAATTGACATGATGCATGGCTTGAATCAATAGAATAACATCTTGCTCAACAGAGTGTAGGAGGAGTCTTCTTTTAAGCATCATTCCTTTGCTTCCAACTTCTCACATGGACCTAAGCTAGACTTTCCATAGTTTAATGGTACAAATCCTACAAGATGGATATACCGAGCTAAACAATTCTTCAACCTCCACAATACTTATTCTACAAAGAAAGTCCTAATTACTTCCTTTCATTTGGAACAAGAAGCACTTTATTGGTACCGTTGGTATCTCAAGATAAATGATGAACCCGATTAGTCAAATTTTGCATCCTTAATTCTGGGCAGGTTTGGTCCCTCAACATTCAAGGATTTTATAGGAGCTCTCACCAAACTCTATCAAATAGTTATTATTTGTGAATATCAAATTGAATTTGAAAAAATCACTAATCACACTAAAGGGTTGTCAGTTAACTTCTTCAAAAGTTAATTTTTTAGTCGCCTCAAAGAGCTGATCCACTTTGAGCTAAAAATGTTTTGACCTGAGAATATGATGGATGTTTTGGGTCTAGCTAAGTTAGTAGAAGATAAACTTTCCACACAGTGTTGACCTCCCACCTTTTTACCAACAAAGAACACAGTGAATCAATGGACAACCATAACCACACCAATCAAGTGCCTGACTAAGGTAGAGATGTGGGCTTGTAAAGAGAAATGATTATGTTACAACATTGATGACAAATGGGTTAAGGGTCATAGGTGTGTCTAACAAAAACTTTACTTGATAGATGTGGAGTCACCACCAAAGTAGGATAGTGAGCCTGATATTCCATAATTTCAAGATGCTCAAGAAGAACCCAATATTAAAGAGGACCTAGTGGTTCAAGAGACTCAACCAAAGATCTTAGTACATGCACTAGCAGGTGTCACCACTCCCCAAACCATGAAGGTCAAAGGGTTCTTTAAAAATATCCCTCTCACAATCCTCATTGACTCGAGTAGTACTCACAATTTCATCGATCCTTGCATTGCTAAGGTGGCAGACTGCTTTATATACCCTTGTTATAGCTTTGAAGTCATGATTGCTAATGGGGGCACATTGCCATGTAAGGAGAAGTGTTGAAATGTGCATATTGCAATTGGCGATTATAATTGTCACTCTGATATGTTTGCCCTACCTTTAGGAGGGTGTGATGTGGTTTTAGGGGCACAATGGCTTCACACATTAGGACCTATTTATGGGACTTCTCTGAGGTTTGGATGTAGTTCATAGATAGAAGTTAGAAGCACACCTTAAAAGGGTTATTACCAAGATTTACTAGGATCATCAGTTCTCATCACATGGAAAAACTTTTGAAAAAAGGCTCATGTGGGGTCATTACATAGCTGCATTCCATTCAACTCTAGCCCCTCATTACTACTAACCACCCTACATATTTACAAGCCATACTCGACAAGCATGCAACCATTTTTTAGAACTACCTTGAAGATCACCACATTCCTCTCTTTCCAAGAAGCATCCCACCCAACATTCAGCCATACGATTACCCCCATCTGCAAAAGACTAAAATTGAGAATTTAGTCTGGGAACTCCTCAAGTTTAGAGTTATTCACCCTAGCACCAGCCCATATTCCTCCCCAGTGCTTCTTGTCCACAAAAAATATGGGTCATGGCACCTTTGCATTGAATTATAAGCCCTTAACCACCTCACTATCAAGGATAAATTCCCAATTCTTGTCATCAATGAGCTTCTT
Organism: Torreya grandis; assembly: GCA_037957365.1. Taxonomy (NCBI): domain Eukaryota; kingdom Viridiplantae; phylum Streptophyta; class Pinopsida; order Cupressales; family Taxaceae; genus Torreya; species Torreya grandis. The sequence continues at coordinate 9,843 of JARHVA010008509.1, read as the reverse complement.
GATGAGCTCCATGGAGCCAAATTCTTTTCCAAGTTAGATATGCATTCTAGCTATCATCAAATTTGAGTGCATCCTGATGACATTCCCAAGACAGCCTTCCATACGCATGAAGGTCACTATGAGTTCCTTGTCATGCCATTTGGCCTTACAAATGCCCCTTCCACTTTTCAAGCACTCATGAATAAAATCTTTCAGCCTTTTCTCTCCCAATTTATTTTGGTTTTCTTTGATGACATTTTGATCTACAACCGCACATGGGCCAAGCATCTACAGCATATTGATAGGGCATTAAAATTGTTAGAAGACAATCAATTATGTGCCAAGCAATCCAAGTGTTTATTCAGTCAAGAGGAAATTGATTATTTGGGGCACATTGTTTTAGCCAATGGGGTTCACACAGACCTAGGAAAAATTAGTGCTATGTAGAATTGGCCTCAACCAACCACCCTCAAGAGCCTTCATGGTTTCTTAGGCCTGACGGGATACTATCACAAGTTTGTCAAATATTATGGAAAGATTGTGGCTCCTTTGACTTCCTTATTGAAGAAGGATGCTTTAACCTGGGGTGCAACATCTGATCAGGCATTCATCCAACTCAAACAAGCTATGTAGCACACCAATTTTGGCACTGCCATACTTCACCAAAACTTTACCATCGAAAGTGATTCCAGTGGCATTAGCTTGGGTGCTATTCTTCACCAAGAGGGCTGACCAATTGCCTTCACTAGCAAAGCCCTTTTTGGCTGTAATTTAGCTTTGTCTACATATGAAAAGGAAATTATGCCAATTTTACATGCAGTACAAAAATAGAGACCCTACTTACTAGGAAACCATTTTTGCATCAAAACTGATCATCAAAGTTTGAAATATTTCTTGGAATAGTGGGTCTCATCCCCAGCTTAGCAAAAGTGGGTTAGCAAACTCATGGGTTATGATTATGAGATCACCTATAAGAAGGGAAAAGACAATGTTGTGGCTGATGCTCTCTCAAGAACCTTTGAGGACCAACCTTCCCTCTATGCCATCTCCATGCTCATTCCAAAATGGTTGGAATCTGTTTGACAAGTGTATGCACATGATCCCTCCTTATGCCACCTCATTCATCAATTGGTCACTAACCCCTCTATATTACTGCATTATTCATGGGACGGTGCTTCCCTATAATACAAGGGTCATCTAGTGCTTCCCTAAAGTCAAGACTTGCATCAGGCTATCTTCTATGAAATCCATGCTTCCCCCTCAGTAGGGCACTCAAGATTTCTCATAACCTATGAGTGGGCACATCGACACTTCTTTTGGAAAGGCATGAAAGCTAAAATTAAATAGATGGTGGTTGAATGTGATACCTGCCAATGAAACAAAGGTGAAACCACATTGACTCCTAGTTTACTCAAGCCTTTGCCCATTCCTACTAAGATCTAGATAGATATTTCTAGGGATTTCATTGAGGGCCTCCCTAAATCTGGGGGAAAGATAGTGATCCTAGTCGTATTCGATCGCCTCTCCAAATATAGTCACTTTTGTGCACTCAACCACCCATACATAGCTTCCATAGTCACACAGGTTTTCTTGGATCAGATCTTCCATCTTCATGGCATTCCTTCTTCAATTGTCTCAAATCATGATGCCACTTTCACCAACCATTTTTGGATGGAACTATTTTGTCACACAGGCACACAGTTGAGAATGAGCTCTGGGTACCACCCACAAATAGATGGCCAAATAGAAATAGTCAAAAAATGCTTGGAGACCTTCCTTTGTTGCTTTGCTTCAGAAAAACAACATCGATGGGCCAAGTGGCTTCCTCTAGCTGAATGGTGGTACAATACCTCATACCACACTTCCACCAAAATGACTCCCTATGAAGTAGTTTATGGTCAAGCACTGCCACCACTTCTTCCATATAATCCTGGTAGTTCACCAGTTTAGGCAATTGACACTACTCTCTAAAATTGGGATTAGATTCTCTACACCTTGTAGGACGATCTCCACATGGCATATAACTAAATGAAGTAGCAGGCTAATCAACACCACTCTGAGCGTACCTTTCAACCTGGTGATATGGTCTTTCTTCATCTACAACCATATAAGCAATCATCACTAAAACTAAAATGGTGCCAAAATCTTGCTCCAAAGTTTTATGGGCCATATAAGGTTCTCCAGAAGATTGGGTTAGTTGCTTACAAATTAGAGCTTCCACCTTCCTCCCAAGTTCATCCCATCTTTCATGTCTCTTGTTTGAAACAAGTTCTTGGATCTAACATCTGAGTGCAGATAGTTTTACCAGCACTTGATAATGAAGGCTCCATCTTTCTCGAGTTAGAAGCAATCTTGGATAGGTGCACCCACCAACTTTGATCTCACTCCATCATAGAGGTCTTAATACAATGGCATGACATGCAACAAAAAGATGCAACATGGGAACCACTCTTCCAAATTCAAAAATAATTCCCACATCTTAAGCTTTGAGGGCAAAGCTTTTTTTTTTAAAGAGGGAGGGGATGTTATGAACCCATGCCTTACCCTTATCTTTGTAGTATTAGTGATTGCTATGGATGCATATGCTTTGTAAGTCATCCCTTAGAGCTTATTTGAATCGTCCCACATACAAGGGAAGTAATAGTCGTTAGAATAGAGTTAGTATATAAGTAAGTGTTGAGGCCCAATGAAGGCATCCCTGAATTTATTGTATTGATCTTGCTCAAAGGAGGTTTCCCCCTCGAAGTGGCCTATGATCAATATAAGCTTTCTATGTTTCTGTTATTGTGATTCATTACATGTAGATGTTTCAAAATCAACCAAATAGTTATGAATATTCATATCAAATGCTTTAATGGTCACTATGAATGGTAGTACCTCAAGCTTACTTTTGTAGATGATGTTAGTATCAACTACTTTTGCTTCTTTTATTTTGTCTAAAGTTGTTTTATTTTTCTATATAGGGGTTTTCCTTATGATAAACTTCCATAATAACTCCTTTTATGTAGTGATTTAGGCTAACTCATAAAGCATGATGTTTACCTTGATTTTATTCATATCTTCCATGATGTTGTATCCTCTATATTTTATCACTTCCTCCTTATTTGGTGGTAAATCATTCCCTTTTAGAGGGGGTGGATTATTATCTAGTTTAGGATTGGGAAAAATTGTTGTGGTGTTTAGAGGTGTCAATGTGGTCAAAGGCTACTTTCTATTCAAGTTATATACATACATCTCTAAAATTTATAGAAACCATGAAATTCATTTGTATTATCTTCTGGTTCATTCTAATCCTCTCCTTGGAAGGGAAATTTATAAGTCTCAAAGAACATGGTTGTGCCAAAAGATATAGGGTCCTGATGAGATTATGGTAGATTATTCATTTGATCTTACTTTGTTACTTCCCTCTAAAATATTTCAAAACATTGTGAAGAATTCAATGTATTTAATCTCACCATGTTGGGTTGTATTATGCATCCTACACCAATTGGGGAGATTTGTTTCAACAATGTTGATTTATGGGAGTCTATCAAATTGATCAATATTATTTGTGGGAATGTTAAAGGACCTATTATATATTTATAACCCAATGTTATGGTTTCCCATCTGAGTATTGGTATTACCCATATTTCATTTCATATTCAAAATCATTACTCAATTTCTAAACCATCTTTTTAATAGAATCCAATCTAGATTTTATAGAATTTGTACATTGTATAATATATATAGGAAGTTTAGTTGCATGTTGGTTTTATTGGTAACTATTGCTTGTCACATAGTTATTAAAATAGATGATATTTGGTTGTCTCATTTTTTTTCAATGGAGGTAGTGTATATAACTGATTCTGATTATATGCCAAGACATTATATTTCACATGTGGTATCAGATTGAGCACTGGGATTCCATTTTTGATATTAGGTACCCCATGCATCTACATATTAAGTTTTCTATTGATGCTAATATCTTCTTTGAATTTTAACACCAAAGTATTGGCAATAGGTGCTCTTCATAGAAACACAATGGTAATGGGATCTAAGGAATTTTTATACATCTCTAATACTAACACTAGTTATGGTTTGTACCATATGATCAAATAATTATACATCTCGTGCCATATTATATTGAAATAATAGATAGGCTCATTAAGTTCCCTCTTCATGTTGGTTTACTGTTGATATACCAATCCAAGATTAGTGACCTATTCAGATTGTCCAAAAAAAACCTTTGTCAATCCTCCCAATTGGTGATGGAGTTTTCCATTAGATTTCAATACCAATCATAAAAAACATCCATTAAAGTATAAGGGAATAATTGGCGTGCAACATCCTCATCCAAAAAATTAATTAATCTTAAATAAACTTTAATATATTTAATATGATATTTTACGAATCTTGGCCATGAAGAAGAAAAATATAGTAGATATTTTTTGAGATTTTAGGGTAAATCATGCACATCCCCTAGGATGGAAATGGTAGATATAACTAACTAGGGTTATTTTTAATCCATTGGTTGATTAAAAATCAATGAGTTTATTAAGGTTAAAGGGTGCCCTAATAAAGGGATATTTTTTTTGAACTAGAGCTATTGGCATAGCTCTAGGTCTCTTATGGCTTGATAAGGGTGATACTAATAAACCAACTTTAGAATTAGATCTGGTCACTCTCTTGGGTGAATTTAGTGTAAATATACACAAGCACTAGCCTATATTATTGGGAGGAAATTCAAGGCCCTCCTTCAAGTGCTAGTGAAACTATTGATGCAAGTTTTATACAAAGCACAACTGTAACAAGGTAGCCTCTAACATATTAGGTTCTCAATGGAGGTAAACTCTACTTTAGGGCATGATTTGTAGTTATGTAGTCTTTGAATACCTATTTATAGAATATATGGTAGGGTATACAGGTTGTTGATAATTGTTTTGGATGGAGGTGTAGATTTATAACAGGGTGAATTCTTACATGAGTTGGATGGATGGCTGGACTCTAATCTAGAGTGGGCAGATCTTAAAAACACAAAAAGAGGGTAAGGTAGGGAAGAAAATAAATATCGATGGGTCTTAGGAATTACTTTTCTAGTTGGTTTTTGGATGGACATGTATTATCTTAAAACCCACACATGTGGGTAGTATTAATTGCACACAAACAAATAAACATGGATAAGGAGTCAAAGAAAAAGGAGATGCAAGAAGTTCACAAACCTCAAATAAAGGTTGCTCTTATTGGGGTATCTATTTATCACCTTTTAATTATGAGATTATGGCTTGGGATAATGAATTATTTAAGGTAGTTATAGCACACACTTAGAAAACTACACCAAAGAAACACTAATACTTGTAATGATCTTGATATTCAATATATGCAGAAATACCCTTAAGGTAGGGAAACACCATATAATACTCCTTTAGGAAGGAATAACTCCACAATGTCTCTTCAAGGGGATAACCTCCAATATCCTCTTACAATAGAAGACTCAATGCATACTTCATATCCTTACCATGATAATCATCTCCTATATATATGCATCTATCTAACCCATGGATGGGTATCCTCCTAATCCAATGTAGGCCAACCATTACCCAATGTACTACTTTCATAAGTCACTCTATTATCCTAATATAGTGTACCCATATAACTAAGGGGATGTGTGCCACATGTTAGCATCTCCATCAACCCATATACATCAATAAATCATATCCCTAGGTACATATCATTCCTTCCCTCCTTGACATGTTTCATCCCCGAAACATAGGAAGAAACCAAATAATGAGTGTGCTTCAAATCATTACACACTTGTCTCCAATCTCGATCATCTAGCCATCCATATGTGATCTTGGTAGGTGATATCTCTCCAAACTTGTTTCCAAATTTTATTGTGCTCCTCTAATTTCATTCATGATCATAATTATTCCTCTTTTTATTCCATGTACCATATTCTATTTCGCTACTCTGATTCCAACCATGACCATAGTAGGTATTCTTCCATGCATAGTCATAGTGTTTTCCCCATTCATTCCATGTGACATAGTATTTTTTCTTTGGATTCCATGCATATCCATAATGATTGGAAATTTTATTTCCTGTATAGACAAAATGATTGTTGTTATGACACTTCCTCACCTGGTTCCATGATTGTTTCCTCTCATGATGATGTGGGTGTCTATATAACTCAAAATTTTCCAATACTTTGACCTTATCCACCTTTGCTTCTACCTCTTCCTCTGAAAATATTTGCAACTCCATGATCCACAAAAAAATTAAGGTTCCTGAAACACTAAAATGTCAAAACTGATCCATAAAATCACAAAACATCACTCAAAATAGCTCCAAAAATTCTAAAATTTTTACTTCACTTTTCATAAATCTTCTTACATCTCCATTAAAAATTCCAAGTAAAAATTACCTATATTTCGGAAGATATAGCGAAATTATTATAAACTCTAAAATAGAAATAACTCCCTCAAAATAAATCAAAAAACTCTAAAATTTTTACTACACTTCTCTTGTGTTTTCTTACATCTCCAGTAAACATTTTGAGTAAAATTTCCCTATATTTCAGAATATATAGTGAAATTAGGGTTTTGCTCCACACAAATTGACCAAATCGAAGCTCTGATACCACTTGTAATGATCTTGATATTCAATATATGCAAAAATACCCTTAAGGTAGGGAAACACCATATAATAATCCTTTAAGAAGGAATAACTCCACAATGTCTCTTTGAGGGGACAACCTCTAATAGCCTCTTACAATATAAGACTCAATGCATACTTCATATCCTTACCATGATAATCATCTCCTATATATATACATCTATCTAACCCATGGATGGGTAACCTCCTAATCCAATGTAGGCTGACCATTACCCAATGTACTACTTTCATAAGTTACTCTATTATCCTAATATACTATACCCATATAACTAAGGGGATGTGTGCCACATATCGGCATCTCCATCAACCCATATACATCAATATATCATATCCCTAGGTACATAGCAATACACATCCTCAAATATGATTCAATCTATCTTGACTATTTCAATCAATATATTTACCAATATTCAATAGCTATTACACATCTAAGATTACCATATTAATTGAAGCAATCAAGAATCTATTTGTATCTTTATCACACTAGATATTATCAAAGAAAACAACCATATAAATAATAACTAATAACATAATAGTGGAAATAAAATACTCAAACACTTCACTTGATGACCAAAATGGCTTGTTACTATGTATTCTAAACTTTTTTGACAAAAAATTAAAGTTGAGTGGTAAAATTATATTTATATATCTTTGGGAAGGGGTTGCCTCATCCTCCAAGTCTATGCATGATTTTTACATGTGGTTGTTAGAATGTGTAGTTATAATCATGGTCTAAAACATATTTAAGAAAGGTTAAAAAAATATATAAATAGACAAATTAGCTTTACAAAAATATGCAACATGTGCATGTACAAGAAAACACAAAGTTAATTTTTAAATGATTGTCTAATTTACAAGGATGAATATAAATATACACATTGCTAAAGGATTTATATATACCTAAGGCTAAGGTTGCATGGTCCAAGGTACTGCATGGGCTTTAGTAGGAATGGAAGTCAAAGTAAAAGCTGAATATGTAGCGACACTACCTAAATTCTTCTTCTTTTTCACCTTGTTATCTTGATAGACTTTATGTGCTACCTCATGTTGTTGGTGAATGATGTCTATGTTAAGAAACAAAGGTTGGTGGAGTATCTTGGTTTGCCTGAGGAGTCTTGCATGTTCATATTTAGTTAGTTGTAACTTATTCCTAAAAATCTCCAATTTAGTCACCTTCCTCTTAAATTTGCTTAACTATGCTTCTATTCTTTCCACTACCAAGCCTTGTATGCTTTGCTTGAAGTTCTCGATAGCTTTCTATAAAATTTTATCAAAATTGATTATACTAATAATTTTTTCTTGTAGAATCCCTTTCTTTAGACAATTTTAGCCCATTCAAAATTTGGAGGAGTTGGGCCTCATGCACTTAATACTCTAGTATAAAATCCACAATTGTTTTCAACCATTATTTTACCTCCTCATGCCTGATGAGAACTAGGTTTAGGGAATTAAATACCTAGAATATGGTCATTAAGTCAAGGTGGATGTATACTAAGTTGCTCATGTAGATAACTAACATTTTAAGTTTGGCATTATCATAAATTAGAGAGTGATATAGTTTATTTTCTTGGTTCACATTCGATGCCATATCAACCTTCATGAATTCCATGGGTTGTAAAAAATTATAAAACTTAGAAGAGGCCTCCTAAACCTTGGATTTGATACCTATAATAATATGAATCGTGCTAGATTATTATTTGATTTGGTCAATTTGTACTTGTAATTCTTGTACTTCCTCCTCTAGTTCCTATCGATCTCACTTTAGGCCTTGAAGGATGGCTACCACTACATCCTTGTGTGCTTGGGATAGGTCCAAAATACTCTCTTCATATATAAACTCCCTTAGTTACCTGTTCTACCTCTCAGTGAAGGAGAACATTAATTGTCATTCTTCAAGGATGATGCTTGTACCCTAGTAATCCTCAAATTTTCTCTTATTTACTCTTTTTATTGAGCTAGTTGGGGGCTCATAAAAGGTGGACACAAAGGGGAGATCAATGACCTTATAAGTCAACATTTAAATCTTCAAATCCATTGTCTAAGGTAGAATGTTGAGGGGTGTATCATCAATTGTAAAAATAATTAATTTCTCAGCTTCCTCCTTTTCCCTCTTTTATTTCTAAATCGCCTTTCTTAAGACATCAAGCAAGGAAGGCCATATTAGTTTTGATCAATCCACTCCTCCATATTGAGGAAGTGGGTAGAATATAGCTATGTGATGTTTTACATTCCTTCCCCTGCTTGTGATAGTTACTATGGTTTCTTCTATAAAAGTGGAAGTGAGGAGTGTAAGGGAGAGTGTGTAGATTGGACATGAATTTTGGAGGTGGCCATAACAATCTACACTTTCCTAGTTTCCTTCTAATCTTTGTAAATTATCATGGTATAATATAGTAGGTACACAGGGGATAGACATGAGAAATGTTGTGGTAGTAAAGGAGGTATCAATGGTGGTTGTGGAAATGGAATGAATGTATGTAGTGGAGGTAATGGGGACTTCCATAGAAGATACATGTATCAAATCAACAATATAAATTGAAGCCAAAGAAAAATTAGAAAAGGCCTAAGTACCTTGAATTTGAAGTTCAATAGGGTCCACCTTAAGACTCATAGCCTTGGCCTCTTCCAACTCAACCTCTTCATATAAATCATCTGCTATGTCTTTGATGATAAGTTCATCTTCTCTTGATGGTTGTGAACTTTAAGGTGGAATAGGCAAGACTTGAGATGTATGCATTATGGGGCTACCTATAGAATTTTTAGGCTTTTAAGTATAGACCAAAGGGATATTTTATTGAATGAGAGAGCCCTAGGAGGTAGATGGTACTACTTGTAAAGTAACTACCTAAACATATGAAACAATAAATACATAAGGGGTAGCTATATGAATTTGATCAATGCTTCTAGTAGGCATCTCTTAAATTTTATCCTCTTCCCCATTAGATTCCAAATTAATAGGACCTCCTCTTTCTTCTCTTTATTATGAACTAACATCAAGGAGCCTAAGTTCTCTATTTACTAACTTCAATTTCAATTTTAATAGAAGTCCTTGGGATGAGGAGACTTCTTGTTCTCTATATTTCCCTCTCTAAAAATTTGAATATTTCCATCCTTTGAAGAGAGCTCTTCAACTATCTAGTTCCCTAGTTGAGATACTAGGTTCAGTTTGGATCATTCTTAAATGATCTTCCTTCATCCTAGTAATTTATGATC